>CM033795.1:36719116-36737505 GCA_019656835.1 Rhododendron ovatum
GGTGTTTTTAGGGTGTCCCTTGAACCGTTCCGTGTGTGTGTGTGGTGTGTGTGTGTGTATATATGCGTGTGTGTATGTGGATAGATAGTGATAATTTTGGGTTAATGTATGAGGATTTCTTTTCTTTTGTAACTTGAGTTAACAGTAGTAAATATTTTGACTTCTTATGTCGAATACGACACGTGTTGTGGTATAGTATTAAAGATATTGGCCATTGAACATTTTCTCATTATTTAACTGTTGCTCTTTTCCTTTTTTGTTTATTAGGAAATTAAAGTTCTCCAAAATTTAAAGCATTCAAATATCGTGCAGTACTATGGCTGTGAAGTGGTGAGATTCTTTTGGTTTCCTACTGTCCTCTAGTAGTGATATCCGATTGTGGTTGATTTCACACAAGTTGGATAAATTTGAGGAGTAAGCTTTCATATGCAGGTTGAGGACCGCTTCTGTATATACTTGGAGTTTGTTCATCCAGGATCAATAAATAAATATGTTCGTGATCATTATGGAGCTGTTACAGAAAGTGTAGTGCGTAATTTCACCCGCCATATTCTTTCAGGGCTGGCTTACTTGCATAGCACAAAGACAGTCCACAGGTGATGGTCAGGATATGATTTTTTTTTTTGAGTGAGTGTTGAGATAAAGTTTTGATGACTCAAATGCTTGTTTCAAACAGGGACATTAAAGGAGCAAATTTGCTTGTTGATTCATCTGGGGTTGTCAAGCTTGCCGACTTTGGGTTGGCGAAACACGTGAGCTTTATATTTTATGGACATCTGCCAGATTTGTATTCATGCATATTCTATATATGCTAATTTATTATTTTAGCAGAAAATTGCCAGTTGGTTATATGATACTACCTTTGATATGCCTTTTTCCCTTCCAATGAACATTTTTGCCTCGTACACCATTAAAGTGTAGACCTTTTTTGACAAGTATGCCCCACACAAAACATCTTCGAAGTGGGACTTGAGCCCTGCACCTTTTCCTCCGAGAATGACTGGAGGTACTACTTATGCTAATAGTTGCTGATGGCAAGTTAAAACATTGTTCTTGCAGCATTCCGCAGATCTGATAGATGGTCCGACACAGGTTTCCAGCTTTTAGTGTCTGTGTTTAATTCTTTGTATCCATGTCTTAAACTAAAATTCATAATCTTTTGGCTTTTTGTCAGACTTATTTCAGTTTAGCAAATATTTTGTTCACTATTTGGGTTTATCAATTCTACTTGACGAGACTTTTTTCAGTATAAACATATGGACCGACCAAATTTGAAAGTTCAGAAAAGCTAATGCAAGTAAAAAGCTGGAAATTTTGGCTTATTTTTCGTCTTTAGTGAACTCTTGTCAAATTTGGTTCAAATTTTCTAACTTTATGATTCTCTTGTTATGATGAATCAAAAGAGTAACATATTTGGACCCCAGACAAGATGAAAATAAGCCGGAAAAAGGTCAACTGTTGAGATCCCAAATATAGGAAGCAACTTTATTAAGAGTATGGGAGAGATCTAAATTGCAGGAAAAATGCGTGCAAAAGAGTTTCTAAATGTTTCCTTTAAATCTTGATGACCTCTTAAGGAAAGTGTGTCAATTGGTTCTTTCTTGGGAAGTGCCTGAAAGTCGCATGACTACAGTATAGTAGATGATATACAGGATGAATTAAGCACTAGCTATTTACGGACCTTTATTATTTCCTAACGAGACGTATTGGAAATCTAGTATTGGCAACTGAACAATTAAACTAGCCGAGTACTGAAATGCATTTGTGAATGATAAAGGCAAGTTTCCTATTTTCATTGGAATCAACGGGAGATTGGAAACTTGCTGCAGTTGGCTTTTGGGCGTAGCTGTAATGAACACTTCTCATTTCTTAATTCTAGTTTTGCTTCTTGCTCTAAATTCAGAAAGACATGATGTGCAAGAGGGACATCGCTGAATGTGACGTTTAGAGGTGGGAACAATATTGCCAATGGTGTCGGTCTGAACTAATGATTAGTTGAAGCTTCTAAAGGGTGGATTAAGTGCATGAAAAAAGGAAAATAAGATTCTATAAACTTAAAACTGAATGGTACTTCATATGGTCACAACAATATTCGCTGCAATTTATCAGCTGATGTTGTCAACAAAGAAACACACGATATCCCAACCAAGTTTTGTTTGGACATATATATTGTTACTGCTTTAACTTATTGCAGTTTTAATGGTTTTCTTGACTTGGAAGGTGACCAGATTATACAAAGCTAAACCTAGAAATTTATGGCTGAGTGCCTTTTTTGTTATCATTTGGGGGTGCAAATGACATCTTATATCCCTATTATTTAGAGTCTTAGAGCTTATTTTGTTCCAGTAGTCCAACTGTAACAAATTGGGCCTCAAGCTTCTCAATTCATATCAAACTGGCATTGAACATTCACACATCGTATTGGTTTTTTTGGACGGATATGGTGCATGTGAGCTATGTTACGCGGACTCGCCATTTTTGGTGGAGTAACCGTGTCGACACAACCCGACACAGGTACGGGTGCGAGATTTGTATGGGGTATGGCTGGGTGAATCCAGATATGCTAGAGAGAGAGAGAGAGAGAGAGCAATAACCCTGAAACGAGAGGAGAGTGCATCGTCGGAGGAGAGGCTGGTGCCTGGTCGTTGCAGTGGAGAGGCATCGAAGCGATGACCTAGATCTGTTATTGTTTTGTATATATAATCAGGTAAATTACAATTTTCAAACCCCATCTTTTAATTTATTACTCTGGAGCCCCCCATCCGCTCCTGCAGGAGCTGCAGCTGCTGTTTGTTTTAACTTTAGGTCTGGGCCACTCATATGAGCTTGGGCCATTAAGTTTGGATAAGAACTTCTTTTAAAGATTTACATTCAAAACTAATGTTATCTTCCAAAAAAATGACAAAATATAATTTTTTCTGAATAATATAAATAAAAAATATGGGAGGTACCAAAAATAAAAAATAAAAAAGGTATTATATATATAAATAATATATAATTATATACATATTCGGCGGATCCCCACACCGGTATCCAAACTCGGATACATATCCCCGAATCCTCTATTTTCAGACTTGAGGTGTCCGACACCTAGATTCACACCCGCACCCGATTCTCGTACCCGAGTCCGAGCAACATAGCATGTGAGCTCTGAGTGTGCTCCATATGGGATCCCAGTGTTCTACATCGTCAAAGAAAGCCATGTGGTGCTGAGTGCTGACTTGTGTTTCCCCATTGAAATCTCCCAAGAGAGTTGATCAGTAGATCAAATTGAAACCCAATAACCAGTAGAAAGTAGAGGGCCCAGAATTTCCCAATTACCTGCAAGGATCAGAGTGGAACTCATCCCAATTATAAGGGTGTAAATTGAAATTGAAATTTAATATTTTTATTTTGTTTAACCTACTTCTTACTCTTGCATTCGGTTTTTATGATCTCATTTCCTCCACTCCCCTTACATAGCTTTTCGTTTATATTCAGCTTACAGGAGCTGCAATTGATCTTTCTCTGAAGGGAAGTCCCCATTGGATGGCTCCTGAGGTATTTCAAATTGCATTTAGTATGATTTCTTAGATTGCTCGTTTTGGCTTTTGTTCCGGCTTTGGCGACTTTCTCAGTTTTTGGTTGAAATTTTTACTTCTATGATTCCTCTCGTCTAGGCAAACCAGAAAAGTTGAACATGTCCAGCTGAAAGTAAATATTTTTACCTGAAAACTGGAAAGAATAATTTCACTGAAGATGAAAAGATGAAAAAAGTTCAGTTTTTTAGACGTTCCTAATATAGGTTAATCCTGACACCTAAACTTTTCTCCATCAGGTTTTGCAGGCTGCGATGAGAAAAGATTCCAATCCTCACCTTGCTTATGCTGTTGACATTTGGAGCGTGGGATGTACAGTTATTGAGATGCTGGATGGAAAGCCTCCTTGGAGTGAGTTCACCCCGGTAAGCATGTGATTTAGCCTGTTATTCTTTGGATGGGGACGGTATTGGAAGAAGATATAAGGGCCTAATAACTAATTTTGGTACTAGCATATGTTCTAAGATTGATTTTTTTGGTAATATTTTAGTTAGGGTTTCCTTGGATGCCTATTAATGGGCTATTATGTACTGAACGATAGTAGAGTGTCCACTTGGGACTGATTCCCATGGTTTTTCTTATTTCAAACACTCTGAAATTTTTTATTCTTTGTGAATTTCATCTCCTCTCTCCGGGGCAATTGTTTGTTCTCTCTGGTTTTCTATTATTAGATACGAAGACAAATTTTTTGTTAGTCGTCCTGCCTCACTTTTACTACTGCTGCTTAAGGTTATACAACTAATTATTCTGTTGTCTCCTATCCTCTAGGTTCAAGCTATGTTCAATGTCTTGAACAAATCCCCAACTATTCCTGAAACTTTATCTTCAGAAGGAAAAGATTTCCTCCAGTGGTGCTTTCGGAGAAATCCTGCAGACCGACCATCAGCTGCTTGGCTACTTGATCATCCTTTCTTGCAAAGTTCACATGTAATGGTAAGTTCACATGAACAAGATTTTTCGGGTGGCATGCAAGAATTTTCTAGAATGAATGTAATGGTAAGTTCCAAATCCCAACCATGCATGAGTCCTAACATCTGTTGGACACAAATTTTCTTTGTAAAAACGGTTAATTGCTTGCCAAAAATGGTTGAATAACCTTTTCAGCAATTAAATAAACCAAAAATAGTCAGGCAAATGTGCTGAAAATTCTTCTCTCTCAATCAAGAGGACTTCACACTAGCATTGACATGGAATTAAAAGTGAAGATGAGAAGAAGCAGGAGAGAAGAATTCACATGTTTCGAATATGAATCTGGATTGGTTGATTTAAATTACATGACTACTGAAAAAGTAGTCATTGGAAATGAGGGGATGAAACAATCGAAGTTACTCTTCTCCTATCTAAGATACATCTACTCCAACGAAAAGAATGAAGTAAAAGATAAATATACTGATTAAGTTGATGGATTGTATGGTTCGAGTTTTTTACAATGGAGCCCAAAAGGGTTATTTGTAGGAATAAACTGCAGTAATACCTCCATGTAACTTCCTAAAACTACCCATATTTTATTATTTGCCATCAGTAATCCTGTCTTCAGAAGTTTCCTACCAAGTCACCTGAGTCTTTGCCCTACGTGTTCTGTACACATTCTTCATGCGTCCCTCAACTATCAAATAAACAAGAGGATGCCATATTACCATGTGTCGTGGAAGTATACTAATCACAGTATTAATGGTAAAAAATTAGTTTATTTCTATGATGCGAACATCTAGAGTTTTTCCCATTTCTGATTTTGTTCCTTTTTCTTCTCTAATATGGGCATAACAAAATTTGGGCAATCTAGAATATCAAGTTCATTTTGCTATTTTTATTCTTATTATTTTGTTGTTTAAATGTTGTTGGTTTTCCAGGATCATAGTCCAAGAGACAAGATGAAAAATATGAATGGTTCAGTGCCAACCTCTCCAAGGGCAGGGATTAGGCAACTTCCACGTAATGGGTATGTTTGTTATACATTTTCTTGCCTAGGGATATTCAGAACTGTGTTAAATTTGTGATTTTGACCTTACATCGTTGTTACATTCGGCTCATGTTCTTTTTTTGGGTAATTTTTTTTGTTGCTGTAGTGAAACTTCCCCAAAACCTTATCCTGAATGTTCCGAAAAAGGAGTAGCATCTCGTCACTCTCCTCGTTCTACACTGGAAGCGCTTCCTAGTATACTTTCACCAGAGTTGAACTGCAAATCACATTTTGCTAGCCAATCTGCAAATGCTCCCAACAGCTTGCAACTTGCAGCCAGGGAAATTTCACCGAAAGCCCACCGAAGGGAAATCTAACACCTATGACATATGGTTATGACTGACTATGAATCTATCATGAAACTCTTGTATAGTTGTCAGTCGAGGAAACAAAATTCTCATATTCTACTGCTTGCATAGACACCGGCAAAATGGCTACAGAAACTGTGAACCACTTTCTGGAAATACTGTTTCCGAATATACCAGTACTACACTGTTAAAGCTGCTGTTGAAGTTACCGAAAGCAAGTTTTAATGGCTGACCAAATTCAGCTGGTCCGGTTGTGCTCTTCTTTGCCTGTATACAGATTCAGCTAAAGAACATACAGTTGAAACTTGACACAGGGCAGGGTAATGAAGCAAGGAAAGGTTTAGTGGTGTTGTAATCTAGATGTGACTGAAGTTGGTTAGACTTTAGATTACACTGTAGCTTATTTTCCCACTGTTTTATTTTGCTTCTCTTGAAGAGGACAAAATGTATCACGGTAGTCGTTCCTGGTCTAGGCTCAGGCGTATTGTACAGTTACCTATAACCCATGATTGAAGTCGCAACATTTTGTGGCTAAGACAGAAAACCATATGGTTTTGAAATTCAACTTATGTTTTGTATGAGAGAGGGGGGAGTTTTTTCGAAACTTTCTTCTCTTGTTTGGGTGACATTCATACGATTGGCGGGTCTGGGTCCGCATACCTTATGTGATTGCGTTAATTGTACGAGTGAGGTGTTGCTAGAGTTTTTCGCTGGATTTCTTTTTTTCCTTTTCGGCATTCGTTTTTTACTTTAAGACTGTTTCAACTGGGAAATATACAGGAGTGGAAAATGGTGAATGACAAATGTTGGGATTACTGAATGGTGCATTTTACCATTTTTTTCATTTGTATTTTCACATCAAACGTAATAGAGGGTGAACAAAATTAAGTTCGGTTCCACGCCAAATGTTTTTGGAGACCCATTTTGTCGGAATCCTTTAAAAAATATTTTAAATAAATTGAACGAATCCGATCGTTTATGGAAAACTCCGTCCCAGGCAAGAATTTTCACATAAAACATTTGATGTGAGATTTCACCTTTTCCTTTGTTGCTCATTGATTCTTTTCTTGGAGCGCTAAACATTAGCTTTATTCAAATGGGGTTGACTTTTCTGCGGTTAAGCGTGGACAACATCCCATGCAGTTCAGTCACTTTCAAAACCATTTTGGAGTTACTTCAATGATTCAAATCGTTCACAGTGTAGAAGTTATTGGGCAAAATATGCATGTAAAATAACAAATTAATCGGATAACAATTAATATTCAACGAGAGTACATAGATTCTGAAAAAATTGAATTAAAATTTGAAAACTCAATTTTTCTGAATGTAAATGTGATCTGATGATGTACTACTTGGTATCCGATTAACTTGACATTTCACTTAGCTAGGCGGTTTTACTCGACAAGCTATATAAAGTGGACGGTTCGGATCATCAAAATGACTCCAAAATGAGTTCAAAAACGGCCAGACTACATGAGGTGTAGTCGAGGCCTAAACCGCAGAAAAGCCGCCTCCTATTCTTGTTCTGTCTCTTTCTGTCTTCTTTCCGTACATAAATTCTGTATCCTCTTTGTTCAACGAGTGGCTCATATTATGGATGGGCCGGGCATATGGAAAGTAGTACTGGTATGTTGAGAAGAGTGGTTTTGGTCTTTCTGCATGATGGGTCCGGTCCATCCATCACTACTGTATAGTGTTACTGCTCGACTCCCGTACAAATGGAACTAATGGCCATCTTACTTGCCATCACACGGGCTTTGCTGCCTCTACATCATAATTTTAGCTCATGCAGATGACAGGTCGATTTGAGTCCCACTTCGTAAACAACTTTTTGTTGCGCAATCTTAATGACGAATTTTTCAAATTAGTTTTTTTTTGCAAGTTAACCTCGCAAGGACACTTGTGTCGCCACTGCCTTGTCAAGTGGGGCAATGCTGCGTCAACAACTGCTCGGGGAACCCCTCATTTTGTTCTTTTAGTTGCCATTGTTGTACATAATTGTCACCGTTTTTCTTTTAATGTTTCCCTTTTAAACTGTTATTCAATGCGCGCGCGTGTATATATATATATATATATATATATATATATATATATATATATGCGCATTTATAGTGCTTTCTCCCAAAAAAAAAGTTCCTTACATAAAAGAGGATTCCTTCCCACGTGTTTTTGTCTTTGAGGCTTTGCTTTTCCGTACCTAAAGAGAATTCCTTCTCTTGTTTTTTTTCTCAGGGAAGTTACCTTGTGAAAGTTATAAATACGAAAATCTCATTTCCTTCCACTGTCCAAGAAGTTTGAAACTAGAAAAAAAATACTTCTTAATTTCTGTCCACTCGAGGATTCAAAGATGGCATCCTCCACCATTTCAGTCACTCGCTCAGATGCTTTCAGAGCAGCGTTAGATTATAAATCACGGTCGCGGTCGTCGTCGTTTGCAACCATTCGCGATTTCTGGATACAAGAGGGCGCGATACCACTAGACACGGAAGGCAACACGATCCTCCATTTTCTAGCCATGTACGGGAACGCATTCGTGGTCCGGAAACTCGTCGAGGACAGCGGCAACAACAACAGCAGCAGCATAGTAAAATGTGAAGATCTGTTCGGGAGGAACGACAAGGGCAACACGCCGTTGCATGAAGCCGTGAGGTTCGGTCGGAAAAGCGTGGTCGAAATCCTTTTGCGGAAACAAGAATCGTTGGTTCGGGAACGCAACAGTTTAGGAGAGACGCCTGTTTACGTTGCTGCGGCCTGTGGACACGAGGATGTCTTCGACCATCTGATCGCGGTCGATCGCGATTGGGAGATCATGACCAGAAGTACGGACAAGTCCAACATTCTTCACGCTGCGGTCGTGGGAGAACATTACGGTAAGTACTTTTCTTATTCCCTTTAGTCTTTTTAATCGCTATTCAAAGACTAATAAAATTTTCTTTATTGTTAATTATAAAAAAAAAAAAGGTCTTGCTATGAGAATATTGGAGTCATACCCCCAACTTGCTCATAATCATGATGAAAAAAGAAGAACTGCTTTGTATTTGTTGGCTCAAAAACCAGAGTCCTTCAGAAGCGGGTCATGTTATTCTGTACACAATTATATGTCCGCCTCCTTGATCATTTCGGTGCACTTTCTTGCAGTTCTCATATACTGTAAGCGTTACTCTCTCTGTTTCACTTTAATTGTCTTTTTTTGAAAATTGTGTCATTTTTCAAATGAAAAAATGTACTCCAACACTTTTCTTTATTTTCTTTTCGTTTTTTATTGCACTTATTTAAAGTACTCATTGCAATCTTTGGTGCAAGAAATTACAAAAAAAATAAAATAAGAGACATGATTTTCATTTTATACCTTATTCATTCATAAAAAGAAAATGTGTTTGTTTATTACCAAGCAGGGTTTATTCCGTCGATGGTGTATCAGCCGAAACGAAAAGGGTTCCGGGCATCAATAGTCGCAGGTTTGGTTTTGTGTTTTCCCTTTTTCTATAACCGATATTAGCGCAAACCTGTGGTAGTTTTTAACTTTAAATGTCTCTTATATCCATTCGGCGGCATCACGTATGGTAGGCAATAGAAGAAAATAGAAAAAAAAAATGCAATAAACAGATTGAGATAAACAAAGATGGTAGTTTTTAACTTTAAATGTCTCTTATATCCATTCGGCAGCATCACATATGGTAGGGAATAGAAGAAAATAGAAAAAAAAAATGCAATAAACAGATTGAGATAAACAAAGATCTAGAAAATCAAAACCTCTCTCTCTCTCTCTCTCTCTCTCTCTCTCTCTCTCTCTCTCTCTCTCTCTCTCTCTCTCGCGTAAGTATAAGAATATTTGGCCGAGCATTCGCGCTTGCAGGTAAAACAACTTGGGAATATGAAAATGCTAACCTTGGAAACGATAATGACAAAATTATTTTTGTTGATGCCACAATTCTAATGAATAAAAGATTTGTACAATGTGTAATATACAAGACTTTTATTTGCTGAAGTTTTGGTACCAACAAAAACAGTTTTAACGTTATCACTATTTATTGATATATGTAAAAGGTGTATGTATAGATATATGATAAAGCGAATGAATATTTATAGAAAGTACATTGAAACTCTAACTTTTTCCGCATTCACTGCATGTAGTGCTCATATATTAGCAAAGTCAAAAAAATTTGGGTCCTGTGAATTTGAAAAAGTTATTTTCAATTCTTTATTTCAAGAGCCACCCATGTGAAGTATTAATATTAAATTTTAAAATTTAGAAAAGAAAAAAATCCAAACTGCGGGGGCCTTGACCCCTCATATGCGCATGCCTCTTCCTCCCTCCATCTCTACTAATAGGGGAGAATAAGAGGTAGGAGCATAGAGAGATAACATGGATATAAACAGGTGCCTAGGTTGGGGATACCACTGCTACATTTTTGTTGGCTTTTTTTTTTTTTTTTTTCTCAACGAACATTTGTGTTGTCGACAGAAAACGACAGAAAAGAAAGAACATAATTTATTTTTTAAATGCGCGACTCATGGGACAAAGTATATAAATGACAATTTTGAATTTGCATATGGGGTCAATTTTCTTAGCATTCTAAAGAGAGAGCTTAAATTCGTTCACTTTAACTTTTTTTTTTTTTTTTTTCTTTTTGACAACATTGATAGCACTGTACAATTTCTAAGATCTCATTCAAATGCTTCAATGCGATGATGTCAAGCATGTTTCTTGTTGGAACAAACGAAAGGATAACATAAAGGGTGGAATTAATTAATTTGCGTATAGTTTCAAAAGTAAGGGAGGTTAGAGTAATTTTCCAAACTGGAGATCAGGGTCAATTTATATTTGTCAGAAACTCAGGGAGATAAGTATCATTTATCCTATATATATTTTGACACCTGCTTGTTTGGTGAAACTATACAATAGTTTGAGTATCGTCACGTGGCATTCTGAATCTCTTTACAATCGTACATTGAGAGTATCGTCACGTGGTATTCTGAATTACCTTACAATCACACATTTCTGTGAGGTTTGCTACTCAGTTAATAGACCCCACAGAAAAATATGATTATAAACTGCTCTAGAGTACTACCGTGGTACTCCTAAACTATTAAATAATTACTCGTTTATTTGATATATTCTTTACCTGTAATAGTATTTTCTTTCAGCTAATTTAATACTCCTAGTAATTGGTGACATTCTTTTCTTACTGTAGGATTCAGAACCGTCATCAGAGGTGGATCCCTTTACTCATCTAGATCAAGCTCTGTTTCTTAGAAAAAGTTTTTTTTTTAATTTTAAAAATTGAGATCGATTTTCAACATCTTTTAAGGCTTTCTACATGTTCTCCTTATTTATAGTGGCTTTTTGGGTGTTTTCTCCTTATTATTCTTTTTTTTGGGTTTTTGTTAATTTTGCGTCAAATTTTTGTGGAAGGAATCTAAAAATTCAAATTTTTTTTTACCTTTACCCAAATATTTTTAGAAATATTCCAAGATAAAGCCCCAAAAGCAAGCTTTTTGGAATTTACCTTGAATATTTCAAAATATATTAGGATAAAAGAAAAAAAAATATTTTTCCACTTTCTCTACTCGAGACTAATCAATTAATAATCTATAAAAGTTTTGCACAAAATTAACTAACGCAATTTTTTTAAATTATTGATCTTTCTAAATAGAAATTCATGAACTTGTTTCTTTTTCAATTAAGCTTATTGGCGTACTAGAAGAATCTATGATGAAAAGCAGAAACATGCCTTTGCACTTGAGCTAGGAAAAAGGCTCGTAAAAGAAGAGAGAGAATGGAATCGATACTTAGGCGATCGCATGGGGAGCCCGATTGTTGAAGCCACAAAGAAGGGCATCATTGAGTTGGTAAATGAGATTTTAGGAAAATTTCCGGAGGCTACGTTTAGCTTTGACAAGAATAGTCGTGTTCCTGCCTTCGGCTCTTCTCAAAATGACAAAGGAAAGAACATATTGCACATAGCGGTTGAGCAGAAAGATTGGAATATCTACGACTTGTTGAAGAGGAAAATAGAGCTCAAAGATGGAATGTTGGTGGGAGATGTTGATAATCGTGGAAACACCATATTACATCTTGCTGCCAAATTGGGTGCTCCAAATTCTAGATCAGTTCAACGAGGACATTTGTACGAGATGATGTGGGACGTTTGTTGGTTTAAGGTACGTGTGCATTTTTTTCTTAAAAAAAAAGGTATGCGTGCATTTATTTGTTGAGCACACACGCAACGAAAGAAATACGAATAAACTTTATTACATATGCAAATGCTTGTGCATATATAGACACAACACACACTTGAATGGTATCTCCCCCACCTTGCGATATACCTCACCAAAGGAAGGTTATGTCACCACCACCTCAATGAGAATCCAAATCTCTTATTTCTACTTGTGTACAACATATATTCTAGATTCTCTTCCTATGTTCTTGTCTACCCTAACAATATAGAACTCTCCACACATATTTAGAACATTGCGAATTGTCCTTGATCCTTCCTAAGTCTTCATGAAAGATCAGATCACTTTAGATTCTTCCACGTTCTAGAACCTTCTAGGAAGAACTTTTTTTTTTCAAGTGGTATACATTAGCGGGTTAGGGGATAGTTAGTAAATTAGTCCACATGAGGTCCAAAGGCTCTCCATAGTTCTAAACCACAAATGCCATTAATGGGGCTTGAACCTTGGTCCCCCACAAGGGAAGGACCATAAATACTATTGGGCTACAAGTCCTTTGGCTTGGATGTTCTAGAACTTTCTCCAGTATTCTAGAAGGTTCGAGAATGTTCTGAAACCAAATACGCCTTTCTAGAATGTTCTCAAATGTTTCAGAATATTTCCGAATCTTCTAGAATTCTAAAGTATTGAACAATGGAGACTAAGTGTGGCCTCTCAACATTATTATGGTTTGATTTCTTACTCTCTCCTTGTGGATCATTTGTTGTACATGACTTTTAATAGTGGTTGTAGGTAAGGCCAACTGACTTCGACAAAGTCGACTGTTTGACTGCCGAATTGAAGTGCAACACATGGCACGTGCCTCTGCGAGACATGTGGCAGCATCACGAAAGAGGTTTAGTTTTTTAAGTGTTAAGTTTAGCTTGACCTAGAATTAATGGGCAATTAGGCGATCGAGAAGCCTGATGGCTTCTATATTACCCAGCCTTTCATGTTTGCTCCGAGCTTAAGGTAGGATCTGAGAGGCCCTTTGAGGCTTGGTAGCGGTACTAGTGTAGTTGAATTGGCTATAACCTTACGAGCAGTGCTAGGTACCCCGAAAGAGTATCCATAAATTATTCCGAATTTGAAAATCAATGGTCAAGATTCACTTGAAGTCAATCTGGACCATCAATTTTCAAATTCGGGGTAGTTTCTGAGTACTCTTTCGGGGTGCATAGAATTTTCCTAACCTTACCCATACGAGAATGAAAGGGATCTATTATTTCTGTAAAGTTTCACAAAATTTTGATTAAAGTTGTACTATAGGATTCTATTAGTTAATAACAGTAAAGAATAGTGATACTAATACGAATGATTGTTAAGCTACCCTGACTAGAAGTAATTGCATCCTTAATTAACTATAGTTTTCTTGTATTTATTAGTCCTTTTATTAATTGAGTATTTTGGTTAACTAATTAATTATGTGCACCTCAATTAATCTAGCTCGGAGCCATGGTGTTAATGCCATGACAAAACCTTTAGCCTCGGTTTTTGACAGTGCGAATCAAACCCACGAGGCTTGAGGGAGTTAAATCTTTTAATTCGACCATTGCCGTTGAGTACTACTCTACATTGATATATATGGCTTTATACTTACAGTCTTTTGAAATTCCACATGCATGATGTAGCACGTGAGTTACAACTCTCCCCCACATTTATGGAATCTTCGAAACAAGGACGGGAAGACAGCAAAAGAAGTATTCGCAAAAGAACATTCGGAAATACGAGAGAAGGCTGAGAAAGCAGTCAAAGACATGAACAATGGTCTGATGCTAATCGTAGCGTTGATCGGAACCGTCAATTACGCAGCACTCTTTACCCCGCCGGGAGGTTACCGCCAGAGCGAGGACGATCCTCGTTACGGTCTCCTCGTTTTCCTCACGGACGACATGCGCATGTACTACTTGCACATATTCTGCGGTCTTTTAGCTGCCTTTGTTGCCTTCGCGACTATGTTTGCGATCCAGTCATGTCCGTTCCGCAGCAATGACTTCTACCTGGACTTGCCGTTGAGACTTTTGGTTGCTATGGGTTCCTTGATGCTCTCCGTGGTATTCATCGCCCTCGCTTCTCGTCAGGTCTACCTTCTTGAAAGGCTTGGTTTCCCTCTGGGAGAATACATTACGTACGTGTGCTTGCTCGCTGCAACATTCATCCTTGGAACCATAGACGGAAGTTTCTTGCTCCTCTATTACCTCTCTTTCTTGCTTAAACTTGAGTTGCTTCCCTAGCAACCCATGAAAAGCACATGGTTTACTTTTACTGCTTGAGAAGACTCTCAAGCTTCTGTAATATGTTTTCAGATTTGCTCAATAAATGTGAGTTTATCACATCTTTGCTTTTTCTCTCTTGTTTAGACTATAAATAGGCTTGTAATCTGAATATGTAAGTGTGCAAATAAGAGTGATCAAAATGTGTGAGAGAGTGTAAGAAAAATCAAGTTTCTCTTGTGTAATACAAATTGAGTATGTTTGTGAAATAGTACAAGTTTGAGAGTTATATGGATCGATACTTCTCAATTTGCATCAGTGGTATTAGAGCCCTAGGCGAATTCGATAAAATTCTCTTTCAAAACATACCTTCGGCCTTCGACGTTCTACTGCTATTTTCACCAGAAACTAGCTCACTCGAAAATAATTTTTTGAGTGTTGATTCAAGATTGTCTCATCCATACGAGTCAATCGCCTTCAAGCCCAGCAACAAACGACCACCCAGACGCTACCCGATAATTTGGCGACGAAATCGAAAGGTCTCTGTTTCGTTCGATACCCAGAAGTGCTCATCTTCACAGTTTTATATCTTTGTAACCTGATAGTCTCCACCGGACAATCTGAACATCACCAAAAACCATACCCATGCACGTGATCGGCGGTGAAGCCGCACACGCTGCTCCAAGCCAAATAAAGGGATGATCAAAAAAAAAAAAAAAATGCAAAATTAAGGGGTATTTGGGTTAAGTTTTGGGCATTTATGTTTTGTTTATTTTGTTGAAATCTAGTCAACAGTGTTGTGTTTTGTTTATCCGTTATTTATTTTGTTGTTTTATTTTTTTAAAAACGAGTGGTCAGGGGTTGGTTAAGTTTTTGGTAATTGCATCACTAACAGAGTTTTGGTCTAGCTCTTTGAGCTTCAAAAAGCTAATAACTGTTTGCAACATATATTCACTGTCTGTCGATAATCGATCAAAAGATGGCAATTATGAGAATGCTTCATATTTTATTATTTCGTATTAATAATATAACTAGTTTTTATTTGTTTGTATTTTAATAAGGTGCAGGACACTTGGTATGCTCTTACACATTTGAAAGTTAAAAAGACACTTATTATTGTCCTACCCACTTTGAAGTTGAAGAGAAGTTATTTGGACAGGTGAAATGTTCCTACACACTTTGGAGTTTGTGGAAAGTTATTTGGACACTTGGAAGATGATGAAGGGTAGTGAGAAGTTAGGAAGTTATTTCCTACACATTTTATTTTTCTATAAATAGCCTCTTTTGGCTTCATTGTAAACTCCTTTAACAAATCAAAGTCTTAACTTCGTTCTTAATTTTTGTCTTCCTAGGAGTAGGATTAACTTAATTTTCTTACTTTCAATGAGGATCCGTCCTTCTTGATTGTAATTCTACATTGGAAAAATAACAAAGTCCATTTGTTATTTTTCTTCCGCTCCACCCCACTTCACTAAACCATCAATTCATTTCGCCCAATTGATGGGTTGATTCCATTCTTGAAGATTGGCGGGTGACGGTCTTCTTTTACGAGTCAATTCATCACCACCAAAATAGCATTTGATTCATTCGCCATTTCTCTCTGGTGAAGTCCTAAAACACGGCGTGGAACCACAGATCCGTTTTGTGGAGATATAGCCGCATTTGCCCTTATTTTTGTTGTTAGCATTGTTTTCCGAAATTTCTGTCGATTTCGATTGAGGAAAAAATTGGTAAACAATAACATATATAGCGATCTCCTCGCATATGTCAACCAAAATTTTATTTAGCAGAAACAACTTAACTATTGTCATTAACTTGTAGCCAATAACATATCGAAAATGCACCTTAAACACCACTAAGTTAATAAGTAAATATTTCCACGTACCAATGGAAAAGACATACATACAGTGTTTCGTTCCTAGTTAAGATATTTCCTTTTACTAACTTTTGCACACTTTGGATACATGATTTGGTGTACACTAGATGTACACCAAATTGTCTTGGATCTATTTTGGAGTGAGGTGAGTCTCACACAAATTAATGAAATTGTTTAACTTGTTTAAAATATGCTTTTAACAATTAATGTATAAAATTATCTCATTCAAATGTTGTTAAGAACTTGACAGCTTTTTACTCCAGAATTTGTCGGGAAAAAAATTTGAATGAATCAGGCCCCGTTCCAAAAAACTTTTTAAAAAATAAGCAGCTTATTTTACATTTTTAAATTCAAAAATAAAGTAAATAAAAAATAAGTTTTAATTTTTTTTTCATAGTATAAAAGATCTCATCGAGATCTTCCAAACAAGAACCATATTGCATATTTTTATATTTCAATAAGCCCATAATTTTTGAGCTTGAAATTACCGTCTTAAAAAATAAGGACTTATTTTTGGTTCTAGAAAACTTATTTTTGGAGCCTCAATCATTTGATTGTGCTAATTGTTGCAAGAACTCTTAAAAAAAAACTATTTTTAAACAACTTGGACCAATCCCAATTGTGCCAAACTCCGTCCCAAGCAAGAATTTTCACATAAAATATTTGATTTGACAATTGTTTACCTTTTTCTTTGTTGTTTATTATTCCCTCCGTCTCAAATTGGATGACAATTTTTAATATCTGTGCCAATTTCAATTCCTAATATATTTCATTATGAATCTCAAAAAATATACAATATAGATCTTATTTGATAATTCTTGATTAGTTCTATTATACAAAATTTTCAAACTCATTAAAAATATTATAAATTAAAAGATATAAGTAATAAAAAATAATAAAAATTTCCAAACTTGTTATCTAATTTGGGACGGAGGACGGAGGGAGTACTTCTTTTCTTGGAGCAGTAACATTGGCTTTAGAATTTGACACTTCTAACCTTTTTCTCTTTTGTTTATTAATTCTTTTCTTGGAGCAGTAACATTAGCTTTATTCTAATGGGGTTGGCTTTTCTGCGTTAAGGCGTGGCCAACATCTCATGCACTCTAGTCATTTTCGAAATCATTTTGGAGTTACTTCAATGATCCAAATCGTTCACATCGTAGAGCTTGTCAAGAAGAATATGCATGTACAATATCAAATTAATCAGATTAAGATTAATATTCAATGAGGGTACATAGATTCTGAAAAAATAGGATTAAAACTTGAAAACTCAATTTTTCAAAATATATGTGATCCGCTTATATACAAACAGTTGGCATCCGATTAACTTGATAGTTAACTTGGCTATTTTATTCAACAAATCCTACAATGTGGACGGTTCGGATCATCAAAGTGGCTCCATAATGGGTTCAAAAATGGCCTGACTACATGAGGTTTAGTCGAGGCCTAAACGGCAGAAAAGCCGCCTCCTGTTCTTGCTCTGCCCCTTTCTCTCTTCTTTCCGTACATAGAGAGAATTCCTTCTGTTGTTTTTTTTCTCAGGGAAGTTACCCTATGAAGCTATATATACGAAACAAAAATGATACTCACACAACAATCCAAATACAACACCAAACACAATCTCTCACATACATATGGGCTCCACACACATTACTATGTGTGGGCCCCACATGTATGTGAGAGGTTGTGTAAGTTGTTGTGTTTGGATCGTTGTGTGAGTAGCATCGTTGCGAAAATGATACTCACACAATAATCCAAATACAACACCAAACACAACCTCTCACATACATATATACGAAAATCTCATTTCCTTCCATTGACCCAAGAAGTTTGAAACTAGAAAAAAATAGTTCTTAATTTCTGTCCACTCGAGGATTCAAATTAAGATGGCATCCTCCACCATTTCAGTCACCCGCTCTGCTGCTTTCAGAGCAGCGGCCGATTGCGAATCACTGTCGTCGTTTGCAACCGTTTGCGAGTTCTGGATACAAGAAGGCGCGATACCACTAGATGCGGGGGCAACACAATCCTCCGTTTTTTGGCCATGTATGGAAGTGCATTCGTGATTCAGAAACTCATCTACGACGACAACGGCAACAACAGCAGCAGCAGCATAGTAAAATGTGAAGATCTGTTTGGGAGAAACGACAAGGGCAACACGCCGTTGCATGAAACTCTGAGGTTCGGTCGAAAAAGTGTGGTTGAATAATCCTTTTGCTGAAACAAGAATCATTGGTT
>CM033795.1:36737605-37181451 GCA_019656835.1 Rhododendron ovatum
TTCTCTCTTTTTTCAACACACCAACTGTGTACTTTTCTCCCGCCTGTCACCAATGACGCCACCATCCTCACCACCGCCCATCCCTCCACCGCCGCCCTCCCTCCACCACCGCTGCTAGTTTCAACCACCACCCAAGAGCCCGTCAATTTGGTTTCGATCTTAGTCGACCGTCAACGAATTCCGAGCCATGGCTTCTTCCTTGGTTGCGAGGGCGGTTTGTCGAGCTGCAATCGTCGCTCCTCTCTCCTCTCCATCGTCGTCGGCTCAAGCTACTAGCCTAGTCCAACCCGATCGATTGAGATCGTCCTGTTCCTGTCCCGGTTGTACATCTCGTACGCGTCGCCGATCTCCTTGCTGTTGTTGTTGCTCTCGCCTCCGCCGTCGCAGGCCGCGAAGTCGGTGAACTCCTCGAGGCCGATCGCACCATCGCCATCCTCCTCTGAATCAGCCTGTTCCTTGCTGTTGTTGTTGTTGCTCTTGCCTCCGCCACCACGGGCCGCGAAGTCGGCGAACTCCTCGAGGCCGATCGCGTCGTCGCCATCCTTGTCGATCTTCGTCATGGCATCGGTCAGGTCCCTCGAGGTGATCAGATTAGGATCGAAGAAGATCAGATTAATCTCACTTTATGCATAATTTGCTTTGTTTAATATTTTTACTTTATAATTTCACTTTATACATAATTTTTGCTTATTTTTTGTTTTTTTAATATTTCAACGTACCCTTTGGCCATGTGTGTGGGTGATTCATACTCTGACAGCACACATCATTTGCTGCAATACATCGATTGTTGCAACATATAATTTAGACAGAAGTTAACACTGTTAATCATAAATTTAGACATAATTTAATACTGTTGGTGGTAAATTTAGACATAAGCTAAAACTGTTAATCGTAAATTTAGACATAAGCTAAAACTGTTAATCGTAAATTTAGCTAGAATTTAACAGTATTAATCGTAAATTTAGACAAAAATTAACACTGTTAATCGTAAATTTAAATTGAAGTTAATATTGTTAATCGTAAATTTAGACAGATTTTAACACTATTAATCGTGGCGTGGTGGTGATGGTAGAAGCGTGGTGGTGATGGTAGAGGCGTGGTGGTGGTGGTGGTGGTGGTGTTGGTGGTGGCGGTTTAGATAATTTAGATAGAAGTTAACACTATTAATTGTAAATTTAGACAGAAGTTAAAACTGTTAATCGTAAATTTATACAGAAGTTAACATTGTTAATCGTAAATTTAGACACTGTTAATTGTTAATTGCGTTTTTAGATAAAAATTAACAATGTTGATTGTTGTGTGAATTTAGATAAAAATTAATACTGTTAATTTCGATAAAATTTAACACTGTTAATTGTGGTGGTAGTGGAGTGGTGGTGGCAGCGGCGGCGTGGTGGTGGCGGCAGGGTGGTGGTCGTGGCGTGGTGGTGGTGTAGGAGGTTGTATGAGCCAACTGTTAATTATGATGTGAATTTATATAGAAATTAATGCTGTTAATTTAGATAAGAACTAACACTGTTAATTAACACTATTAATTTAGACAACAATTAAAACTATTAATTGTTGTAGTGGTGGTGGCGGCGTGGTGGTGATGGTGGAGTGGTGGTGGTGGTGCGGCTTTGTGGTGGTGGTGGTGGTGGTGTAAGAGGTTGTATGGACGAACTATTAATTAACACTGTTAATTGTGGTGGTAGTGGCGGCGGCGGCGTGGTGGTGGTCATTATGGTGGCGGTGTTGTCGGTGATGGTGGAGTAGTGATGGTGGTGGTGGTCATTGTGGTGGCGTTGGTGGTGGTGGCGGCAACAAGGCGGTGGTGGTGGCAGCGGTGGTGTGGGTGGTGGTTATGGCGGTGGTGGTGGCAGCGGTGGTGTGGGTGGTGGTTGTGGCGGTGGTGCTACTGGCGTGGTGGTAGTGGTAGTGGTTGTGGTCGTGGTGGTAGTGGTGGCAGCGTGGTGCTGGTCATTGGGGCGGCGGTGGTTGTGGTGGTGGCGGCGGCGGCAGATGTATGGACCAAAGGGTATTAGCACTGTTAATTGGGGTGTGAATTTACATAAAAAAAAATTAACACTATTAATTGTGGTGGTGATGGAGTGGTGGCGGTGGCGGTGGCGGTGTGGTGGTGGCGGTGGTGATGGCGACGTGGGGGTGGTGGAGGTGGCGTGCTGGTGGTGGCGACGTTGTGGTGGTGGTGGCGGCGGCGTGGTAGTAGGGGTGGTGGAGGTGGCGGCGGCGTGTTGCCGGTGGTGGCGGCGGCAGCGTGGTGGTGGTGGCGGCAGCGGTGGTGTAGTGGTGGTGGCGGCGGCGGCAGCGACGATCTAGTGGTGGTGGTGGAATCGTCTCAATCGTCTCTTTGTAATTGTCTTTTTTTTTTGCAAAGGGTATTTTTGTCAACAAAATAATGAAGAGGACCTACTGGACTATGGGTTCTTTGAGCAGGATCTAGTGGACTATTCTTCACCCAAAGAGGACCGGCCAGGAAGTTCCTCTTAGGGAAATCCTCAGAATGAAGACCAAATTGCCAAATTTATCTCCAGTTAAAATTTGAGCTTCAATTACGCGAGCTCCACATCTTACAACCATTAATCGCTCTTCGACTACAACTATACTCATGCGTATATACTTGCTCATTCACTGAAACCATAATTTTATCAATGTAAGTAGACTAAAAATCACAGTTTAGTCTTTGTAGCTAGAATGCTTACCAATCTGTGGGTCAATTTGTATATTTTGCTCTTCGACTAGAACTTTAGCATCCTCATGCGTCTCTACTCGCTCATTCACTAAAACCATAATTTTATCAATATAAGTAGACTTAAAATCATAGTTTAGTCTTTGTAGCTAGAATGCTTACCAATCTGTGGGTCAATTTGTATCTTTTGCTCTTCGACTACAACTTGAGCATCCTCATGTATATCCACTCATTCAATCACTGGAACCATCTTAATTTCATTCACTATTCATTCTGTAATTTTGGACACACATAAAAAAAAGGGAGTCGAACAAATGGTGTCAACAATCAACAATTCTAATTTTTTGTTTAGACTTTTCATAATCAACAATCGACAATTGTATTAGTCCATAATGACTGAACGGAAACCGTGCTACTAACCAACACTAACCTCATTTCATAAGATTTCATGCATGCAGGCCATTTAAGTGCAAATGAAAAAAAAAAAAAACTCTAATAAAGAGGAATATAAAGTAACATACGGAAATAATTCCGTGACATGTAATGGGTTTGTTTAAGCTTTTCTAAAGTACCGTCACGTTCTTCGAACACTTTGGTTTTATGTTTGAACACGTACTGGTGATCATGTTGTTGAATTAGGCTTCTAAAACTGTAAGTCGAGATCTTAGTCTAGTTGAGGTGTGATCTTCCAATGTTTTGTTGGAGGACGATGTTTGGTGGTTCCTCTTTTTTCTGTTTTCTGCTTGATCGTGTAAGTTTTCTATGCTTACTTTGATTAAGCCCTCGATGTATCCTTTCAAGCCTTAATATAACTCTTTCTTTTGCCGAGAAAAAAAAAAAAAAAAAAAATCTATGCAGGACATGATAATCAAACCCATATGTGAAAGTATAGATCACAATTAGCAACAATAACAGTTTATATATTTTAGTATTGTTTAATAACTCGAATAAACGGAAACCCTTTTTCCTTTCGTACGTATTACCAAGCCTACTGGAAATCAACTATTTTTCCCTTTTTCCTTTTTCCTTTCGTAGTCTAATTTGATATTCTGCTTGACCCAAAAAAAAAAAAAAAAAAAAAAAAGAAACAAAGACCTAAGGTAGTGATTTTTGCACCTATTTTTCTACAAAACGTTGTAAATTTGACAAAATGATAGAAAAATTCTAAGTTATAAAACAATGCTTTTCGAAGTTAATTTTTTTTTTTTTTGTGTGTGTGGGGAAACTATCAATTCTGTCCAATGTTTGATGGTTGGGTGAAACTGAATTTTTTGAAGACCTTTTAAAGAAAATAGTTTCAAAATCTTAAGGCATTATATGTGTGTTCAAAAATAGTACTATGAGGATCTAAAACCATTAATTTTATGATTTCTTGATCAAAATAACGCTTTTTTAATCTAAACAAGTTTCCGAATCCTCAACCAGACAAATGATTGTTTTTTTTTTTCTTTTTCTTGGGGTGACAGCCAATGACAGAGCCCATATTTTTATCCGAGGGCGCCAAACGATTAGACAAATTTTCATGCAGAAAAAATGCACTAATTTTAGATATATCTTTCATTCTTTTGAGTTCCAGTATAATGCACTGCTATAGTTACGCTCATGGTGACGATCACCCAACTTGAAGAAAACTACTGAAATAATTACATGTTTCCATTAATCTTTGTGAAAAATGACATGTCTATGCTGCTATGCAAGCTCAAGTGGTAGATGAAATTAACTCACGGGCTAATATTGCATCAAGAGGTCTTATAAAAAACATTCTCCAACATGGGTCCGTAGATCCTGAGACAGTAATCGTCCTTGCAAATGGACTCTATTTTAAAGGACTTTGGCAATCTGCTTATAAATTTGATGAAAGTAGGACTGAAAAAAGAAAAATTCTATCTTCACGATGGGAGCACTGTTTTAGTTCCATTCATGACTAGCAGCGAAGACTATTATTACGGATCATTTGACGGTTTTAAGGTACTTCAAATTCCATATCGGGGTTGCCAACCCAACAATTTTCCTATGTACTTTTTTCTCCCAGATGAGCGAGATGGGTTGCAAAATCTTATTGGGAAGCTCAATTCGGATTCTGGGTTTCCAAGTCAAGAGTACTTCGAGTTAACAATAGTGAAGCTTGACAAATTTTGGATCCTGAAATTCAAATTCTCGTTCGATTTTAATGTTTTAGAGGTCATGGGCGACATGGGTGTATCGATTTCTAGAATTGAGAATCCAAGAGATTTGTCCGAGATGATGCATATTTCTGAGGATGTCCAATATTTTTCCTTAAAGATGTTTCAGAAAGCTTGTATTGAGGTAGATGAGAAGGGGACGGAGGCTGTAGCTATTACTTATTTCCACTGTGGTTTTACAACTGCAGCGCGTCCGCCAGAAAGAAAGAGATACAATTTCATTGCTGATCATCCTTTCGTATTCATGATTAGGGAAGAGAGATCGGGCTTAATTCTTTTCTCTGGAGCAGTACTCAACCCAATCAATTAGGATTTGACTAGGTATACGTACTTGTTCCTAGTGACGGAATGGTTTTGTCATCTTAGCTTATTTTATTTTATTGGATTGACATGCATCCAGTAACCTGAAGAGATTTTAGGGATTTTACATAATTAGAGATTTTTGTTTAGTTTGTCATTTGTTTGATTATTTACAGAAGTGGGGAGTGATTTATGAATTTTGATAATTTGATTTAAGTTGAAATGTGTTGATATGTATGAATTGACATTAAAAGCGTGTGCACTTGGATTCGTCTACAAGTGACAAGTCATACTTTGCACTTGGATTCTTTGCCCGCGCGCGCATATCACGGATTTGATTCTAGTTAGGGATATATAATTGTAGTAGTTGTTTAGGACTCCTCAAATTGTTTGGGATTGGTACTAACAATAGCGGTGAAAATCAAATACTAATTGTTTGGGATTTGGTAAATCCGTAAATATTTCGGTAATTTTCTATGCTTGAACAAGCTAGCGATGGGATCGAGATGGTGAGATGGTGGGATTGCTTATCCTGCCCGAATAAGCAATCCAGATTTGATAGGCTCTATTAAACCCTCAAGAGCGTGTTTGATGACAGATTTCCTTTTGAGTTGATTCGTAATGCGGTGGGATTAGAAACACCCCTCCCATGGTATTGCTAATACCCCATTTTGGGAGATTAATGTACCATCCCAACGGCGTCATTTGCCAAACCAAACAAACGATTAAAGGGCCCACCACCTTACTAATCCAATCCCATGGTATGAAGACGGTTATTAAACACGGCCTTGATGTAGACGAGTCGGATAATCTAGTCAGGTTATCCCTTATCCCATCTCTTATACTCCCACCAAATATGACCTTAGAGAAGGAATTTTTTTTTGAAGAAATGCAAATTTTTGGTTAATGGTCCCATGTATGGTGTTAATGAGTGAATAATGGTCTTCGGGCACCGCCTCTCTCAACACCCTTCCCAGTTAAATTTGACACATTTAGTGGTGCGGTTCACATTAATGTTTAGGCCACGATCGCTGAATATTTTTTAGGGTTACACATGGTTGTTTTTCTTTTTCTTTGGGGCAAATAAACCCATAATTGTTGAAGTAAGGTGATTTGGATTCAGATAACTACTTGACATGACGACGGGGTAGTGCGAAAAGGGTCAAAATGCTACTAGTAATTTTCTTCTCTCTCCCTCCCATTCTATTTTTTCCCCCCTTTTTTCTGAAAAATCCAATTTTTTAACTTCGTTCTTTTAAATTTTTTAAGTTTGAAACTTATTTCGATATTTTGTACTTTTCGTAACTTTTTGTTTAGCTTTTCATTAATAATTTTTGGAATTAATCATTCATCTCCACAAGACGAATTAAAAAAATAAAAAATATAGACCGATGTTAATTTTTTTTAGATAAAACGACACTTTAAATTAGAGGTGGCAAACGGGCGGGTTTGGGTCAAATTGGGTAAGTTGTTAGTGGGTTGGGTCTTTAATGGGTCATTGACCCATTTAGACCCATTAACTATGAGTCTAATTACCCATACCCAACCCGACCCATTTATTTTAAAGCAAACCCGACCCGCCCATTAACCCAATTACATGTATACTAAAAATTATGATCGAAAAATTAGAAAAGTAAAAAAAAATTATGATCAAAACTCATAAATTTTTTCAAAAAGACGAGAATAAGTAATTTTTTTTGTCTTAGTGATTTTTTTTTTGTCTTTATTCAAAAAATTATAAGTTTCGATCAAATTTTTTTACTTTTTCGATTCCTCTTATCAAAACAAATTAATAAGTTACAAAAATATGACACAAAACAAAAAAAATGCAAAAAAAATTTGAATAAGGACAAAAAAAAGTCAATTTTTTAATCCAAACCCTTTGCGGGACTACCATGAGAGAAATTTATTTACGGCGGAGCCCAATTTCACGGGTCCATTCGCGCAATTAATGGATGAGATGTGTTTTCAATTTTGACTGGTCAAAATAATTGTTACCGGTCACAATTGATTTTTAATTCGGACCATTCGAAATATTTTTGGACGCGTGTGATGTAGCGCAAAACAATTGAATAAAAGAGAGAGAAGGTATGCTCCTGGGGGTTTGGGAGAGGAGAGAGAGAGAGACACAGAGAGAGGGAGGGGGGGCGGGGAGGGAGGGGAGAGAGAGAGAGAGAGAGAGAGAGAGAGAGAAGGGGCGGGGGGGGGGGGGGGTGTGATGTGGACACAGAGAGAGAGAGAGAGTGGGGGGGCGGGGAGGAGGGAGAGACAGAGAAAAGGGGGGCAGTACTCCTCCATTTCCCCATTGCAAAAAAGACCAATTAAGAGATGAAATTTGGTGGGTTACTTTCATTGCCTATTGGGTCATTTAAGTTGACCCAATTGATGCCCAATTATGACCCAACTAATAATGGGTTAGCTGGGTTTGAACCCATTCTTACCCAACTAATAAATGGGTTGGGTTGGGTCTATTTTCTAATTGATGGGTCTGGGTTTGTTAATGGGTCTGGGTTCAATTTGCCACCCCTACTTTAAACAAATAAGACAGTTGTTTAATATTTTTTTCGTTTTTAGTGAACCTTTTTTTTTTTACTTTCAGTCATAATTTTATATTTTTTAAACTCCTCTCGTCGAGGTGGATGATTAATCCAAAAAATATCACTCAAATCCAACAAAAATTAAAAAAAAACGAAACAAAACACACAAAACAATTTCGTTCGGGTTAGAGTTTTGGGTGTGAGGAGTGGAGGTCTGATTTCTGTCGGACGGCTGTGGTTTTGAAGATGGGGAAATCGAAAGGCTGGGAGTGAGAGTTGATGCCGCGGTGACGGGACGAGAGCGGCAGAGGAGATCGGAAAGTGTGATGATTTTCCCACCTCCTTCCACCACATTAACAATCCAAACCTCTTCTTATACATCTATCAATATCCTATAGGAATGTGTTTAAGTCTATTAATCCTCCAAACCTCCATCTCTAATTTTCTAGAATTTTGATTTTTTTAAATTTATTTAAATTGGGAGAAAGAAAGAGAGGGAGAGAGAGAAATGGGACGTGGGAGAGGAAGGTGGAGAGAGAGAACGGGGGGGAGAGGGAGAGATTTTAGGAGAATGAGAAAAAATAATTCAATGCTCCACATTTTTATGTGGTGGCCCAACTTATCTCTGCACTATATGTTTGAGTATTCTCACTACAAAGTGTCGAGCCCGCACAAATTATTTTTTTGTCCCATGCATTGAACGTACACACCGCAAGATGATAAAAGGATAGTTTAATATTTTTTTCCAGTTTTGTGTTCGATGAAAGCTAACATTGGTCTCACTCTATACACCGAATGTCCTGTGTGATGGAAAATAAATTTGGGATATAAATTTGATTTTCTTTTAATTTGTTTAAATTGAGAGAGAGAGAGAGAGAGAGAGAGAGAGAGAGATTTTAGGAGAATTGAAGAAAAATAATCCAATACTCCAGTGATATTTTTATGTGGTTACTCAACTTATCAGTCCACCAAACGTTTGTGTGCGTGTGATCACTACAAAGTGTCGAACCCGCACAAATTGTATTTTTGTCCCGTGCATCGAACGGTCACAATGCTAGATGATAAAAAATACTCCATCCGTCCCTCTTTTTGTGTCCAGTATTTCATTTTGGGCTGTCCCTTAATAAATATCCATTTTGTAAAGTTAGGGGAGTAAAAGTTGGTGTATTGTCTATTTTGTCCCTAAAAGTAGATTTTATTTTGAAAAGTTAGTGAGTAAAAGTGTAATGATGATGGGTAAGTAGGGAAAGTGGAGAAAAAAATTGATGTGAAAAGTATAATGATGATGTCTTTTTAATAAGTTGGAGTTACGAAGCAGGACACTTAAAAAGGGACGGAGGGAGTATAGTTTAATATTTTTTCTTGTCCTGATGCAAGCAAATTTATATTGGTCTCTCTTTATGCACCAAAATACTTTTTAAAAACCAAAAAACTCCACGTCCATGAAATAAAACCCTGTTTCAACTTTCCAGACCAATATTTACGGGCAAAACTTAAAAAAAAAAAAAAAAAAAAAACCCCACGTCCATGCCTAGACCAATATCTAGGTTCACAAAAAAAAAAAAAAAAAAAACCACCCACGAAAAATCCCACGTCCACGTCCATGTCCATGCCCAGACCAATATCTATATTTACAAAAAAACACCCACGTTCACAAACTAATCCATTCTCTACAACATCCATATTCCCGGACTAACTAATTTATTCTCCACACTTTTTTTTTTCCTTCCACTATTTAACTCTCACCAAGCAACTCCTACCCGCTTTTCCACTCTTTGAACTCTCACCAAAATCTCCCACTTTTCCACTCTTTGAACGCACTCACGGAAATCTGATTGCCCACCACCAGGAAAAATACTACCAATCTCACCTCTCACTGCAAGTGTAATGTTTACCAAATTTGATTTCTCACCAATTTTGTGCCAGTAGTGTTATGGGTTTTCAAGGGGTAACAATTTCGAATTTGGTGAGTTTAGCAATGAATACTCGGCAATCATCTCTGATTCAGGCCATCGAGATAGAGACGATGATTTTAGCCACGAAGAAAATTAATGTGCAATTTTTTGATGGGTTTATAATGTTCCTTTCTGATTTTTGCAGAACCTTCAGTTGAAGACATCTCTATTTTAACAGAGATCGGTGTTGAACCTCCTTTACTATTTGGCCTCTCTCACTATTGTGTGTTTGATTTAAACACATGTGTTTAAATGGAGATGATTTTGGAGAAATAATGAACGCATGTTGTACAATTGGCAAAGAGTTTAAAGGTTAAAATCACTTGAGTAAATGTGCACGTATCAATTTTTTTTTTGCCCATTCAATTAGACTGTTTTACCATTCTTATTTGATTAGTACTATTGTCGTTTCCTTCTTCGTAAATTAGGTAGTTTCATTTGAAAATGATAAGTAAATTAGGTAGTTTCATTTGAAAGTGACCAAGTAATGTAAGTGGGTATAGATATACAATTTAAAATAGCATTGTTCCTGTTCTATGCACGAAAATGGAAAAAACTCACACTCCCCTTTTATCCAAACTAGCGTCGTTCCCATCCGATGCACGGGACAAAATATTTGTGTGGCTTTGTTACAAATTATCGAGCTCGTACAAAATTTGTTATTCATTAATAACACCAGGGCTGTTACGATTTTGCTTATTGCTCCCATTTTTACTTTTAACACATTGGATGGCCCACATTGTGGATCTGCTTTAACCATTGTCCTCAAAGACAAATCATCGTGGTTTGGCTGCTGCTTTTGTTCCTGCTTCACATTGTGAACCTTTTTCTTTTTCATGCATGATTCACTACAAGAAATTACACCATTCCCGACTAACAGTTTAGTCGGCAAAAGATGGAAATTTAGTCGGCAATAGTATTTTCCGACTAAAAACTTTGGTCGGCGATTTAGTCGGGGAATTGCGGTCGGCAAAGGTAATTACCGACTAAAATTTATTTAGTCGGCATATATTATTTTTTCCCGACTAATTATTTAGTCGGCTAACTTAAATTATTGCCGACAAAGTAATTAGTCGGACAAATTATTTAGTCGGAAAATATTGAATAAATTACCGACTAATTATTTAGTCGGCAAATATTCAATAAATTACCGACTAATTATTTAGTCGGTAAATATTTAATAAATTATGGAAAATATTGCATAAATTACCGACTAATTATTTAGTCGGTAAATATTTAATAAATTATGAAAAATATTGCATAAATTACCGACTAATTATTTAGTCGGCAAATATTTAATAAATTACGGCAAATATTGCATGAATTGCCGACTAATTATTTAGTCGGCAAATGCTTCACAGAAAATATTTGACAAATTACCGAAAATGTAACATTTGTTTTAAATATAATATTACAAATTTTAAAATTAATTCTAAAATCTGCAAGGAAATTTTTTTTTTTTGGTGATTCACAATAAATTAAATTTAACATCTATTCACCAATATCCTCTAATCAAGTACTGAAATTCAAGAACAATTCATTCATAACTTCCATAAATAAAAGTTGTTCACCAAATACTTAACATACGGTATCCGAATTCGCAAATGTACAAAATAACGAAACTAGTGTACGGTAGAATCTATAGCAAAAATCTAACTTTTGTAATCTAATTCAAGAGAACTAGATTACGATAGAATCTACGGCAAAAATCTAACTTCTTCATATATAGTCCTCAACGAAATGCCAGATACTCCAATATCTGTGGAAAAAACAAAACACAATAATTAGACCCAAAATCAAGATCTTTCTGCTTATAGCTATCAGCTGAAAATAATATGAAAGCAGAAACAAAAAAATTCATTCATCCCAAAATCAGTAAAAAAATCTCAGAAAATCAATTACCCTGAAGGCAAAAACTTCCAAATTTTACACTTGAAATAGTTTACACTTATAACACCTGGTCGTCCATGGCCTCTGAAATCAACATGATAATGCAAGTAAATAAGCAACTCACAACAATTTAGCATTCAGACCATGATGGAAAACTGAGGAGTAGAATTTGTTACTAGTTACTTGATTCCCGCAAAATAGGTACAGAAATTAGAATTGCAAGTCTTTTCAGACCACGTGATCTCAATCAAAAACACATATCCATTCATTCCAGTATAAGTTGGAATGTTGAGACATGACCAATAGAATGCTTAGCTTTAAGTATAACAAACTTTAGCACTTCAAGTACCTCACAGTTAACTAGCTTTGGAATACAACACATGTACCATAAGGTAGTCATGAACTCATGATTATGAGCAACAAGCCAAAAAGAAAGAGCGCCGAGCTCATGTGAATACTGGTAACCACCAGCCTATAGGCAGTGTGACATGTTTATAAAACCAACCCAAAAAGGAATACACCTAATAAAAAAAACAGAATGAGTTGTTCCTCTTCCATTAGCATACACGAGCACGCAAACAAAGACCATGTCATTAAGGCTATATGCTATACCATTAAGGCTATACGGCTATACACCACGCCACAAAGGCCATGTCATTAAGGCTATACACCATACCACAAAGGCGACAAGCGCACACACAATTAAATCTCCAGCACTAGCGCAGTTTTTTTTTTAAATCAACCGCAACTATTGCATCATCTCCCAACCATCCTGGAATCATATTTATATAAGTACGCCCACTGGTATAAATCATCTCGCACACATCTGTTTATGCCACTGATGTGCACACATATACCCCGAACAGGTAATACTACATAGTTAACCACCCTCACACCACACAAATGATTAGTTGGCTGCATTCTATGACAATTACTAATATAGATCTACAGTGCAGTTCACCAACAACAATCTCTGAAATAATATCATTATTTAGAACTAAAACAAGCACCAAGTAGTCCAACATGAAAAAGGAAGCAACGTTCATACTCATACCCATTTGCAAATATAATCTTCTTCTTTTAAAAAAAAACAAAACCACTATCCGTTAATTAATTCAATACCCAACTGTGTCGTCGAAATCTCATACACAACCATCACATATTAAGGTCCCCACAAAGCTTAAGAGTGTATCAGATAATACCCCTTACACAACATCTACCTTAGAGTATTCATTTTTAATCCAAAGCGGAACTCCACCCTCAGATATGCATGACTTCATCATTTCGAAAAAAAAAACTAGAATGCCCACCAAATCGTAAAACCCAAATTAAATATCAACTGATACAAAATCAGTCCCCTAAGAAAAGGAAAAAAATTTGATAATACCAATAATCATTCTCGAAATACATTAAGTAAATGTAAAAGTGAACCAAATCCCATGTAACACCTACAAATAAAATGGTTCTTTCTGAAACATATACTGAAATCAAATGAAGTACTACTCCTACAGCCACGAGGAGTTTTTTTTTGATTGTCAAATATGGAAAGCTAGCAGCAAACTAAATTACCAAGAACTCACTCGAACAATTTCCTACAAGATCAGTACCCATAGGTTGTCGTCCTAAAATCAAATTTTAGGACAGTCTACAGAATCACTGATACCAATTGTAACAACCTGAAATTTCAAGCACCACAACATAGAAATTAAAGTGTACGACCCGTCCCACATCATTATTTACAACAAACCACAAGCTGTTGATACATATAATTATGCGTGAAAACACCACCCCGGCCCAACCCCACCGAGGTTGCACCCACCAACTGTTCTGTTCTTATTTTTTTCCCTTTTTCCTTATTAGACACGTACTTAAGAGAAGCACCCCTCCCATGGGCACCTTCCCCCCTTTTCTTCATGTAAAGACTTTATACAACATATGCATATCTTCTCCTTTTCTGCATGTCTTCCACATAACACATTAACACAAATGCTTACACCTCTCACCAAACTCACATGCAAGCTAGCCAATTGATGCCACGCCCTCAATGCAAATCTCTCTTCTTTTTTTTTATTTTATCATTATTAGTTCTCTCTCTTCTCTCAATTTTCCATTTACCACTCACATTGGCAAATCTTACTCAATCATACAGCCCTTACAGTTAATACTTTTGATTAACTACTAAAATAAAGACTCGGGTCTCACACCGCAAGCCTTCCAATAATATTAATCCACATTATTAATCGCTAATCGGAAGAGAGATAAAGTATGGGTCTCACATAGTACTAGGTTTTTATTCAGAACTACAAAGTCTGTAGCTTGTAGCAGTAATTCAACTCATTCTACAAGTGTATTTGCAATGAAGAAGAAAATCACGTTTGGCAAAGGTAATGATGCTAGTCATTGTTACAGCCGTAACTAGAATTCCTAGAAACAATCAAAGTGATTCAATTGAGTCAACACCAAAACATTGGTCAGACAAAGGTGTTTAACGACTCAAATCTTTTTCAACAATTCTTTTAGCCCCTCTAATATACAGATGCTTATACAATACGTATTATGGACCCTCCAAAATTTTCAAATAAGATCAAATTTACTTTCTTGAGTTTTCCAACAAAACATTGTATGAATTGACCTGCAATTATTTGCTATATTACGCAATAGCATCAGATCAATTGGTATGCAAACAAACATTGTTCGATTCCAATTCTAAGCATCATGGAGGCACATTTCAATTCATAATAAGTTATATCACCCCCTAAATGACCTTCAAAAGTTGATGACAATTGATATGCAACCCATTAAAAGCTAACCCATTAATTCATAGCAAAGAGGAAATTACGTACCGAATATTTTCCACCATCACCTTGATCACACATTGTCTTGTCCATGCATATGCCTCATCAACATGGCTTTGAGTTCATCAAATTCATGTTGCCTTTGTTCGTCTCTTAGCCTTTGTTGCTCTTCCCGCCTTTCATACTCCTCCCGTTCTTTTTGTCGCTCCTCGCGAAGTAACTCCAGCTCAGATTGGACTTTCTGCAACTCTTGCTGAGCTAAGTTGAAGCTGGATTGGGAAGAGAAGGATGAGGGCCTCGGGCCAACCCCAAATCCCCTTATGTAATACTTTGCTTTCCCAAGATGAATCCTCGAAAGTTCTTCGTCCGTCAGCGGACATCCTGATTGAGACGCCTCGTCTCGCGTGGCCACCATCCCCGCCTGTCGTTTGCAAAAAGAAGAAAAGAAACAATGCAAAATATAAGGAATAGACTAATTGAAAAAGAAAAAACAAAATGTCTACAGATATTAGATGCATACATGTATCTCTGCACATTGAGGATCGATCCATCCACCATCTTTTAATGTATGTGATGCCTGGTATCTTTCACATAAATCTGGCACCTTTCCATTAGGCTTGTCTGCCTAACATATTCAAATAACCATAGTTTGAACATTTACCAAATTATCTTTCACACAATGTCCTCTACCATGTGGAGTCTCAATAGAAATAAGAACAAGGATGATTTAGGGGGGACATAGTTTGACTTTGGATTACATGGCATAGATGGTATTTAAAAGGTCTTAACAATGCACAAAAAATCTCACCTCAATGGTGATTGCAGCAGCAAATGATCGAGAACCTAAAGTATGCCCACGAGAAGCCACAGAGAAACCATCTACTGGAGTATTTCTATTTTTTTTGCCAGCTATTTTGCGGGGCTGAAAAAAAGAACTTGTTAGATGTAAACGTAGAATTCGAAATGTAACTCATACAACTATCTTATTAACCTGCCAATCTGGATCGTTGAATATATGATCGATCATATACTTCCAAGCATCCTGGCTTATGTCTTTGGTAAAAGGAAGTGATCGGCTCCAAATTCGGTAGTCGTTGAAGTTTACCAAACGGCCGTCAAATTCAATTATTTATTTACCGGACTACAACTAAAGATTTGCATAGTATAGTGAGAAAGTCCGAGTCGATCCACAGGGAGTTCGAATATAGCTTGTTCGGATTAGATGCAAGGGTTTCCGGCGTTTAGACGGCCAACTTTTAGTTTTCCTTTGAAAGGTGAGAATTGCCCTTATGAAAATGACTAGAAAAAGAGTTTTAACTAAGAATTAAAGGCGGCAAGGCATAGAAGCTCCTAACGCCCGTAACTTAAGTCAATTAACTTTTCTCAACGAAAACACGGTTGAATCACACGGCATAGGTTATCAACCGGAAGATTTAGCTATGAAAATGGTTAGACTTGATATAGAGTTTGAACAACAAGCTTAACACAAGGCGTGACATCGCTCTCGAAACCATGTGAGCGAGCACATGATCACCGGAGATTAACAACGCCAAGACTTGCATTCAAACTAAATATCAAGGTCAAGAACTAGAAGCATAGTTTGGAAAGCGAGCAAGTTCTTTGGTTCTTTTGGCAAACACGAGGCGAGACATAGCTCACAGAACCATAAGTGCAACCATATGATCACCGGAGGTTAACATCGACAAGTTTTGTTACATAAAAGGCGAACCACTCACATTTCCAAACCAAACCTCAAGTCTTAAGTTGAGAAAGGCAAGATTAACCAAAGTCACAAGGCATTATTCACCCCATGCCAAGCCTAAACGACTACTCACACCTAAGGAAAGGACTAGAAAACATGCTAAAGGAAGAAAACATGATTAACCGATAGAAATGAAAATAAACTTGATTTATGAGAAGATCCAAGTCTTAGCTACAACATTAATACTTGAGAATTAAACATAAAACCAATACCTTGAAGAGTTCTTGAAGGAAATGACAAGAAAAGCTTGGAACAACAATGGAAGAAAACTACCCTAAGCTACTACTAAGCTAACTACCACTAACTAGGAGAAAGGAGAGGGATATTTATACAAAAACCAACCCTTCTCTCATAACAAATATCCTAGCACTTTCCAAAAGTAGCAACTATTCCATAAATGGAAAGTTCAAAAAGCAGAAAAATCTGACAGTAAGCAATCTGTATCCATACAACCAAAACGGTTGTATGGATACCGTGCTGTTACGCCTGTGTTGGAAATGCTCCGTAGAGGAGCTGTATGGATACAACCAAAACGGTTGTATGGATATGCAGGAATCTGTCCAAAATATAAGGCCACCGTATGGATACAACCAAAACGGTTGTATGGATACCGCCTTGTTAACTGCAGAAATGGCCCCTAGCTTTAAAACTTGGCACCCGACGCTTCCGAACTTCACCCGATGCTTCGTATCTTCATCATTGGAGAACGGTGGCACTTTGCCACTTGGCCTTGGAAGCTCGGACTCCCTCGAGGCATGTCCAAGGCATCAAAATCACCCTTGATAGGGCGTAAAATCTGAAACATCCTCAAACGAACCTTACGTGCAAAACCTTAATAAAAGCTACATAAACACAGATTAATGCAACACAAAACGGGACTAAGCGCACCAACTATCTACAATATTGGGTGCTTATCAGGAAGCCGATATGGGTCTTTGCCATCTTCCTTCGTTTTTTCGTATTCATCCTTTGTCTTTTCGTAATGATCACTCATTCTCCATTTCCAGTCTTTGTACAGTAAGTTGGCTTTGTGCTCAAAAACTTGCTCAACTAATGGAGTGTATTCAACATCATTTTCGGTGACTTCAAATTTGTCCTAGAAGCATATAATAAGTGGAATTAATCCCGTACGATATTTCATTATTCACTAGAAATAATCACTACGCACAGTTTGACATTCTTACCCGTACGGCTTGTATTACGGCCTTTTTCACCTCATTATGAACATTTTTCCACGAGTGGCAAAACCTATTAGCAGTAGGGCAGCACATCCTCCTAATTTGTGACCCCAATTAATTGGCCACTTTAGTTGCATTTGCCCCGCAAAAAGTTCTCATTTCTTGTGTGACATAAACTCGGAGCCTCCTCCCATCCTTGCCTTTAATCAGCCTTCTAACTCTTTTCCCAAGTGTAGGCCCCCGCACACGTCTTGAAGGTGCACCTACAATTGAGATGCAAGAATAGTATAAAAGAAGAGAGAGATACACGCACTACTATACCAAAGAACAACCTTAATGCCTTTTGTTTTATGTTTGCTCTCAATTGCCCCTTTTGGCCATGGATCTTCACAGCAAAATGTTCGAATGATCATATAATGCTTTTTCTTTTTATTTTTTCTTCGTTCCTTAATTAGTATGGATGGAATGGAGGACCATTTTCCACTTCGACCATCCATGGTCAAACTTAGAAACTTCTAAGTGTATAACAATGGGACAATGATGTGCTTTCAGTTTCCTAGACCACAATAAATACTATGACATAACTGCTTATGTTCAGATTTTTAAAAAATTCACAGAACTCCTAGTTTACTGGATCGCAAAACCAAGATAAAAACTAGCAGGATGAACATATGTAAATGTGTCAAATGGTGAAATACTACTCCATTAGAAACAAGGATATAAAATAAGTGAACTATAATGGGACATGTATAGCAAGTGACAAATAATCAATAATAACAAAATGTTTCTTACCAAATGATGTTGTTTATGGCTGGTAAAAAAAATTGAGGTTGTTCATGGACTAATGTAATAAGAATTCTTTCATCTATATCATCCCCTACTCATGAATATACACATTATACTCCGTAGATACCATAAACAAGTACAAAAGACACAAAGAAGTAGCAGTAGCAGCAAACCAGCTCAACCGAAAACAGTCCAGCAATCTTCACAATAAAACATGCCCACCATAAAAGCACAAAGATGCCATAGATAAGTACAAAAGCCAACCCATATTAACATAGCAAGGGACTTGACTTGGCGTCACAGAACACAGCCAACCGTAGCATAACAGAAGTGAACAGTACAGATCAGAACTGACAGCACTAGAAATTGATGTTGCTTATGGAGTACTGCAATAAGAATTCTTTCATCTACATCATCCCCTAAGCATGAATATACACATTAGACTCCCTAGATACCATAGACAAGTACAAAAGACACAACTTAGTTTACCACCATGAGTACAAAAACCTCAAATCTTGGAACATTAATGATCTTTGTCAGGATCTATATCATAATCTTCTTCTTCTTCTTCTGCTTCTTCTTCTTCATCATCATCATCATCATCATCATCATCTTCTTCTTCTTCATCTATACCCTCAGATTGTAAAACCACATCCTCGCTAATAATTGCAGGTTCAATGTCATTTCTCCAAAAAGAGGTAACAGTGGGAAATTCAACGTCAATTTCTGGAACCTCAGTAGTTGTGTCCTGCTGGAAAACTTCATTAGGAGCACTGCCAGTTTCCAAACTATCCATCTCTGGGACATTCCAGATTCCTCGACGTTGAATTCGTTCTACTACTTTCCAATTTTCACCAAACTTGGTATCTTTAATGTAGAATACTTGTTGGACCTGACTTGGTAATATGAATGAGTCATCTATATACCATCGAGTCCTTGTATCAATGCTTTTGCAATGCGCATCAACTCGCATAGTTCTACTACTACCAGTATTGTACCATTCACACTGAAACAAAACAACTCGATGATTGAACAAATAGCTCAACTCCCATACTTTGGTTAGAAAGCCGTAAAAGTCTATCGTCTGTTGTTCATGCTCCCCTTCCACGAGTACCCCACTATTCTGACTTGTATGTCAATTGTCATGTTCAATAGTATGGAATCGAACACCATTAGAAATGCACCCTGAATATGTGTCTATTAATGCATCAGGTCCATTGGCCAATGACCATAACTCATCAGTTGCTTCTGGAGACCCTTGGTTCCGCAATTCATTCATCTACATTAAAAAAAGTTTGTATTACGCTACACTAGATAAAAAACAGTGCTTAATTTGAAACATGACTAATTCAATGCTCTATGCCTTACATGTTCTTTGAACCATTGGGGAAACTCTTTGCGTTGTCTTTTTGCAATATCAATGGTATTATCACCCTCTAGCAAAGTCTTGTGTATCCTAGTTAACATGTAAGATTAATAATAATGATAAAACATCAACTCAATTTAGAATACATTTACGTAAATACGTACTCTCGATAAGGATCGACTTCAGGGCTATTGTATAAGACAAACCAATGAGCCATGTCTCGTTGGTTGGCAGGTACATTAGGTGCTCTTTGGATTCGACCGAAGGGACGAACATTTTGATTGAATGCCGCTAACCCCAGTGTGCGCTCACCACCATCATCATTCCTTTCTATGCGGTTAAACACTGTCTCAATTCCATCGAGATACATAGAACAAAAAGTTGTACATTCTTTGGATATGTAAGCCTCCACAATTGAGCCTTCGGGATGAGCTTTATTGGTTACAAATCGTTTCAGAACTCCAAGTAATCTATTAAAAAAATCACTTTACTGTGTCATAAATACGACTATAAATTAATGACATAGTTAGTAGAATGGTCTAGCCATACCTCTCAATCGGGTACATCCATCGATATTGCACCGGCCCTCCAAGCCTAACCTTGCGAGGCAAGTGAATAGCTAAGTGTACCATAACGTCAAAGAAAGCGGGAGGGAATATCTTTTCAAGCTTGCAAAGTACAAGTACAATGTTCTCCTGAAGTTTATCCAAATCGCTCAGCTTCACTGTTCTTGAGCACAACTGTTGGTAAAAGTTACCAAACTCAAACAGCGCAGTCCCAATTTCCTTATTCAAATAGCCACGCATCCCAATCGGGAGAATTCGTTGCAAAAGGACATGGCAATCATGACTTTTGAGGCCCGATAATTTACCACCATGAGTGTTCACACATTTAGAGATGTTTGCTGCATAGCCATCAGGGTACTTGATAGATTTTAAGAAATCGCAAAAGCCTTCTCTCTCTTTCGGGGACAATGTGTACATGGCTGGGGGCTTCTCAAATGTCCCATTTGCACGCCTCTTTAAGTGTAACTCCTTTCGTATTTCCTGATCCTCCATATCCTTCTGCGCCTTTTCCGTATCCTTGTTCTTTCCATCCATGCCCAAAGATGTCCCCACCAAATTGTCACATATGTTCTTCCCTATGTGCATAGGATCGAGACTATGTCGAAGATTGAGAAAAGGAGCATAAGGCAATGACCGCGTCGTTCCGTGTCAAAAATAAATTTATAAAAACCAAGAATTAACTACTACTCCGTAGAATAATGGTTAAGACCGAGTGTCGATCCGCAGGGACAGATTGGCTAAGTTACTATAATTCAATCAACTTCTAGATTAATTTAGATAAATAAAGATTGATCGGTTGATTTGTTTTGAAGAGCTAATTAAACTAAAGAGCAATTTAATTAAAAGATTTAGAAACGATGGAGGAAAATATCTAGGGTTTAGAATCCACCCCAACCACGTAACAACAATATGCGTAGGTTAAGTTTATTTATTCGAATCAAAAGGGATTATCACTAGGACTTGCAAATCCTAACAATAATCGTCAAGAAAATAATTGGGTTATTAAAAGGCATAGACTATCCCATAGCACGGACCGTCTCTCAGTAGCACGGTTCGGCCACCTAACGGCACGATCCGTCTTGCGAGCATAATCTATCTCAGAACTCCAACCACAATCAATGAAAACCATTGCAAAACTAGGTATTTGAAATCTAGAATACAAATACTCAATCGATAGAATGAATTAAAATCAATTCATTCAATTGAAACGAAAAGGATTTTGAGTTTTACAATCGATCCGAAAAATAAACCAAAACCCATGCATAAAAGAAGTTACTTGGCGCGAAGTTTCATCTTCTCCCTAGACAAGGGGTTTAGCCGGCCATGGGAATGGAAACCGTAGATGTATGGATTGATGAAATCATGATCGGAATGCTAGAAAATCCACTGTTCCGATCGAGAACCCTGCGTTCAAGAACTGCCGCAGCCCAGAAGCCGTCACGCCTGATCGTCAAAAAGTGCCGCAGCCGACTGACTTAAAAACCCTTTTTCTTTTCCTTTTTGTAATTGCCGCAGCTGACTTTTCTTTGCCAGGCCCTAATATAGAGTTATTACACCCTAGGTCCTTAGACTTTGGAACATGCTACGAGTTGGTCTCTAAATTTCTTAAAGTTTGCACTTTAACCCGTTAAAATGTCAAGCTTCCAAATATCTACAAGCACAAGAAACGCATCACTAATCTCCAAATAATAATATAAATGGACTTAACAAGGCATAAATTAGAAGGATTAAATGGGTGCTTTTCAGCACCTATCACACTCCCCGACTTACATTTTGCTAGCCCTCGAGCAAAGAAAATAAAATGCAACTAAAGAAAACAAATAAAATGGATAGTTCTTTTAAACCCCCGGGTGGTCCGGTAGGACGAGTTTAGTCTCGTAAAAGTGCGAGGGTTATCAGCAGTGAACACCCACAAACACGAGGAACCTTTCAATACAAAGAATGGTAACCTGTCATGCACTCATCGACATATCAAGTAGAGGACACAAAGCTACCACAAAGATATAGCAAGGCAAACATAGTTCCGAGTGCTAACAATTCAAAAAATAAATTGTGGCACTTAAGCTTAGCGTGTGTGAATACAGGCCTCAATTACATATGAACAATAACCGATCACTCTCTCTGGACCGAGCCTCAACTTCAATTCTCACCGTGTCATGCACTCACAAATGAAATCACTCGAAACAAGGTGCATTATGAACTCTCGAGTGTGCGGTTTGGAGATTACGTAAATAGAAAGCAAAGTACTCCGCACACTATGACACGAAAAGAACGCTTTATATAGTGGACACACAATCTCATGAACAAAATGCCAAGCACTGGAACTGTCCACCAATCAATCCTCAACCCAACACCCCTAAGATCAAACAGGACTTTATTCAAGGTCATAGCATTAGGGATGGGATAATGTATCAAGTCTAGGGTAAAAATAGATTCAAGTGTGAGAGAATAGGCGAGTATTTCAACTAAACGGGGCAAATATGCAATGTGTACCCTGCTAACAATTCAACTCCACCTTATCTCTCATTCCAACCTTTCAACATTTTTCAACCATAAAGCAACCATTCCTCTTTTTCCAAACTTATCGGGGCCCTTTTTTTCTTTCTTTTTTTTTTTTTTGTTATGTATTTTTTTAAGGGACACCATCAATACTTCACAAAATTCAACAATCTATCCAAAAATTAACCTTTACAGTCTCACCTTTCTCCAAACACAATATGGAAGGTGGAGCTAACCAAGAAAAGGCTAAATCTGTAAGGCTCAATGTAGCTCGCAAGGGATAAATGTGAACACAAAGGAATGAACTGGCCCAAATACCAAGAAAGTGCCTGTAATCCTCTCCCAGGGGTGTAACATCCATGTGACAAACTAAAACCAAGAGATAATGTTATGCATTCAAGTTCCAACACTCGGCGATCAAAGATGATGAGATTGACAACAAATGTGTTTCTTTCCATGACAAACAAAGAGTTTAATTGACACCACTCCAATAAAAGATAAGGCTCAAAAGCTCACAAGGGTATAAGTCTCCACTAATCATAGCCTTTAAGAATAGTCAAATCACAGCTCAAAAACAATTAAGGCCCGACGTGCAATGTGCAAAAATGCTAAAACAAAAGTGCCAGCAGTCTAGCAAATTGAAACTACTCTGCCAAAGAGATATCGAAATGGTAGCAGCATGCTTATACTCAAGTAATCAACAAGTGAGCACAACACACAACAATCTCATGCAAAAAGGCTCCCAATTTTTTTAATTTTCAGTTTTCTCCCATTTTTTTAATTTTCAATTTTCTCCCATTTTTTTCGACTTTAAACAAACTACTAAAGAAAGCATCCAAAGTATGCCCCACCCCCCAACTTAAACTAGTCACTGTCCTCAGTGATTGCAAAGGCACTAAAAGAAATAAGGCAATGAAAAGAAAGAGAGAGGAAGGATATCACCTCGAGTGGAGAAATAAGCAGAGCAGAAAAGATATGGTGGCCGAGAGGCCCCTCAACTTGAATGAAACAACCTGCAATGCGTTAGTCTCCACCAAAACAAGATACGAAAATAAATTACAAAACTAACTGACAAAATAAAAACTAAACAAAAAGAAAAGAAAACTCTAGAGATTGCATAAAAAACATAAACAACAATTAAAATCCACCACTTTCTTCACGCGAAAGACACGGGTACTACTTTTCTCCCTTGTCAAAGACTGTGGTTCCTTACTTGTTGGAAGAGCAATATGCGTAGGATTCAACGATATCTTGAGAAGTGGTACCATCATCTAATAGGCTGTCACTTCCTCTGGGGCTGCCAGATTCCTTACCCACCACTCGGCTTATGAAGCAATCTCCGCCAAGCTGGACACTAAAGTCGGATGGTTCAGACAGATTTCTCGCTGCTAACTACGCACCTGCCGCCAGACCCAACCTCCTAAGTACTACATACGTAGCTTTGACAAGGTGGCTATACCAGACCGTTGGAAGCCGTTCAAGCACGGCGAACACTGGAGGTATCTCATCCTCCAAGGATTTAAAGTCTCCTAGACTTGTCACGATCCACCTCACACTCAACGATCTAAAAACAATTTTATCCTCCTCTTAAAATTTAATCGAGATGGATCATTCCAAAAGATATTATCCGACCCATCTATAAAAATGAAATACGATGGGTCACATAACCAAGTTAGAATTGTCCCTCTAGTCACCATATGAATAAAATCATCATACCAAGGAAAAATGTGCTTAAATGGCAAAGTTTCGAAACTCACCCTAAAAATTAAGATCGAAGAAGACACGTTACTCTCCATCTCTCCCTCTGAACCATGAATATTTGTGCAAGAACCACCTACCCCCCAACTTTGAATACACTCCATATGTCCATAATCTATTGTGATAGCCGCCACCAAATCAACACATGGAGCCATAGATTTAGGTGGCACAGACTGTAACCCAAGCTCTAATGGGGACCGTACAAAAGGAGGGGGCGGTTCAATTTCGATTTGTCGAGGAGGGGTGACCATTAGGTGTGTGGAACCAAGTAAAGTGTTAACCTCCTCAATAGACTGATCAATATCAAAATTCTCAAAGTCAAAATGAGCCAAACAAGCAGTCAATGGGTCATTGGTCAAAATAGAAGGCAACACCTCCTCTACTAAGTCCTCTAAGATATCAACTGCAAAGCAGTCTTCCTCCACTGGAGAAGGTCTTGCAGCCTTGTAAACATTGAGCTTAAGGGTCATGTTTCCAAAGGTCACCTCCATCTCCCCACTCCTCACATGAATGTTTGCATTAGCAGTCGCCAAGAAGGGACGACCAAGAATAACTGGAGTTTGTTTGAGGGTTTGCACCGGTTCTGTGTCAAGGACTATAAAATTAGCCGGAAAGTAAAAATCATTAACCTTAATAAGAACGTCCTCAACTACTCCACGTGGCACCTTAATGGATCTATCAGCTAATTGTAAGGTAACCGATGTGGGCTTCAACTCCCCAAGCCCCAATTGTTCGTACACCGAGTAAGGTATCAAATTGACACTAGCCCCTAAGTCTAGCAATGCTCGCTCAATGACATGGTTCCCTATTCCTATGGAAATAGTAGGGGTGCCTGGATCTTGTAACTTAGGGGGAGCAATTGATTGGAACACTGAGCTCACTTGCTCGGTGAGAAGGACCTTTTTCGATACATTGGTTTTACATTTCCTCTTTTGAGTACAGAGGTCCTTCGAAACCTTAGCATAAGTGGGGACTTGTTTGATCGCATCTAGGAGAGGAATGTTTACTTTGACTTGCTTAAAAACCTCAAGAATATCCTCCATAGATGCTCCCCTCTTAGAAAAGGGAGATGGTGCATTCAAACATGATGGGAACGGGGCTTTAGGCACATAGGGTGGTACCTTAGAGCCCGCTGACACGGAAGTGGGTGATGCAGGTGTGACTGGAGGGGTTCCCTCTTTACTCTGTGAACTCTCCTTCCCAAAGTCATCGGGGTCGGAGGGAGCCAAATGCTCCTTCGGCTTCACTTTCTCTGGTCGGGTTTCGACCTCTCTCTTATTGCGCAAAGTCATAATTACCTTAGCATCAGCAGGAGTCGAGTCATGAACCACAAACTGTCCTCCATGGGGTTGGACAGGCTGACTGGGCAACCTACCTTCTTCTCTACGATTGAGTGCATTGGCTATTTGACTCACTTGGGTCTCTAACCTTGCGATGGACTGTGTGTTGGTGCGCACCTGCTGTTGGGTGTCATTTAGTCTATCAAGCGCTTGTAGCACCTTTTCCTCAAAGGATGGATCCCGCAAGGATTGGGGATGTGCTTGCTGCTGATTCTGTGAGAGATAGGCCGCAGGGTTAAACTGCGTGTTGAATGGCCTAGGTTGCTGGGCGAAACTATTACCCTGGTGTTCCGTCTTCCATGAGAAATTGGGATGTTTGCTCCATCCCTGGTTATAAGTAGTGGAAAAATGATCATTAACAGGTTTGGAGAAACCCTGTGCATTGGCATACCCTTGTGCAGCGTTAACCTGTTCCTGCACAAACAAAGGGAATTGTGGTGCTGCAGGACAATCAACAATATAATGGGCCGGACTAGCACATAAAAAACATGCCTCCTGATAAGGTGGAGGCTGTGAGGTGGCCGATCCTTTGGTGAGAAGCTGTTCAACTTTCTCAGTCAGTGCATCTACTTTAGATTGGAGGTCATGAGATGGTTTAATCTCATACATACCTCGTGGCTTATCAGAACTAGTAATGACTGACTTAGTTCTCCTCTCAAAAGAAACATTTTGCAAGGACCCTTCGCTCATAGTTTCAAACAACTGCCAGGCATCCTCTTCATTCTTAACCATCACAGAGCCTCCACATGAGGCATCAACCATCACACGATGCTGCGGATGCAGCCCGGAATAAAAACTCTGTACTAATTGCCACTTAGGTATGTCATGGTGCGGACACTTACGAATGAGATCCCCATATCTCTCCCAAGCCTCATAGAACTGTTCATTCTCAGCTTGTTGGAAAGTGGTAATCTCCTGCCGAAGTCTGAGTGTTTTTCCTATGGGGAAGAATTTCTTAAGGAATGCCGCACTCATTTGCGCCCAAGATGTTATAGAATTAGTTTGCAAAGTACTAAGCCAATGTTTGGCGTTCCCTATCAAAGTGAATTGAAACAAAATCAATCTCAATGCATCCATCGGAAAATTATGAATTAAAAGCGTGGAACTAAGGGCTTCAAATTCAATGATGTGTTGATATGGATCCTCTTGAGCTTGCCCTTGAAACTTAGGGAGCATTTGGAGTGTACCAGGCTTAATCTCATACTGATTAGCCGCGATTGCGGGTAATCGTACACATGATGGTGTAGTGTAAGCCGTAGGGGCAAAGTGTGAGTTGAGAGGGAGGGGGTTAGGTACCACAAGTGCTCCATCAGCATCATCTGCCATTGTGACTAAGTTGGTCTTTTTGTTAACCCTACGTCGCCTATCTAAATCCAAATTAAGAGGTACGAGTTCGGATTCCAAAGACCGACGACCAAGCATGCAAGTTCAATACCCCTCAGGCGTAAAAACAGGGTACTATAGACACAGACACTAATTTGCCAAAAAGAAGAACAAACTCACAGTGGGTCAACGAAATCGCTTTTATATCACGGCACCGCTTCTCCACAGTGATCTTTGCTCGTTTTGCCGCCTCGTAACCTGTAGCTAAAAGTACCAAAACTAACAAACAAAATAAAAATAAATAACAATGAACTAAACTAAAAACTAATTAAATTAACGCAACCGTGCAAACTATCCCCGGCAGCGGCGCCAAAATTTGACCGCGTCGTTCCGTGTCAAAAATAAATTTATAAAAACCAAGAATTAACTACTACTCCGTAGAATAATGGTTAAGACCGAGTGTCGATCCGCAGGGACAGATTGGCTAAGTTACTATAATTCAATCAACTTCTAGATTAATTTAGATAAATAAAGATTGATCGGTTGATTTGTTTTGAAGAGCTAATTAAACTAAAGAGCAATTTAATTAAAAGATTTAGAAACGATGGAGGAAAATATCTAGGGTTTAGAATCCACCCCAACCACGTAACAACAATATGCGTAGGTTAAGTTTATTTATTCGAATCAAAGGGGATTATCACTAGGACTTGCAAATCCTAACAATAATCGTCAAGAAAATAATTGGGTTATTAAAAGGCATAGACTATCCCATAGCACGGACCGTCTCTCAGTAGCACGGTTCGGCCACCTAACGGCACGATCCGTCTTGCGAGCATAATCTATCTCAGAACTCCAACCACAATCAATGAAAACCATTGCAAAACTAGGTATTTGAAATCTAGAATACAAATACTCAATCGATAGAACGAATTAAAATCAATTCATTCAATTGAAACGAAAAGGATTTTGAGTTTTACAATCGATCCGAAAAATAAACCAAAACCCATGCATAAAAGAAGTTACTTGGCGCGAAGTTTCATCTTCTCCCTAGACAAGGGGTTTAGCCGGCCATGGGAATGGAAACCGTAGATGTATGGATTGATGAAATCATGATCGGAATGCTAGAAAATCCACTGTTCCGATCGAGAACCCTGCGTTCAAGAACTGCCGCAGCCCAGAAGCCGTCACGCCTGATCGTCAAAAAGTGCCGCAGCCGACTGACTTAAAAACCCTTTTTCTTTTCCTTTTTGTAATTGCCGCAGCTGACTTTTCTTTGCCAGGCCCTAATATAGAGTTATTACACCCTAGGTCCTTAGACTTTGGAACATGCTACGAGTTGGTCTCTAAATTTCTTAAAGTTTGCACTTTAACCCGTTAAAATGTCAAGCTTCCAAATATCTACAAGCACAAGAAACGCATCACTAATCTCCAAATAATAATATAAATGGACTTAACAAGGCATAAATTAGAAGGATTAAATGGGTGCTTTTCAGCACCTATCAGGCAACTCAAACAAAATACTTTTCTTCCCCCAATTCAAATTGTTCTCATACTCATCCCTTTTTCTTTTCCTGCTCCTGTTTGGATGTTTTCCAAATGGCGGGTATGTCCTTAAATTAATTTGTTGTAATACTTCTTCGCCCGACAACTCCAAAGGTCTAGTCCGATCCTCAAATTTACCATTAAAAAGCTTGCTCCTTCGCCAAATATGGTGCTCGGGTAGAAAGCGACGAGCACCCAAATATCCAATCTTACTCCTTAATCTAACTGATGAGTTGTCCTCGTTGCAAATAGGACAAGCTAAATAACCCTTTGTAGACCACCCAGACATTATGGCATATGCAGGTAAGTCATTGATGGTCCATAAAAAACATGCACGCATTGTAAAATATTGTCCAGTGGAGGCATCATAAGTTCGCACACCATCCTTCCACAACACCTTCAACTCATCAACTAATGGGCGCAAGTAAACATCAATATCTCTTCCAATGGCCGATGGGCCAGGAATAAGTAATGACATGAAGCAAAAGGGCTTTTTCATGCACTTCCAAGGTGGGAGATTGTAAGGCACCATGATAACAGGCTACATGCTATATGACGTACTCATATTTCCAAAAGGATTGAAACCATCAGTAGCCATTCCAAGCCTCACATTTTGCGGTTCAGTAGCAAAATCGGGAAAATGCTCATCGAAGTCCTTCCATTCCTGACCATCAGCCGGATGACGCAATTCCTCATCATCTACACGTTTGTCTTTGTGCCATCTCATATCAGGAGCGGTTTTCTTACAATAATATAGCCTTTGTAGTCTCGGAGTCAATGGTAAGTACCGCAATATCTTGTGAGGTATCTTCTTACCCGTTCCATCGTTCACTTTGTACCTAGGCTCGTTACATGTAGGGCAATTTTCCAAATTTGCATTTTCCTTCCAATATAGTGCACAGTCATATTTGCATGCATGAATAGGAATATATCCCAAACCCAAATCCCTCAAGAATTTCTTAGCATCATAAATATTCCAAGGAATAGTACACTCAATCTCACGGTCTACAGGTAGCATCTCTTTAATAATCTTCATAATCATGTCGAACGTCTCATTGCCCAACTTCTTAAACACTTTAACATGAAGCATCTTAACAATGAATGCTAACACTGTCTTTGCACAACCAGGATAAGCTTTACATTGAGCAGCATTGAACAACTTCTCAAAATTCTGCACAGTTTCCCTCTCAAGATTAGGCAATCCATCAACATCATCATCCAAGATGCCACCAACAATAGACTGTTCCAACATATCACGCAATTGGTTGTCATCCTCAGGGACCTCCCGTCCTGTTTCATCCCCAATACCTTCATTGTGTTCGTGGTAGTCGTCATATTGTGTTTGAGGCTGACGTGCAGGAACAGGTTCCCCATGGTACACCCAAGTCTTATAAGAAGAGTCGATTCCTTTTAGTATCAAATGGATCCTAACAACTTTACTGCTAAGTGTTTTGCTATTTAGACAATCAATACATGGACACCGAATCTTAGCTTGTGGTCCTGAATTCGCCATCGCAAATTCTATGAAAGAATCCACCCCTTGTTTATACTGCTCTGACCACCTATTTTTTATCGCCATCCAATCCTTATCCATTATGACCTATAAATAATTTTAAACGTTATACAAGTCAATGTTCATGATAGAGTAATGAAACATGGTGGTTAGGAAGCATGCAACTCCAATGATAATAATGTTAAGATTAAAACAAAATTATTATATGCGCTATTATGACGATCTGAAAAAAGAATAAAAAAAACTAGTTATTTGATTTTCTATGGCTGTGTTTGGATCAAGGATTTGTGCATGGATCGGTTATAAACATAAAAATAAAAAAGCATAATAGAAACACACCTTGAATTTGTCAAAACACCAAAATTCTATTTTGATTAGTCAAAAATACAACCTAAGCAAATGCCCACTCAAATCCCAAAACTCCTTTAAAAAGAAATCAATATCACAAAATCAATTTCACACATCCATATCAGATAAAAAAAAAAACTATCGTACATTTCTGTATAGCCACTGTCAAAACTTCAACCATACTCCCACCTTCTAATCAGAAACTAGAACTGAAAATCCAACCACCAAATTGGAAAACCCAGAAAACCCAAATTGATTTTTTCGTTTGGAGAACTAAAAATCCAAATCGATTTGTTCATTTGGAGCACTGAAAACCTAGATTGTAGCAAGGGGAGAGAGAGAGAATGAGAGAAAGAGTGAGTACCTAGCAGGAGCGAGCGAGAGAGAGACACAGCGGCTTGACCACGGCTGGAGATGCAAAGTCAGAGGAGAGGGGTTTCGTCGAGGGGTTTGATTGACAGGAGCAAGAGGATATGAGACCACAGTCAGAGGAGAGAGGGGCTTTCGTCGGGCGTGTGGTAGCGGCGACGGTGCTGAGCGGTGGAGACCGCAGCTGGAGAGATGGGTAGAGCTACCACGGCTAGAACACGAAAACAATAATGGAAGATGCACAATTGACCAAGTATAAGAACTTAGCTAATGAACTTCTGCAATGAATCACCAAGTGGAAAATAAACGCTTCAGTCTAGTAGGATAAATACTACTCTTGTGAAAGAACACATGTTGGCTATTGCAAAAGAATAAGGAAATCACAAGACGACCATACTATTGGTCCATGTTCTCCACAAGATTTTTACCAGAAACCCAGGACACATATAAGAAGATCATATCAAAATTTCAAAATTTCCTGACCTTGGGAAGTATTTTTAAACAGGTACCGACTAGACCAAAAACTCAGTGATTTCCAGAAAATAGATTTTAGGCCAACTTCAAACTGAAATCTGTTATTAGTCAGGCACAACTAAGGCTCGTGGCTTACATATAGTTGAAGCTCTATGTGTCTAGTTTCCAACAAAGAAAGCGGAATGTGATTTCAAGTTTTCTAGGCAAAGTTATAGCCGTTTCCGTGAAGTGCGACGGTGCTGTCAGCACTGAGAGTTTCGCAACAGCAGTTCAGTATATGATTTTTAATTCCTTCCACGTTTTAAATTCAGTTCTACAGATTTTACACAATAAATTAGACATATAGAGGCATCTCCTATAAAAATATTGAAAAATTACAAGGTCAGAAAGTTGGTTATAAAAATTTATCAAGAACCTGGAAAATTCATTTCTGTTCGAACTCTAACTTGTATACCCATAAGCTAAACGAATTTTTCTGAAGTAAAACTCATATCCCATGACCTAATCAGAACCTAAACTACACATTTAGATATCCACGGCTTGAGCTTATATGAGCAAGCCAAGATCCATCTTGAGTTTGAAAAGCAAAATCAAAGTAGATTGAATCCACTTGAAAAGAAAACAAAACAACAAGAACAAGAGCATGTCATTTGGAAACCACAACCGGAATCTCCTCATTCAAGAATAGAAAAGTAAGTTTTAGTAATGAAACATGCAAAGTTGCAGAAACATCAAGCACTCTACACAAACAATTACGTTAGAGTACATATACAAGTCATTTGTTACTATGTGAAAATGAGCAGAGCTCAAACGATCTTTTAACTGATCCAAGTCTCATTGTTTATGGACAGCTCGGTTTGTTCGTAGGTTGTAGCCTTATCTGTGCGGGCACTAACAGTTCCGTGTAAAGCTCCTGCTCATTCAAACTATAAGGGAAGGGAAAAACTGTCCAGATACACTTGGCCAAATGGGAGTCAAATAACTAGCATTGCTGGTGGCATTTGAAGAGCCACCTGAATAAATATAACAAAGACATCTTAGGAGTAGGAAACTGTGATAACAGATCCAACAAATTCTCTTTCTGAAATGTACAACAAAATAGTTAATGGAGCAAAGTATGTGAACATGGCAATTTGCTTAGAGAAATGGTCACCATTTTTACAGAATGCTACTACTAAGAATATGTCAAACACAAAAACAAACAGCCTCCTTTGTTTCGGAAACGACAACGTGCAAATGGAGGAAGATGATTGTGAAACAAAAACAATTTCAAGCAAGAATGAAGAAGCCACCAATGGCGAAAAGAAAAACTAATGGGCAAGTGTTTCAACTAAAGAATTCCTTAAGGCCAAGACGAATTTGCTTGAAAGTAGCTTATGTACTTCAACACCGGCTCATTGCCACTTTTGAACATTTACTAATCAGTGATTAAGACTGTGCTGCACCTATCTCATTTGGACCAGGGAAGTTGCAAAGTTACATGATACTTACCCGTACTTGCTGAGAAAATGCACTCAAGTGAATCCAAAAGTAGATTCTCCGGCTGCAAAAGTTGTAGTGTAATGCACATATCATTAATCATGGTTAAATAGATTGCCCATAAAGCAAATTGCGGTTCTACTAAAAATCAGCTTCAAATTGAAAAAAAGGCTAACCAAATATAAGACTTAGTTAGGGGCATACGCTAGGAGGAAAAGAAAATAAAAAAATAAAAAAAACAAGAGTAAATAAAATTGCTTATGCCAAATGGCTACATGGCTAAAAGATATGCGTTGTTTCCAATCCATCTCGTAAGCGAGAAGGAAAACAACGCCATAGCAACAATACGAAAAGGTACGACAAAATAAAAAGGATGTGACTCAATAGGTGACTCTTCCTGAACCATTATATTGCAATGATCTTTCTAGTACCCTTAGCAGGTGATTTCTTCCGGGATTGAGGTTCATTAATTTGAATATTCAGCTATACTTTTGTCATTGAGCTTTCTTACCTGATCCAAATAGAACTATTCTGCATCCTGAAGTCACATCTATCTCTTGACTGTTCTTTCCTGCATACACCAAAACCATTACTCAACTCTACGGAATAGAAAAAGAAAAAGGAAGCCGCGCACATTTTTTACAAGAACAAGAATGCGAACATGCCATCTTGACATGAAAAACAACTCCCATAACAGAAAATAGCAACAAGACAGCAGCACCCGTAGGAAAACAACAGTAGCATTAGCAAAACAGCAACAGCAGGCATAATAGGCAGCCACAATACAGGTCAGCAGCAGCTTTAACATGATATAGAGAATAACAGTAGAGCATAGCACCAACCAGCACAAACTATTGAAGCCCCTCATTGGGACATGATTCCAAATTTTCAAGTACCAAGCATATGATGTATAACAGCGAACATAGCTTGAATTAAGCAATTAATACTCCAAATACTTGTCTCATAAGACCTTCAACACTCAAATCACCACCCTTATTAAAACATCTCTCTCACTTGGTAATTTCAAATACTTTCTTCTTTTTTATCAACAAAAAATTTTATTAACCAAAGCAAATGAGTTAAGTAAAATGATTAAAAGGACCATGAGAGCGGAGGACTATGTTGGCACATATGTCAAGGACATTTAGAAGCCTCTTATAATCTCAAAGGAAGAAGGACAGCAAGATACCAACCTAAAACCTAAAGAGGAAAAACATTCTTGTCCAAAACATAAAAACTTACAATCCTAGAAACAGGCCAAAGTCAACACTGAGATACAAAAGCATAAGTAATAGCAGCAGCTAGCTAAGAGGATGGCCTAAGCCTGCATGATCGCTAACAATATCATACAAGGATGGCCTAACAACGGAAGCAAAAGCAATTCTTGACATCATCACCAAGGCTGAATTCATCTACATTTGCAAACTCTCCAAAACTTGAGAAGCAATACAATCCTTAGCATTAATAAAGAAGATCACTCACCATCATCCAATCCCACGACATAAAGAAGAGGGTATTTATATTTGAAGTGAGATACGGTAGTAAAAAATGGGGTAGACGAACATGAACAATTTAAACAGAAGTTGAAAAGAATCCAGTTTCTTTAGTTACTAAGGTAGCAATACGTGATTATAAAACGTAATTAGTGCATAGGTTTACTACTTCATCTGTTAATGCTTTGCTGACTTTGTTATTTGGCATATAGATTGAATATCGTGAGATAGAAGATAATGCAAAGCCAAGGCACCGGTTTATGTCATCCTTTGAACAGGTACAATATTTACGCAAATTTAACTTTGAAAACTTTGTGGGAGAGCTTCAGTTTGTCTTGCGACTTGAAATTTTCTACAACTGTATCAACTATCAATGCTAATGTTTTTTTTTCCTTTCATGGGCAAAGAGTCCAATCCTTTGATAAAAGATACCAGTATCTTTTGTTTGCGGCTGAACCATACGAGATCATTGCATTCAAGGTATTTCACTCTCAGAGCTCTGGCCATCTGATTCTTCTTTTTGATTATTATTGCATAAATCATAATGGTTCTTGCCTGCTTGTATTTGAAAAATCCACTCCCAAGTTCTTCTCACAAGGATTACTAGTTTGCCAAAAAAAATTAGTTGCATGTAGATTGTAAGCAAAACATAAAAGTAGCAATGCAAATGTAATTCCTAGAACTAATCAAGTTAGCACTCAAAATCCAAATCTCAGTACGAGATTTTCCCAGCATTATTGCTATTTTATAATCTTAAAACTCCAAAAAATCTAAAAATAACACACCTATAAATTGGCAGCTATAAAAAAAACACCTACAAAAAAAACACACCTATTTCATGCATCTACTCTTCGAGAATCTTGACTGTATCCCTGACCTGACCTCCTAAAAAATCATAGAACAGATCTTTCTCACCTTTATTACTCCTCGTGCTCAGAAATTAGGCAAAATCACAAAACTCCAAACACTAATTACATGACCAATTTAACAAATCCTTCTCCAAACATGCCTTACAAAACAGAACACAACCTTTGAAAAGAAAAGGGACTGTACTTGCCGTGGATGCACACGGTAATGCAGCGTCTAGAGATCTTATCCGAGACCAAACAAGTACGAGAGAGAGAGAGACACAGAGAGAGAGAGAGAGAGAGAGAGAGAGTACCTACCAGAGCGAGCGAGAGAGAGACTAGAGATGCAAAGTCGGAGGAGAGGGGTTTTCGTCGGAGGGTTTGATTGAGAGGAGCAGAAGGATCTGAGACCACATGCAATCGGAGGAGAGAGAGGTTTTCGTCGGGGGTGTGGCAGCGGCGGCAGTGTTGAAGCACGGTGAAGACCACGGCGGAAGAGAGGGGTTGAGCGAGAGGGTCGACTGGGAGGGGGCCGGGAGGGACTGAATGACGATGTGAGGGGATTGGGGAGGTGTGTACATATAACTGGATGGCTTTGGATACGGTAAAACGGCACCGTTTGGTATCATATTAGAGATTACCGACTAAATAGTTAGTCGGAAATTATCCAAATCCCGCCTTTTTTTTCCGCGAAAATTTTCAATTGGCGCAAAAAATTGTACCATTCCAGACTAAAAATTAATTAGTCGGTGATTTGTTGTCTTGGCCAACTAAATATTTAGTTGGGAATAAATCTTTTACTCGGAAAGATTTTTATTAAGTCCAAAAACATTAAAATCTTATAACACACCACCCGAGCCCCACTTGAGTTTTTTTGCGTGATCAAAACCATTTATCTTCTCTAATATTATTGGTTAGATCATTTTTATTGAAATTACAGTTGATTGTTTTCCGTTAGACAATTGATCGAACAAAAAATACTATTTTGCTAATGAATTCACGTCTCGATAAAGGGATATTTTAAATCTGATCGAGCCGCAAATTTACAAGAATGTATAATTCAACAAGTACAACAAAATCAATGATCTTGATCGTCAAGATTGTATCGCGATCTTATGGCTACTGCAACAACAAATACAACATAAGACTTAGTTGACTATTAAATACATCAAACATATATATAGTTAAGGTAACTACCGAGTTATTTTTTATAATGATCAATCTGAACCGATAGGATTTCACGTCATACTTATTATAGCATTGTCACTAAAATCGGAGATCATTTGATATTAGCGACCACATTATCAAAATACATTTAATGCGTTCGGAGACATTTAAGTGTTATAGTGAACTAACCGAGCCCCACTTGAGGTATTTTTTCACAATCGAAATCATCTATCTTTGACGTTATATGAATTTGAACATTTGTACCAAGAATGAAGTTAACCGCATAAGGATAGACACTTAATCGGACAACAAAATTGTTTACATTTAAGAATCTATGTGCCCATAAAGGGGCTTTCTTGGCTCGATTAAGCCAAAAATTTATGATAATCTTATGATTAAGAAGGAAAAAAACATGAGCGGTAGTGATCGGAAAGGTTGCATCGTGATTAGTGTGGTCAATCAAATACCGTCTTTCTTGAAATTTTTTATGAAGGGCAAAAAATAATATATTTTCCGACTAAATTATCACCTTAGTCGGCAATAAATAATAATTTCCGACTAAATAATTTAGTCGGCATCGTTTTTTCATTTTCTTCATTTTTTTATATTCAGGGACAACAATATTTCTCGACAAAATCTACATTTAGTCGGAAATTATTGCGATTTACCGATTAAATGGTTTAGTCGGCATATTTATTGATTTATTAAACTCAGGAAAAAATATATTTCCCGACTAAATAGATATTTAGTCGGCACTTATTAACATTTACCGATTAAATAATTTAGTCGGCATATTTATTGATTTATTAAACTAAGGGAAAAATATATTTCCCGACTAAATAAAGATTTAGTCGGCAGTTATTAACATTTACCGATTAAATAGTTTAGTCGGCATATTTATTGATTTATTAAACCCAGGAAAAAATATATTTCCTGACTAAATAGATATTTAGTCGGCACTTATTAACATTTACCGATTAAATAGTTTAGTCGGTATATTTATTTCATTTATTGGTATATAAAACTCGTGAAAAAATATATATTTACCGACTAAATCTATATTTAGTCGGAATTTATATACATATACCGACTAAAATTTGTTTAGTCGGAGTTAGAATTTAAATTGTCGACTAAATAATATTTAGTCGGTAACGGTTAGAAATTTGGCGACTAAATTTTATTTAGTCGGGAATTTTAGTCGGTAATGGTGTAATTTCTTGTAGTGATTGCTTATCAGTAATTATGTTTAATGTTCACATGCTACCATTATATTTTTTTATAAATTAGCATTCAATTTGGTCTATGCACGAGTAAAATCCGTTCTATGCACGGACAAAATTAACATGCTCAGGCGAGATTAACATACATGATGTGTTAATTGTGGACATTCTCCATACGATTAACCTGTTCTAGCGTCGTGCCTATTTTTCCCCCATGTATGTTAATTCATGCATTAAATGGGCACAACGCTAGAACAGGTTAATCATATGGAGAATGTCCACGATTAACACATCATGTATGTAAATCTTGCCTGAGCATGTTAGTTTTTCCCATGCATAGAATGAGTTGAACGCTAGTACACGTAGATATATATATGTGTGTGTGTACATAGTTGTAGTCTGAGAGGGAGAGAGAGAGAGCGAGAGAGTTGCAGAGATTCGACACTGTGAGGGTGAAGAGCGGCGGGAATGGGGGTAGTTTAAACAATTTCGTTCATGGACGGCCCAATATGTCTAGCCCATTTGATATCACGCTCAATGGGGATTGCTACGTTGGTCGCCTCCTCCTACTCTTTTTGTTAATCAAAAACAAAAAAAAAAACAGAATGATCCAGTGCCTTAGAGGGAGAAAAGGAACGGAGAGTAGATGCACCCAAAATAGGAATAATTTTCTCTATCTTGATTCATTAGATTTCCTAGTTTCGGTTTTCTGCTTTGATTACTTGAAGCAGTCTAGCTAGTTTAGTTTTTCATTATTTATTAGCTTTTCATTATTTCTTAATTAGCCTTTTGAATTGTTATTATGAGTAGCGAAAATAAGGGGGTCCGATTAATCTCTATGGTTTAGAACGATAAATAATTAAGGATCTTGATCATCTATGAGGATTTTTTCATAAGAATTATGTGAGATATTACAGTATTGATTTATTTTTTAAAAACTGTTAGCGTTATTTCATTATCTAATAATGTCTAACTGGCGAAATATTACATTTACTGATTTCAATATGTCATGAGAATTGTAACAGTGGGATGAACTCAGGGACATGGGTGTTGTCCCCATCCGGTCAGCCTGTCCATTTTAGCAATAAACGGCTCAGATTTCATTTCAGACGAACAGATCTTAGCCTTCCGTCCGTGCATTACCGAGATGAAGTATGAGCCGTCTATTGCCGAAATCGGACAACCTAAATGGGGATAACACCCAGAGTCCCTGAGTTCCAGTGAGACACTTCACCAATTATGTGATAGTTCAAAACAATTATACTATAAACGCAACAGAGTATTGAGGTTTCCTAAGTTAAGTTGATTTCGTTTTCCTTATTTTGATGATTATTATTTTGGAATCCTAAATATCTAGGAGATCTTCACTACTATCTAGGGAGGGAAAAAAGAAGAAGACAGAGAACCGTGACTTGTCAAGAAATTAAGCCCAAAACTCCTATATATATATATATCAAAACAAACACATATATAATAGCACAAACCCTAAGAAGCAAGAGACCAACAATGGAGTTCTGCACACGGATTGGTAATCAGCTGATGCTACAGAAGATTCATCAAAAAGGGTTTAGCAAGAACATAGTCTCCTCTCCACTATCGATAAATGTTGTTCTAAATATGGTGGTTGCTGGATCAACGGGCTCTACTTTGAAGCATATGTTGGGCTTTCTTAGGTCCAAAAACATTGATGAAATCCATTCAAAATCGAGGAAGATGATGGCAATGGCAGCAAATGGTGGCGATGGTCCAATTTTGAATATGGTCAACGGGGCTTGGGCGGATCAATGTTTTCCTCTGGTACCTAAGTACAAAGCGGAGGTTCTAAAAGGTATTTTCAAGTGTGAAGCGAACAATGTTGATTTTAGAACTAAGGTAATATGTATTTCTTTCACAAATTTCCCTCGGCTAATATGCATTTGTTCTAACAGTTTGTCACTAAATTCAATTAGACATCACGAAGGTAATATCTTTCTTTCACAAATTTGCCTCGGCTAATATGCATTTGTTCCACAGTTTGTCATTCAATTTAATTAGAATTCACAAAAACAAACATTTTAGAATAAATCTTACTGTAAAATTCCTACTAAGAACAAGCCTGTACAAAATCTCCAAAAAAGAGAGAAAACAATCCAAAAATTGCAAAATGGACAGTGTTTTTTCCAAAATTGTTTTGGAAAATTGTTTTCGTCCATACGGATGTTCAATGGTTTGGCTCGAAATCAATTCTTTTTGAAGACTTCTTCAAGAATATAGTTTCGAAAATCAAAGCCATCATATATTTCATGTTTGTGAAAATTGTGACGAAGGATCTTAAACATTAATTTTGATATTTAATCCAAACAAGTTTCCAAATCCGGCTGCAGCCAAACAATTAATTAATTTTTTTTTTTTTTGGAAAAGAAGATGTGAAGCCAAGATTTTGATCCAGAAGGGGAGCTAACTTCAAGATCCACTATTCTTCTACTTGTGAGGGCGATCCCTCAAACTTGAAGAAAATTACATGATTTTAGTATTCATCTATCCATCTATACTATATTCTGCGCAAATGAAATTTTCAAAACTAAAATCAAACTCTCTCCTTAAATATTCTCTCTCCTATGTGACATTCTCTTAATAAAATCCATTTCTTCTTTTTTTGTTCAACTAAAATTTGCAAAACGTACATTCTCTCTTGAATAAGCATCCCTTCGCATTAATCCCGCAACAACGGCTTCACTTAACAAACAAGACCGGTAGCCAGCCATTGATAAATTATAAATCAATGAGCGGTAAAAATAATTTAACAAGACTATACAGGTAACTATAAATAACATTATGTATAATAGGATTTTTTGTTTTACCTCCCTTCGTAACACGAGTACGAATAATAGGATGTCAATGCAGGCTGTTGAAGTGGTGGATGAGATTAACTCATGGGCTAATACTGCATCAAGAGGACTTATCCCGACAATCCTTGAGTCCGTATCTCCAGAGACAGTTCTCACCCTTGCAAATGGAATTTACTTTAAAGGAATTTGGAACTCAGACTATGAATTTGATGCAAGCTGGACTACAGAAAGAAAATTCTATCTTCTTGATGGGACCAGTGTTTTAGTTCCATTCATGACTAGCAGTAACGAGTATCATTACGGATCGTTTGATGGTTTCAAGGTTCTTAAAATTCCATATCAAAGTGGAGAACCCAACAGATTTGCTATGTACTTTTTTCTTCCGGATGAGCGAGATGGGTTGCGAAATCTTCTAGCGAAGTTTGATTCCGATTACGGGTTTCTAAATCAGGAGAACTTCAAGTTAAGAAAAGAGAACCTTGACGAATTTTGGATCCCGAAATTTAAATTCTCATTCGGTTTTGATGTTTCTGAGGTCATGGATAACATGGGGCAATCGTCGTCTTTTATTACGAATCCAAGAGACTTATCAGAGATGATGCATAATTCTGAGCATGTCCCGGGCATTAACACAAATATAATTCAAAAAGCTTATATTGAGGTAGATGAGAAGGGTACGGAGGCTGCAGCCATTACTTGTATGGGTATTGTAGGATGTGCAATGCCTCAGCCGAAAAAGAGTTACTGTTTTGTTGCTGATCATCCTTTCCTCTTCATGATCAAGGAAGAGATGTCGGGTTTAGTTATTTTCACTGGAGCAGTACTCAATCCAATCCAAAAGGATTGACCAGTACTTGTTCTAATTTTCTTGGAGCATGAATGGTTATTGTTAGTCTAGTTAATTTAGATTATCTTTGTGTTTAATTTGAATAACTGGAGTTTTGACGTGTTAAAATTTGCACTTCTTAGTTGAAGTTCTCTTTATCAGAAATAATTTTTGTAGGATTATTCTAACCTCTGTCCAAAAGATGTAGGATAAAAGGTAACATATGCATTGATATTAGAGAAATGTGTATTGATATTTGTGAAAATATTTTAATATCCGTGTTCAATGCATAGATATCCAAACTTATTTGGAATTATCGGCATAGTAAAATTAATTTTATAGTTAATTAATGGTCTAAATATGTAACTTATTGAATTTGTTTAAAGGAGACCAATCGAAAAAGTTACGGAATTTTCAAAAAGTTCATATAAAATAAAAGTAATTCAAACAATATTTCTAATTTCTACAACAGCTAGTAGTTTTTATCTTATTGAACTTGCTTTTAAAGATTTTGAGCATAATTTCTTGTTTTTAAGATTTCTCGGAAAAATAAATCTTAAATTCAGAATTATTTGAGTAGAATTAAAAAAAGTTCAAAAACTTAAAAAAAGTTAGAATAAAAAATTGGAAAACGATATTGGCACTCCAAAAATTGATGTTGGCACTCCAAAATCAGTATAACACCAAAGCCACTATCTTTTGTTTTTTGGAGTGCCTGCATCAATTTTTGGAGTGCCAATATCATTTCCAAAAAAAACCCAAGCAACAAAATTGCCTGGAGTTATAATTCCATAATTAATCTCGTAATGGTATTGAATATTCTTAAATTTAGGTTACATAAGTTGAGTTGATTTCGTTTTCCTTATTTTGATTTTGAAGTCCTGGTTTTTTGGACCGAACTAATTTATAGGATTTGTACTACTATAGATAGTGACCAAAAAGGTCGGCCACTATCTATACTCCGAGATCAAAGGCTAACAATCAGCCAAACTCTAGGGAGATCAAAATAAAATGAACCAGATCAAGGATACTGCCAAGCAGCTGTCCAAAAGTGTTTTTAACGATTCAGCTTAAAAACGATTTCTTTCATAGAAAAGTTAATTCTTTCCTAACTATTAGAAGAGTTTGTTTCCAATCCAAATTATTGATTGCCAAGATGGACAATTCGAATGTGCCATGTAGGGCGCTGTACAAGGACCATTGAAAAGAACCTTGGCTATCATGAAAGCCCAAAACGCCCACATTAATAAACCCGAACACATACTAGCACAAACTCTGAAAGAAGAAAGAGGTCGAAATGGAGTCTTGCACTACCCCAAAAAGAAAGAGATCAACAATGGAGCCCCGCACAACCCTAAAAGAAAGAGATCAACAATGGCCGGGGTTTTGCCCACGGATTGCCAATGAATTGATGTTCAAGGAGATCCAAAAGGGTACTAGCAAGAACATAGTGTTTTTTTCCCTTTTAATCAACGCAGCTCTAAACATGGTGGGTGCAGGATCTATGGGCGTTACTTTGAAGCAGATATTGAGCTTTCTTGGGTCCAAAAACGTTGATAGAATCAATTCAAAATCGAGGAAGATGATGGCAGTACATGGCAGCTGGTGGTGGTGATGGCCGGTCCATTGAAAATGTTGGCAATGGTCCATTTTGGCCATGCATGGTCAATGGAGTTTGGGTCGATCAACGTTTTCCTCTAGTCTAGTTCCTAAAATCAAAGAGCCGAAGAATATATGCCATAATAATCCCCACACCTAGATGTTCTTCAGCACGCCTTTGTATTAGCCGAACCAACTGTTGAGAGTCACCTTCAAGGATAATGTGGTCTAGCCTTGGTGCCAATCTGCCACAATCTTGCATTAGGAAACCAATCATGCATATTTTTCATTCTTTTCTTATTTTCAGAATCCTAAAAATTCCTAGGATTTGTATTTTACTAGAGAACAAAAAGGTCGGCCATATTTACAAGGTTTTTTTGCCTTTTTGGTCCCTAAAGTACTAGCAAGTTGCTAATTTGGTTCTCAATGTATGAATTTAGCCAATTTGGTCCACAACGTTTAAAATGTGTGCCAAAATGGTCCTTCTCCCCAACAGCGTTTGCCTCTTCCTTCAAAAGTGGGGCATGAATGGTATTTCACCCCTGTACATGTTTCCTTCTCATGGAGAGCTTTTTCCCGTTAAATGTCATCTCCCACCTCTTACAACACACACACACACACTCTCTCTCTCTCTCTCTCTCTCTCTCTCTCTCTCTCTCTCTCTCTCTCTCTCTCTCTCTCTCTCTCTCTCTCTCTCTCTCTCTCTCTCTCTCTCCAAAACTGAGAGAGTGAGAGAGTTTGGTGTGCTTCCAATCTTGTTTCATTCTCTGTTAAGTAACAAAAACCTAAAAGGCACTGTAGTGATTTTTGCACCTATTTTTTTTACAAAATATTGTAAAATTCAGAAAAGGATAGAAAAATTCTAAATTAGTAAACAATCTTTTTCGAAGTTACTGTTTTTTGGAAACTATTAATTCTATCAATGTTTTATGGTTGGGTGAAACTGAAATTTTAAAGACCCTCGTAAGGAAATAGTTTCAAATTCTAAAGGCATCATCAATCTGTGTGTGTTCGAAAAGTAATGAGGGATCTGAACCATTAATTTAATGTTTTCTTCAAAATATCTCTTTTTTAATCAAAACAATTTTGCTAAACCCTCAGCCAGACAGTTAATTGATTGTTTTATAGATAAGGGAGTGGCGGTCAATGATGAGCCCATATTTTTATCCGATGAGGCCACCCTGTTCGTTTTGAATTTTGAGGGAGGTTTTTGAGAGTAATAAGTAGAGAGATAAAAAGAGAAAATTTATTGAAAACCGTACGTAAAGATTTTAGATACCCCAAACGAACAAGAACGATTAGACAAATTTTCATGAGAAAAAATGCACCATTTATACATGCATCTTTTGTGTTTTCTAGTATAACGCACAATACGTTTAGATAACTTTGACCCCACGCATGCAACAATTTGAAGTCCGATCATACTTTTCGATCATGGCGACGATCACCCAACTTGAAGATAACTACTGAAATTACGGACAGAGGGTGTGTGCTGTGCAGCTTCGTGCTGCACAGCGTGCTGCACGGCCTTAGGTGAGGCTTTTTCGGCATCGGTTCGACGATCGGAGACGTTCACCGCGTAGAGCTCGTCGAGTTCTATATGTACACCAAAAATCAGCTCGATCAAATATCGTTAAGTGCCTCATCTGAACATATATAACTTGAAAAAAAATGAATCCTAATGGATACGAAACACTGGATCAAAACCATTAAGTCCATTTTTTTCAAGTTATATATGTTCGGATGAGGACCTTAACGATATTTAATCGAGCTGATTTTTGGTGCACATGTAGAACTCGACGAGCTCTACGCGGTGAATGTCTCCGATCGTCGGACCGATGCCGGAAAAGCTTCGCCGGAGGCCGTGCAGCACGAAGCTGCACAACACACACCCCCTGTCCTGAAATTACATGTTTCATTATTCCCAGAGCGGGCTCATAACTTTCGGGGCCAGAAAGCAAATTCCTTGATTCAAACAGTTTTTCGTAAAATAATTCCTGTCAAGCTTTATGAAAAATTGTTCGGATCAAACACTTACCGATATTTGTTTGAGCTATTTTTTTTTTGTAGGTATCCTTAAAAACATATTTTAAACAAGTTGAATAGCTCCAATTATTAGCGTGGGGCTCCAAACTATGAGGTCCGCACCTAAAGTTCGCAATTAGAAGGGGACTATATATTATTATTATTATTATTATTATTATTAACGGAAATGATAATGCCAAAACTATTTTTGTTGGTGCCAAAAACTCTAGTGCATAAAAGGCTTATACCATATGCCAGTGTACAAGACTCACTACAAGAAAAAGTATGTTTAGTGATGAAAAAGTGGCGACAAAATTTAATTTCGTCGCTAAATGAGTATATTTGGCGACAAAAAAATAAATTCTTCATTGTTTTGATAACTACCTTGACGAAATTATTTTGTCACCAATTATAACTATTTAACGACGAAAAAGATATTTTTGTCACCAAAGGCACCTATTTGGCGACGAAATTTTATTTCGTCGCCAAAAGAGTAAAAACGGAGACGAAATTATTTTTTGTCGCCAAAGATAATTATTCGGTGACGGAAAATATATTTTGTCGCCAAATGAACCAATTTGGCAACGAAAAATATTTTCGTCTTCTTTTTACATTTTCAGTGACGAAAAATTTATCCTTTGGTGACGAAATTTATGAATTAGGTTTTCTCACCAAATATATTTCGGGCATAACTCTTGGCTCAAAACTTCGATTGAGATAATTTAAATTGGGTTTGAACAATAACATAAAGAGCTACGACTTTCATGTTTATTAAAATTGCTAATTTAATGTTTAATAGTTCAAAATGCCGTTCAAAATATATTTTAATGTTCAATGTATGTGTTATATATTAGATATTTCAAACATATGTTGAAAAGTTTTTGTGGTGTAGTTGGTTAAAACTTGCGCGCAAAATTTAGGAGACTCGGGTTCGAAACCCCGCAGGAGCAAGAAAGTGAGATTTTTTTCACATATAAGAATGTCTTTCACGACAAAAAATTTCGTCACCAATGGGTCACCTTTGACGAGCCAAAGGGAATAATTTGTGACGAAATTTTTTGTCATCAAAAAAGCACAATAGGTGACGAAGAAAATTTCGTCACCAAGTCATTTTTCCGCGACGAAATTTTTCGTCACCAAAAGGCACTATATGTGACGAAAAATAGATTTCGTCACCAGGTAGGAATCCTTGACAGCCTTTAGTCGACAAATTTTTTTTCGTTACCTATATTATTTGTGACGAAAAACATACAATTTGCGACGATTTTCATTCGTCACCTAACGCAGTTTTTCTTGTAGTGACTTTTATGCATTGGTTGTTGTTAGTATATATTTTTTTTTATATTTCACTTTGAATTATTAATTTACAGGAAAAAGTGATAACTTATATTTCGGTCATTGAATCCAAAGTGCGCAAAGTCAGATTTTGTTGGGTGCCAAAGCACAACTCGAGCTCGTGAATAAAATAATCAAGTGCAATTAATCCGAAGATATCAAATCTCGAAAGAATTCTGCATAACAAACAAGAGTAAATTGGCCTCGGTTTCCTTGTTTGTTTGTACTTGCGTGGTTTTGGAATGAGAATGTTACTAGAATTCTAATGGAAGGCAAATTGAACAAGGGTATTAAATAAATATTGCCTAATAAATATAGTTTGGATAAGGAAAGAATTATGATTACCTGAGGTCAAATGTACGAGGATATATAAAGAGAGGAGGGAGTGGAGTTCGATCGGAAGGGAGTACAAGGGAGATACACCACGTAGAGTTCGGCTTGGAACATAACGGAGACTACGCACATCACCAACTCGGACGAATTCACCATGAGGGTCTAGGTTTTTAGACTAGGGTTGACGATGGGGCCTCATTTTTGTACTCCTTCCGTCCCCTTTTTTATGGTCCAGTATTCTATTTTCGGCTATCACTTAATAAGAATTCATTTTGTAAAGTTAGTGAGTAAAAATTGATGTATTTTTCATTTTGTCCATAAAAGTAGATTTTATTTTGAAAAGTTAGTGAGTAAAAGAGTAATGATGATGTCTCCGATCCCTAGAGAATAAGTAAGGAAAGTAGAGATAAAAATTGGTATGAAAGATGTAATGATGATGTCTCCTTAATAAGTTGGAGTAACGAACGAAGCTGGACATATAAAAATGGACAGATGGAGTAGTAAGTATTTGCATACTCTTTGTTTATTTTTCAAATGCTTGATATAATCGAATAACTATTCTTACCTCTTATTAATTCAGTTAGTAATTTTGGATATGGATTCAATCATGTTTTTTCCATGATTTGAAATTGCTAAACTAATTATTTAGCCTTGTTTTTCAACTCTTGATTTTGAGCACCGGATATCTTTTGTGATTTGTTTTTGAATGGATACATGATTTTTTGGGCTTGAACATTAAGGTGAGGAAGAGAGTACATAAGATGTTTTCCTAAAAGATCGTAACAATGATAGTTTCCATGGTAATAGAGTTTAGCCACCAATTTACTTTGATGAAAAGTAGGAAAATAAATAAGAGTTTGTAAGTAATTGCTATGAATGCATGTGTGTGGCTTCTGAAACCTTAGTCACTTTTCTTTCATCAAGTTCGTTCAATTGTCAACTTATTTATTTGTTTTCACTATTATTTATTTATAGTTCTTAGTTAAAATACAAACCAACACTTTTGCTAACTAAGTTTCTTTAGTTTTCCTTTAAAAAAAAAAATCACAAGTCGCTGTGGTTTCGACCTTGCACATTCATAATTATATTTCGATACGATGCGTGCGCTTGCGAGTACTTTAAAATTTCACAACACAACACAAGAGAGTGGTCATGTACTTTAATATGCCCTTCTTTTTTATATCAATATATATAATCCTATTTGACTGTTTTAATTAGTTTGTTAGTATTAATTAGTTTGGGCTTCGAAATGATTACCATTCTTGATGCACAAATGCATAGCGAGGAATCGTCGATCTCTACACTTGCATTTTATGAAGACTATTATTGGTTGGTTTTCCTCAACTACAGTACTTGTCTCACAGATAAAAAAGGTGTCAAAATTAATTAGTAATAATCATTACTATCATTTACAATAGGCAATAATACCGAAAATGTAAACTAATAGTACTCCATAATACTAATGGATATATATGTTCTAAAGCACCAACTAAACTTGGATATGTCCACTTCACCAAAATAACATTAACTTGATGAACCTCAAAACCACACTGGTATGCTACTGCTGTGTTGCTGCACTGATGTCTCCGAAGGTCCTTAATTGTTTACACGATAAAGTTGCCGCTATCGCTCGGAGCAATCTTGCAAATAGCACAAGAGAAATGATAAGTCAATAACCAGAAGAATCAGGTACGATTATATAATGTTCTCCCTAAAAGGCCGCAAAAGTCAAGCATGGGTCGATCAAGATCATATGCAACAATTAATAACTGGAAACGAAAAAGTACCTTCAGGAAGCTCAGGTTTTCGTTCAACTCTGCAGAATTCGACCTTCACCTTCGCCTCACTTTCAAGCGGACCCGGAGTCGTGAGAGCCTGGAAATTCTGAAGTTGAGAACCATCCATTACATTCTTTGCTTGGAACGTAATATAATACCAGAGCGCCCCAGTACAAAAATAATTCACCTTGATTACTTGGAAAAATTGATACTGAGTCCCCTACGAGTTTGAAAAGCACCAAAAATGGAAAAAGAAAAAAGAAGTTAAACCCAATAACAAGAAAAGGAGTTAAGAAAAGAGGGAAGAATTTAATTAATGAAGCAAAAGCGGATACCTGGTTTTCGTTATAAACTCCAAGAGCAACCTTGGCCATGTCACTAAAACCCTGCTGCAGAGCAAGGGGATCACTCTGGTGACAGACTGGACGAATCATCTCCAGCATAACGTGGGCTGGAACGTCCCCAACATCAAACCCCTATACATACAAGAAACAAACAAGTTTCACAAAGTCAGTCTACATGCCGATCGAAACAGCTCATATCGTGAAACCGTACATAATACTATTAATTATTTTTTAATTAATATCAGGCCAAAGGGTATGGTTTTTTTTTTTTTTTTAATTACTACTACTATTATTGGTTATTAAACACAAGGATTTGAAATAACGCTGCTATCTGGGGATATTGGAAACCCTAAACCCAAAAATCAAGCCAAGGATATTTATTTATGTATTATTTGGTTATGAATCAAACGCAAGGATTTGAAAAAAGGGGACATCAATTCGATCTATCTATGTTGATGTACGAAAAAGGAGAGAGCTAGCGCTGTATACCTTTTCATTCCCTAACAGTTTGAAGAATCTGCCCGACTCAGTTCTAATCATTGGTCGTGCCATCTTTCCTTTGAGTTGCAGAGAGAGAGAGAGAGAGAGAGAGTAGTTGTCTCTTGTGCGTAATCGGAGAGGAAGAAGAGACTGCTTTAGGATTTTGATTGAAGGCGTTAGTTAGGTTATATATATATATATATAAAGAGTAGTCCGGTCAGTATCGAAGGGTATTTCATGACATGCATGAGGACTGAGATACCGAATTGAGATTCAATCCTGTCCATATTCGGATTCTACTATTTGCCAACATTGCCCTTGCTTTTTTTTTTAAAGGGCCCGACTATTTGCAACCATAAATTTTTTGAACGTAGCCTATTTTTCATATGCAACTGAAATGTTTATCATAGTATAAACGGCTACGTTTAGGAAATTTGTGGTTGCAAATAGTCAGCCCCTTCTTAAATTTCAAGTTCTTGACTCGGCCGCAATAGTGGACTGGACGCTGTCGTTTTAGTTCAGGCCCAACACGATGGGCTTTGGTTGGAGGGGGGACTACGATGGGTTGGGCCCAGGCCCAATGAGTGTCCTTGATAATCTAATCTATGATGGGAAATGATTTTGTTTTTTTTTAATGTTACTCTTCTGCACAAAAAATACACTTACAGCGAAGTGGAATTAACAAAAAAGGGAGTGGCAAAATCAGCAGCCTCTATAATTTCTTCCCCTTCACATTTAAATCTGAGTGTCTATCTCTCTGTCACATTCAAATTTTTTGTAGTTTATAAGTAGTTTTCTTTGGGGTTTTTTTTGTTATTAGCTCGTGCAGTTTGTTGTTGTGCATATCCATTTTGCGACCATCTCAATCGGATCCCACAAAAATGATCAGAACCGGTATTTTGTTCTTAATATATTGTTTAGGGTCCCTGTAAAAAATCATCTCAATCCGATACCAGTATAGGCATTTACGAATCATCCAACTTTGCTTCAGAAATTCAGGCCAAATTCTAAAGCAAAGTTGTATGATTCGTAAATGCCCTTACCAGTATCGGATTGAGATGAAATTCTACAGGGACCCTAAACAATATATTCTGAACAAAATGAGTAGCTCCGATCATCTTTGTGAGACCCAAGACGGGTGCAAAATGGATTTGTGCGTACCTACTGTACGAGGTTTGCTGTACCCCTAGCATTTCTATATTAATACCTGCCTCTTTTTTCCTATTTTCACTCCAATCTATACCTACCCTTACAATGACCACGTACTTATCTGATGTTTATTTTTATTTTTATGAAGAGATTAAATTCTTTATACCGCCGGTGTAAACATTTGTTTCCTCCAAATTAATTATATTGCGCCACGTTGCCATGTTTAAATGATTGGGACCACTGTTTTGTAACATGACGCAATGTAATTGATTTGGAAGAAATAAATGTCTACACCGGCGGTGTAAAAAATTTATTCTCTTTTACGAATTCTCTTTTACGAAGGGTGTGTGACAAACTTCAAGAGTCAACGCCCCACCAATTTATAAAATAAATTGGTCATTACCAGACGCAAATGTCTACACCAAACGCACCAATCACCACGCCTCCCTGCCCTTCTCTGAAACCCTTCTCTCTCAGAGATCGTGTAAGAAGTAAGAACTCTCTCTCTCTCTCTCTCTCTCTCTCTCTCTCTCTCTCTCTCTCAGATCCACACCAATCTCTCTCCTCCCTTGTAGGTTCGTCCTTTCTATTATTTTTCTTTTGCTAACCCCTTTGTTAGTGTTTATATATCTGTCTTATCTGTGTTGGTCATTACCAGACGCAATACTTTTACAGATCGATCTACTGTTTTTCCCTCCAAAATCATCACCCATTGTTTGCTCTATATGTTTGGTGGTATATAATAATTAGACGTGTATGTCTCTTGTATATGCATATGAATATGTATTCCCCGTACATCGATGCTAGTAATATATTTATGGTTTCTGGTTTTACTCGGACATTTTTTTGCTTGGACTAAGGAGTTCTACAATGGGTACAACAATCTGTTTCCATTTTCTGAAATTTTAAGTTGTTTTGCCTATTAATTTCAAGTCTTGTATGGGTTCTTTGTTGGGTGGATGCTAGTGAAGCTATTGGAGGCTTGGAGTTGATGCTAGTGAAGCTGCTTTTTTTTTTTTTTGATGCTATCACTTAGCTGGAATGCAGGTTTTCAATCGAAATGTAGAGAATTGATGGTGGAAAATTTGGTAGTGAAAAATTCCTCAACAGGTGTATATATGTATTGGACCGGTGAAAATTTGGTAGGCCATGTTTCGTCGTCAGCTGAGGGGGTGATCGGCAAGGGAGTTTTCACGGCTATCAGCGTCGTGTGGCCAATGGTCGGAGATCCTGCCCGGGATTCTTGCTTCGATCTCCGTGCCCGGAGCCTGTCGTGCCAGCGTAGGCTTGCTGGAGATGTTTTCTCCGTCCCTTCAACTTCGAGATCCAATCGATTACTCCATCGTCGGTTTCGAGGGGTTCCTCTTAGCTGGAGGCGGCCGACGTGCTTTGAGGATTCCATCCATGGTGGTTGTGCTTATCTCTTTTGTCTGTTTATTGCTTCTGTTTCCATCGGCTTGTATTGTTTATCTTTGATAGGGTTCCTGTTTCTTACCGGGGCGGCTAGTGGCTAGATGGCTGGCCCCTCGTGTACCGACCCTTTGTGGCGGTGAGTCGTGCACAGGTCTAGTTGCTAGCTTTGCGGTTTTACCGCTGCTCCTGGGTCACCTGTTCTCTGTGTGTTTTTTATCCTGCGGTGATGGTTGGTTGTAGGTTCCCTCTTTCTGTTCTGGGATGAATTCGTTGTTATAGCCTATTTTGGCTATTAATGAAATGGGCTTTGTTTCAAAAAAAAAATTTTATATCTTTTTTTTTGAATTGAGCTCTGTATATGTTAGAGAAATGGAGAGAATCAAGCCCTCAACACGTGGCTCACTATCAAATTTTTGAATTGGTGTTTGATAAAAAAAACAAAAAACAAAACAAGTGTATTGGACCGAAAACTCTCTTGGCCCACTATCAAGTTTTTTTTTAATTGGCCCACTTTCAAAATTTTATGTTTGGCCCATTTTTAAATTTTTATGTTTGGCCCAACTAGGTCCAATTCGGTCAGACGGAATTTCCCGACCAGACCGAATCTACCCCGAATCGAACTGGACTAAACTTAATAACGGTTGGTATCGGTCCTGGCATTTTTATCCCCGAACCGATTCGGTCTCCAACATTATTGGACCGACTCCGAACCAATAACTCCCCTACCAAGATTATTCTAGATCTTAGCCAAGTTCTCCCGCTCACGTCTACCCCAACCGTTAACACCATCCCCATATCTCCCACACCTGGGCCCGCGATCTCTCCCCACAACACACGTCTCTCTCAACCTGCTGTGTATTTTTTTTTTGTTTTTTTGATAATCGAAAAGGGTAGGAGGGGGCGACCGGCGTAGCAACCCCCCTTGGACGTGACCATAGGGGCTCCCAACCCGCTGTGGAATGTCCGGTTAGAGCCATAGCTACTGTCCGGGAGGACAGACCGTCACCACAGCACCACCTAGACGCACAGCTGGCACAGGGCCCTCCATGCGTCCCTCCAGCTCATATATTTTTTTTGCTGTGTATTAGGAACCCTAGTCTTTGCTCAGTTCACATTTTGGAAAAAAAATTTCAACTCAAAAAATACTCATTACTCTTACTTTTAATCATTACTCTCATTTCTCTTTTCACTCGTTACCTCTATTTAGGGAAAAACTACAATATACACCCCTTATTTAGGTGTGTATCATATGCACCCCCCAAAGTGTTATGAATTATAGAGAAAATATTATGAATCGTATTGCTAAAAAGTTACGAATTGTACAAAGATTACGAGATACACCAAAATGTTATGAATTATAATGAAAATGTTATGAATCGTACTACTGAAAAGTTATGAATTCTAGAACAAAAGTTACGAAACACTCTAAAATGTTATGAATGAACCACAAAATAAGTACATACGGTACACCCTTTTAAGGGGTGTATATTGTAGACTTTCCCCTCTATTTATAATCATTATTCTCATTTATCTCCCTATCTCTCTCCACTCATTTTAAATTATTATTCTAATTTCTCCCCTCTCTTATAACCCCAAAAAATTTCTCAAAAACTCATTCAAACATAGTATCAGCTGCTTTGCTTGTCCGACTTTTTGCACGATGCACCTATTCGGCTTGATGGCGAAAATCACATGTAAAGGTGACATTTGTGGGCATCTATTATTCTACTGAGCAAAAAAACTACTTCCTGTTGCTTTTTTGAAGTCATGCTACTCAACAATTTGAGCTTATAGGATTGTCTTGTTGTACGTCAGTACCCTTTGTTCTTATTTGCCCATATTTGTTCCGAGCTAACTTGGCTGACTTGGACAATTATTTGACCACTGCTTCAGACTGCTTATGATGTTCCGTTGTTGAAAATAGCTGTAGCTAGTTTTCCCTAATCTTTGAACATAAGACACAGGATTTTATTATAAAACACTGACTTGATTCCATTTACAACGGGGAGAGTATCCCTTTTATAGGCATAAAAGGGTCCTCCGGTTACATCATAGAGTCTTCCGCTTACATCATAGAACAGTACAATCATTATTACAAGTTACTATTACTAGTCCACAAAGTCCTACCTATTATTTGCAACACTTAATACTCCTGACTACTTTTACATTTATGGATAATTCAATAGTATACACAAATTATATTAAACAGTACACACTAATAGCATAGTTTGTTAACCCTGGTGCTGATGAGCGGTCAATGGAAGTTTTTTTTTTTTTTGTCTTTTTTTTCTCAATGGTCATGGCGCACTGTGGGATGTTTTATTGAGATTTTGTGCTTCTCGAGTTCTAGGAAATGTAAGAAATAATAGGGTAGCTAGGCAATAAAGGGAAAACCAATTACCATCATCTGCGGTCTTACAAAATATTCTGCTGCTACTCGAATATGAAAGTTCCTATTCCGAGACGTTCTTGGATAGAATTTCTGAAGTGACTATTGGACGCGCGAGCCTTCTGATATTTGTTTGCATATGTGGTGTTGTTTCTTTTGGTTATTGTGTATTTATCGTTATAGGAGTTTTATGGTTCTTTGCACCCCATCCTCCACTCTCTTCCTGGTATTGACTTCGTACCATTTAGGTTTCGTGATAGGCAGGTACATGCTAGCGAAGATGATTGATCTGTGAACCATGCTAAAGTCCGGGATTTAGGAGAGGATGTGATGCTAAACAATTGGAGAAGTTTGGAGCTGAACTTGAAGCTGAATGAGTTGAATCTACGCTTCAATTTTAGAGCTTATCTCATAAATCATCATTCCCTTTTTATAATGTAGATATATAACCCGCCCTTGTAGATGACTAATGCTGTAAATTTGTCCTTTCCCACTTTGGCTCCGTTCCAAGAACTTTTAGCCAAATGAGTTGGTTTTGTCCTTAAAACTGCTAAAAGTTAAGTGGGACGGGGCCTTAGAGGGATTGAGGGAGTGCTTATTAGGATACTGCCAATCGTATGAGCCATTGTATTCAGAAGTTGGAGCTATTTTTAAATTTACTAGAGTGTTGGTCTGTTAGATCGTAAAGTTACTCTGTTGCGTTAACACAAATACATATGCTTATCGAAAAGTCAATAGACATAGCAAAAATGTGCACAGAATATCGCTATGCACAAATTGCATTGTGAGACCCATTATAGGTTCCACGCGAATGATCCGAGCTATTCATTATGTTTAAAACTTTTTTTCAAAGGCCCATTAAAAAATTAGCTTAATCCGATACCTATAAGTACTTAATATAATCGTCTAACTTTTTCATCATCCAAAAACCTGAAAGAAAAGCAACTAAACCAATAAACCAAAACCAGCAGAAGAAGCTTGGTAGCATCTCCTATTTGGACACTTCAATTGTCAAAACCAGAAATCTAGTCCAAGGGAGAACCATATTAGCACCAGCAGAATCAGGACTTGGTTAGGTTAGCATCATATTTCCACAGCAGAATCCAAAAATGCATCTAGGTGCAGTACTGTGCTACATCCTTGTAAACAGACATTTTATAGAGCAACATAGTTGGGATGCTCTGTTTTCGTTGTGATACCTTTTGTTTTTGTCCCTTTTAATCATAGTAATAATCAATACTTTTTATCAATCAATAAATTTCTGTCTATCGCAGAGCGACTTGAGAATCTAGCCCTTCTTAATTTCAATTAGGTTAAAAAGGGCAAGCAGCCGTTAAAATATTCCAATTGGAAATGTTGGTCGATTCATGTCCACCCATAGTTTACGTAATGAAAATATTTCAAAAATCAATCGTACATCGTTACGAGTCCGGCTCCTCTCCAATTCATAGATCCTCCAATTTCAATTCAATAGTCAGGATTACCCTAGTATATCCAGCCCCAAAGCTCATATGGTATTCTACGGGCACCCTATTACTCCCAAAATATTCCCCAATTATCACATTTTAGGCACCAATTTATCAGATTTCAAACATTAGTAAAATTTCATATTGTAACTTTAATAACAGGTGCAGGTTCAAAGAACTATCTGATTCACACGATTAATCAAAGAACTCCTTTTGCATTTCTTCTAAAATATTTTTTTTGTAAAAATTATATTACGTTCAATTACTTAATCTTACGATTTCTTTCTAATTTCCATAATTGAATCTTAATTTCAACTTTCTTACATACAAGAACAACTACATCAATGAACACACGCCACAGTGTGAAGTACACGTGGAAATACATGATAAATTAATATCAGCGAAAAAAACCATGTTGAAAGGGAAAAAAATTATTGATATAATATTAGTAAAAAAAATCCTCATGAGCTATATAATTTTATTTTTCAAAGTCAAGTTTAACAAGGAGAGAAAAATTGTTCAAAAAAATTAATGAGGATTAATGATTTTTTTTTGTAAATTTCAAAGATTAGAGAATTTTTTCGCTGTTAAAATACCATATGAGCTTTGGAACTAGAGATACTAGGGGTGAGCAAAAAATCCGTCAAACCGCGAATCCAATTCAAACCAATTCAAACTGAAAGATTTGATTCTGTTTTTTAGTAGTATGGTTTGGTCATGGTTTAAAAAAATTAGAAACCGCGTTATATGGTTTGGTTTGTGGATTTACATACACGATTATGGTTCCAAACCGATATGAACCGTATAATACATACATATATATATATATATATATATATATATAATTTAATTATGATTCACCAAATAAATATGGGAGCCTTGGTTAACTATTTTTCTAATTTTATTGATACTATTAAATCTACCGCAACATTTAGTTTTTCTTCCCTGCCAAGATAATTTATACTAAACTTTTATATAACAAAAAACACAATCCTAATTTTTTATAATTATTAATTTATTATACACAAAAAACACATGAATCACCAGATCGGTCAACTTCTACAGCTCAATTCTTAAATTTCTATACATGAAACCCAATTCAGATTCCTATTCCTACTCCTATAATTCCTTCACTACCAAGAACTCTAAATTTCTATACATGCAAACCGTGGTTTAAAACCGAAAATAAACCATATTTTAATGGTTTAGATTGGTTTGGTTATTTGCCTTTTGTAGGTTGGTTTGGTTCTCCAAATTCATAATCCATAAGTATTGATTTGGTTCTTAGTTTATTATAAAACCGAACCAATCCGAACCATGTTCACCCCTAGGAGATACTAGGGTAATCCTGACTATTGAATTAGAATTGAGGATCCTTCAATTTTCTATGGGGGAATTGGAGGATTCCTTTTAATAAGGCGACACATGGCAACTATAAAATCTAACGGCCAAGATTATTAATGGCCACATTATTTTCTATTTTTTTTCCTAAAAGTAATTGGTCGATTGGTTGAATGTCATTCGCACATCTGGCCCATGTCCATGATTAGTTTTGCAAGTATAATGATGTAAAATTCTTAGATTTTAAGTTTGCGTATATGAGAGCATGTACATCAGCTTAGGCATACATGCACTATTATCTATTTTGACTAGGAAAGGCACAAAAGTGGGCTTGCACTAGCCTAGTTAAACACTAATGTATTTTATATTTGTGGAGAAACCTTAACAAATTTACAGTTATGAAGAGGCTGTTGTGGTGTGCAAGAAAAAATAGATAAATAAAGTAAAAATTGTAGCCTTTTTAATAGGTGTTTTAACTATGCTTAGTGTACATGCTCTGATCTTAGTTTTGGATACGGTGGCTTTAGAGCTGCTAAGAAAACCCTGATGCATTCTTGACAAGTGCGGGTTGAGGGCGGATAAGTCCGGGGAGATGCTCTAGAAATGGCTGCAAAATTGGGACTCTCGTGACAAAACCAATTTTGTGTCAGTTTTCGTGGCTGAAAGCTCCTAAATTCGATGCGGTTAAATATAATTCATAGTGGCCAAATGCAATTTGTAGCGGTCAAATTCAATTCGATGCAGTCAAAAGCAATTCGATACGGTCAAGTACAATTCGATGCCGCCAAGTGCAATTCGAAGCGGCTTATTGCAATTCGATGCAACCTGAGCAATTCGTTGCGGCCAAGAACAATTCGATGCGGCCAAAAGTAATTTATAGCGGCCAAGTGCAATTCAATGTGGTCAAGTGCAATTCGATGCGGCTAAGAGTAATTTGTAGCGCACGGCCAAGTGCAATTTGATCCGGCCAAGTGCAATTCAATGCGGTCAAGTGTAATTCGATGCGGCCAAGTGTAATTCATAGCGGCCAATTGCAATTCGTAGCGGCCAAGTGTAATTTGATGCGGCCAAAAGCAATTCGATTCGGTCAAGTGCAATTCATAACTGCCAATAATAATTATTGTAGCAGGGTTTGATCACCAAAGCTTTCTCACAAAAGGGTCACGGCGAGGCAAATATTTTTCCGTCTCCTAATCATTACATTGGAGACAAGTAATTTCTTCTTTAACAGCGAAGGAAATTTTACTATCACACGGAAAAGATATGCGTTGAGAGAGAGCCTCAAAGAGTGCAATAGACTCTCCTACCCCGAAACGGGGGAAGCTGCTGTGCAGCTTCGTGCTGCACAGCGTGTTGTGCACTCGCCAATGATGGCTTGCCGGCATCGGTCTGGTGATCGGAGACGTTCACCGTGTAAAGCTCATCGAGTTCTACGTGTGCGCCAAAAAATCAGCTCGAACAAAATCTCAACCTACTTATCAGCCACCCCATTTTTTTAAAAAGAGAAACCATAAGGTGCCGTTAAAAGCTCCACCCCTGTCCCCTTTAAAGGCTCCGCCCGTGTCCTAAATTGTCACTGTATTATTTTTACGTTGTAATTGATTTGTGTAGAATATAGAAAAACTTTGGACAAAATGGTAAATTCAATCAGAAACCACCTCACTCGCGGTAGCAGTTTGTATTTTCCTTATTTTTCTCCCCAAAAGAAGTAACAAATCAAATTCAACCCAACATAATAAAAAATCACAGCCTGCTCTCATCTTGTAAATCAACAAGAGAAAAATTAAAGGCTGCTGATTTTGCCACTCCATTTTTTGTTAACGCCACTCCCCCTGTAAGTGTATTTTTGGTGCAAAAATACACTTGCAGGGGAGTGACATTAACAAAAAAAAAGGAGTGGCAAAATTATTTTCCAAATTAAATTAACAATCTGTCTTAAGTTTTGATTCTTCTTATTTGTCTTTCCTCTATGGTGAATTTGAGGATTAAAAAAAAACAAAGGACCAAACAATCATATGCCACTTTGGACCCAAAGGACCAAACAGAAGCCAACCCTAGGTTTGTGAAGCAGAAACATAATTGAAAAAGATACAAGGAACTATAACGTCACCCCTCTTTGTTATTACAGAGACAACAAACTACATAGACATAACAAAAACGAAAATCCATGAGCTCCCCCAATATCCATGATTTTCTTTGTTTGATACATGTAGGCTATGTAGCATCCGGCTCATTTTTAGTTACATATTTGTTGTTTGTATCTGATCAAGTAAGAGAAGAAATTAACGCGTGGGCTGAGGCTGCAACCAGAGGGCTTATCAAAGACTTGCTCCAGCCCGGTTCTCCAAAACCACAATCAGCAATCATACTATATAATCGTACTATATAATTTTGGCCAATAAAATTTGAATTTAAACTTATTTAGGAAGTCAAAATCGAAATTTCCTTATTACATACTATATAATATAGATGCCCAAATCATGTAATCAATTATTACATTTCTTTGGCCAATAAAACTTGAATTAAACTTATTTAGAAAGTCATATAGGATATAAAATTAATAGTGAATTAGGTTTCGGAAAGGGGGACAAAATTAAAACTTAAAAGGGGGATATGTTTAGTCTTCTCACATATGAGGGAAACATGTAAAACTTAAAGGGAAATTCTCTTTAATGCTAGCAAAATGTTTACATTATTGTAAGTTTATACATTAGGAAATATTCATTCGATCCAACGACTATAAAGTTAACAGGAAGAACGATCAAATGGTTGTAGAGACTTCTCTGTTTATATGCATAGACATTTTGGTGAAAAAATCGCTCTATTTTATAATATAGATTTATAATTTTGACGATAGTCGTATTTATCTCTTTTGATAGAACCCACAATGCAATACGAATTTGGAGGTTTAGAACTAAAGTGTCAGTATTTTTTACTATTTAGTCTTTTACTATTTAGCAATACGAATCAAGATTGCTAAATAGTAAAAAATACTGAAACTTTAGTTTTTGTGTACTGAATTGCTCTTTATACTTAATCCGCTAAGACAATTTAACAATTGGTTTGATTTTGGTATTTATGTAACTACTAGTACCTTTTTTTTAATAAATATGTTGGTTTTTTATTAATTTCAACACATACGTTCTTTTATTATTTTTGTATTGCACATCTCAAATTTTTTTTTTTTGGTTGAAGCGTATTTAAAAGACTAATTATTGTTAATTCTTGGCTACGCCCTTGGAGATAGTGGCGAATATATAAGGCCCCGTTCCAAAAATCTTCTTAAAAAATAAACAGCTTATTTTACATTTTCAAACTCAAAAATAATGTAAATAAAAAATAATTTTTTAATTTTTTTTTTTTGCATCGTATGAGATCTTTCGAAAAAAAGAAAAAAGAATTCAGCTAAAAAATATACAGTTAATTGTCTTTGTTGTTCGTGTACAATGAATCACAATACAGCAAAATTTGCAGTACACTTTGTACTGGACCTACCTGACACTATTTTTTGGTTTTTCCGAATCAGCGAGGGCAGGTAATATGCCTACCAATAAGCATTCTTGGGCATGATAAGATATTAATTAACCTACCAATAAGCATTCTTGACCTGACTTTATCATTCTTGTCACGATTCACGAACAATAATGCTAGCTAGCCCACTATAAAACTCTGTCTGAACCACCATTGCCTCTTCCCTTCAAAGCTTGTTTTCCTTTGAAATGATTCAGTAGTAAAAAAAACATGTCGACTCTTCGTCTTTCAAGTTGGTCTAGGGAGGTTCAGTCCGTGCCAGCAAATTATGTGTTCCCGAAGGACAAAAGGCCCGGAGGTGACATTGAAGCGCCGGTTTGCAAGGATCTTCCCGTCATTGATCTATCACAATTGGATGGTATTGATGATCATCGCATCAAAATAGTTCAGCAAATCATGAAAGCTAACAGGGATTTTGGAATGTTTCAGGTTCAACCTCTCTCTCTCTCTCTCTCTGTGTCTTTTTTTAGACCAAAATATTGTGATTCCATATATAATTCAGAATCTTGTAATTTAATTATGTACTAACTTCCATGAAATCTTGATCATAACATTAATAACGCATTAAATTAATTGTCGATCATAAAATAGGTGATTAACCATGGTGTATCTGAAGAACTAGTGGATGAAACGATGACTCTGTTCAAGGAGTTCTTCAACATGCCTACAGAGGACAATGCTATGTATTATTCGGAGGATGGAACTAAGGGTTTTAGGCTCTACACAAGCACAATGAATTACATCAAGGATGGGGTTAACACCTGGAAAGATTCAGTGAAACACAATATTTGTCAGCCTTTAGAGGATAACATCCAATCTTGGCCTGAAAACCCACCAAGATATCGGTACCATATTTACGTTTCCTCTTTTTGTCGTACGTAACTAAGGAATTAAGGCATGCCCGTTTTAAATAAAACTTGTTGCTGAATTATGCTTGTAGGGAGCTGGTTAGGGCGTATTCAGTGGAAGTGAGGAAGTTAAGCTCAAGGATTTTGGATCTGATTTGTGAAGGGCTGGGGGTTGAATTGGGGTACTTTGGCCGGAATGAGCTGAGCAAAAGCCAGTCGTTGATAGTCCACCATTACCCACCATGTCCGGACCCAAGTTTGGTCTTGGGAGTTTGCGGTCACACTGATGTAAATCTCTTAACCTTGCTTCAGCAGGATATTTCTGGGCTTCAGATTTTCAAGGATGGGCAGTGGCTTGGGGTTGAACCAATTCCTCATGCATTTGTTATCAACATATCTGACCAACTTGAGGTATATATATGATCACCACCCCTTTGAAGTTTCTCATATAAATAAAGGCCCTTGAATTTTTGAATTTCGTAAAATCTTACATGTGTATCTGTAGTTATCATGGATGGAATAGAGTTTTGAATTTGAAGGTGTTTTTTTTAGGCTTTGAATTGTTTATTTTAGTGAACATGATCCTTTCCATCGAAAATCACGTTGATTAGATATCTGATCATTTGTTGAGTACTCATTAATGTGGACCGGTCCAGTTTTGACGTTTTTGGACCCATCTCAGGTGACTTTAACGATGGAGCATTGTATGGATTGTAGTCCTATTAGATGCGTGTTTAAATTTTATTGTCTATTTGTTCTTCGCCTTGATGAGTTTTCTAGGGCTGGAACTAATACGATTTCCCATTTGGATTGGATGTAGATTATCAGCAATGGAAAGCTAAGAAGTGCTCTTCACAGAGTGGTGACAAACACCAGTGTTGCTCGGACATCCTTAAACACTTTTATCAGTCCATCTCTAGAATCCATCATAGAACCTGAAAAAGCGCTTGTTAGTGCATCCGAACCCCAGATGTTCAAGTCCTTTCGGTTCAAGGAGTACCTTGATATCAGCACGGCCAATCTTCGTGAGGCTAAAGGTACTAGGACACTAGAGGCTTATAAGCTCGATCAAGTGTAAAATAAATGGTATAACCTAGTCTTCTACTGTAATAAACTGTATGGCTACATGTCCAAAATAAAACATGATCAGTATGGTGGAAGGACTCATCCGATTTCTTGTTAAAAGTGATTCAATTGCATTGAGATGGTATAGACATTTGTAAAAAAATCGCCAAAAGGGTTTGATAGACTTCTGTAACATATTGCAATGAGATGTCATTTTGTTTTGTTAACTGTAATTCCTGCTTAAACTTTTTCTGCGTAATCCAATCTTGGTTGGAAGATATATATTTTCAGCACATGCTTTTGGCGGCCCTGACCATTGGTATGGATCCAGGATGAACTTGGCATGTAAAATAGGGTTACTATGAATCGAAACTAGTGAAGGAAAGGTATTGGATATGGTCGAATTAGTGATGGTTAAGACACAATTTCAGGTTCATATCTTTAGATGGGGCGAACATAAGTATATATCCACCGTTTATGATAACTTCGTCTCATGAAAAATGTCTTTTCATTTTGTCGATTCACTTGTACAAATTGCCAAGTCTTATTTCAAGCCGGTCTAAGAATGTTCAAACCATGCCAAAGGAGGAGGAAAGGGCCCAAAAATGTATATCAAACTATCTAACACCCTCGATCTCACATGTGCAACCCTGTCTTGCATGTGGAGATACAAACACTCATACATACTGCAAAAAAATGTCCATGGAATCAGAGGTATAATGCAAACGGAGAGAAAATGCAAATATATAGACTTGAAATTAAGACCTCTCAGGGAAGCATAATGCAATGGGGTACCAAATACAAACAACAGAGAGACTCGATCGAACTTAAGACCTCTCCTTACATGAGCTCTCATGCCATGTTAAATTAGGAGGGGCAAGGGCTGGATCATCCTTATATTGTCCCAAAAAAAGAAGGAAGAAGGTAAATGTTCTATCACTCCCACGGTCCCATTCACCGATTTGATCCTAAATCCTAAAGTTCAACGATTCACAAATACTGAGTGGCTGATTTGATCCTGATGCTCAGTGACTCACAAATACTAAGAAGCTTGAAGGACAGGAATAATGGCTCCAACAGATGAATACATCTTCTTAAAAGATTGCACTTGTGGTTCACCCAAACAGAAAATAGAAAACTATAGCTTTTATCCCAAGTCCACAAGAAGAGACAATCAACAACAATGTTGATTTCTTCTAATAATTGAGGGGTTATTTCAATCTTGAAGCGATGCTCTTTTACCTCATTTTTTATGATTGTGTCTTGCTCCGGTGGAAGGTAATCGGGTTGAGGGGTTATTTCAATTAATCTTGAAGCGATGCGCTTTTACCTCATTTTTGATGATTGAGTCTGCTCCGGTGGAAAGTAATCGGGTCATATTTCAATCAAGAGGGCCAGGGTAATGACGCGGGTTTAATCTGTTTGTTTCTAACTAAAACAATGCTGCTTGTGTGATCAGCTTGCGTTGGTCGCTTGCTTTGGTTTGTTTAATCTTGAACAATGTTCCTTTCTCGATAAAAACGAAAAATGCCATCGTCAGAGGGCTGGTTTGGCCAGCTTGCTTTGGTTTCTTATTTGCTAAAAATAAGCAATAAGCAAATATATGCTCGTTAGGTGAATCTTGTTCGCTTATTTTAAGCAAACAACTAATTAATCAAGCAATTAGCAATGCACTCCCTCCCAATCTGTTTAGAAGAATGTAATATTCAAGTAGATTCAAGTGAGTTAATTTGTTCTTTTAAAACCAACAAGATAAGTCGTCATCACAACAAGGAAGACAATGACATATAGTTGTTAATAGAGGGAGGGAGAGAGACAGATAAATCAAGAGAGCAATTTGCTGAGTCACCTTGCTAGCAAGTAACCCAAAATCCAAAACTACCTTAGAGTTTTTGCACTTGTTTATAGCTTTTGTCCTCCTTTATGTGAAGCTATTCAGTCTCAGTTATTCGGATATTCTCCAGATTTGGTCCAGATTCGGTATGGACCAACCCAACAAAGGAATCGAACTTTAATTAGAGTAAAGGCTTCCTAATTCCCTAGTTGCGAGGTAACTATACCACAGTGCCAATCTGGGGGGTTTTAAGAGTTAAGTTATTGACGGACGCAAAAGGCCAAGAAGTACTCTCTCTCTCTCTCTCTCTCTCTCTCTCTCTCTCTCTCTCCATAATGGACACATTCTTCCTTCCTCATGCAACTATGGGGAAAATGGATAGCAACCCCATAATGGAATTTCTGAGAAGTTGGAAGGACGTGGTACGGGTGCCCAAACCAAAATCAATTCTGATTGTTTCAGCACACTGGGACACGTGTGATCCAACTGTGAGCGTTTTCCCTTTCGTTCATGAAACAACGTATGAATCTGAGGATTCCACAAAAAGTCACTTGGCCAAGGTAAACTTAATTATTACTGTACCATAAAAGCAGTTAACCAGAACTCTATTAGCAGTTTAGCACAGCAAGTCCTGTGCACAGATTGTTCACAGACGGGTCCGTGGGGCCCACTTACGGGGCTCACTCTAAGGTAAGGCGCAACAAAAACGCCCCACTGAGGCGTATGCTTTTCAAGCCTTTTTTGTCCAGATGGCGGAGGCACACACATCAAAAGAGTAGATTCATTATAAGTTGTTGAGGTTAAGAAGAAGGGCTCTCGCACATTGGCGGGACAACTTAGAGTGCTTTTAAAGATTGGATCTACTAATTCACTATCTTTATAAGCCATAGCTTCATTGGACTTCCAAATTTTATACAGTATAAAATTATGAAAATATATACTCCATTCTCTCTATTCTATTGTAGTTCAAATACCCAGCACCGGGGGCTCCACAACTGGGTATGAGAGTGAAGGAGTTGTTAATGGAGTGTGGGTTCGAAACAGTCCATGAAGATTCAAGTCGTGGGCTTGACCATGGCGCTTGGTTTCCACTAATGCTCATGTACCCAGAGGCAGATATTCCAGTGTGTGAAATCTCAATACAATCTTCTAAGGATGGGAACCACCACTACAACATGGGCAAAGCCCTTGCTCCTCTTAGGGCTGAAGGAGTTTTGATAATTGGATCAGGTGGAACTATCAACTATGCTCCCCCCTATATTCCTCCACTCCATGCACCCGTGCTGTCTTGGGCTATTGAGTTTAATACTTGGCTCAAGGATTCTCTCCTTAGTGGAAGGTAATCAATGTACAAAATTTAATTTTACTTCAGTGATTATATCTGGTAATTTGCTCCCCCCATTCTTCTATACTTAATTTTGAGAATTTGTACCCCTTTTCAAGTGATTACATCTGGTAATTAATAATATTTTATTTAAAATAAAACTAATTGATATTTATCATAAATAATTAATTCAAACAAAATATACTACACATTGAAAAATATAACCAATTTTCTATTAGGTTAAGAAAGAACGAGGGAAACCAAGAATACGATCTTTCAAGATTGCTGTTTGCTACTTGAAAGCAACACTATGATTTGGACTTTGTGAAACCTGATCGTGAATCTGGATTAAGTTAGAGATAGGGTTGTAAGTGAGCCGAGCTACTCGCGAGCTTGGCTGGGTTACAACTCGACTCGGCTCGATTCGAAGAGTAAATGAGCGAGCTCAAGCTCGGTTTTGTGGCTCATTAGACAAATGAGCCGAGCTCGAGCCTAGTTAGGCTCAGCTCGAAAGGCTCGCAAGCTGGCTCGGCTCAACTCGATAATGGCTCGGTCCAGCTCGGCTCGAATATATATATATATATATATATATATATATATATATATATATATATATATATATATATATATTCAGTCCGTCTTCCGTAAGGACTACCTCATTTTAATAAAATGCGGACCTCCCTTTTCCGATTGAATTTCAATGATCCGAGCCGCTCAATGTGTTCAGAACGTGATTTTAAGGGTACCCGCGAGAAATCAGCAAAAAAAATGACTGGAAATGGCTTCATCCGAGCAGTATTTGTTTGTTTTTTATCGAACGGTTCAAACAAAAACTGCTCGGATGAAGCCTTTTCCGGTCATTTTTTTTGCCGATTTCTCGCGGGTACCCTTAACATCACATTTTGAACACATTGAGCGGCTCAGATCATCGAAATTCGATCGGAAAATGGAAGAAATGAGGAGGTCCGCATTTTAACTAAAATAAAGACTCTCTTATTTGAGACTGACTGTATGTGTGTGTGTGTGTGTATATATATATATATGGGGCCGGTTCTAGGGACAATACATTTGACAACACTTTTGACAACACATTTTTCAAAATTCCATGTGGGACCTTCATACAATTGATCGGAGCCATTCAATATATTTAAAACATGTTTTTAAGGGGTCCGATAAAAAATCAACTCATTTGGATATCGGTAAGGGCTTGATCGGCTCATTTAATTGATTTCTGTCAAATTTGACAGGATAAAATTGAATGAGCCGATCAAGCCCTTGTTGATATCTAAATGAGTTGATTTTTTATGAGAACCTTTAAAAACATGTTTTAAACAAATTGAACGGCTTCGATTATTCACGTGAGGCTCTGAAAAATGTGTTATCAAAAGTGTTGTCAAATGTATTGTCTCTTGAACCGGCCCCTATATATATATATATATATATATATATTCTTAATTTTAGGAGTATTATGTTTCTTTTCCACGTTCTATTTCTATCCGCCGTTTGAGAGAGAGAGAGAGACAGAGAAAGAGAGAAGAAGAAGAAGAAGGGGTGGGCGGCTACGTACCCTAACGATGATCGGAGTATCAGTAACCGAGTATGCAGCAAATTTTTCCCTTTCTGTTACCCCCAGACTTCTGCAAAACTCAGTACACATGACAACATGAGTATGCAGAAGCAAGTCCACAGAAGCATAAATAACTTCATAATCGTTCGATTGTGTGTTTACCGATTACGATTATGAGTTTACTGATTTCAATTTGTGGGTTGATTGATTGCGGTTTTCAGATTTCAATTTGTGAGTTTACTTATTTCGGTTTACAGATTTCAATTTGTGGGTTACTGATTTCGATTTGTGGGATTTTGATTTGTGGGATTTCGATTCGTCCGTCGGAATCTAAGTTTTGATCGTCGGTGAGCAGAGGTCATGGATTCCGTCCAGGTTTGTTTCCCGGCGAAGCTCTAATGGTGGATTTTGGGTCTGTTTTTTTTTTGATAGAAATGATGAATTCGAGCTCGAGCCGAGCAGGCTAGTTTATTTCAGACCGAGTTCTAATGAGCTGAGCTCGAGCTTTGTACATGTTTGGCGATCCGAGCTCGACCCTAATTTTTTGGCTCGATTCGAGCTCGAGCCGAACTCGAGCCATACCGATTCTGACCGAGCCGAGCTCGAACATGCCAGTACTCGGCTCGACTCGGCTCGTATACACCCCTAGTTAGAGATATGCTGTATGGTTATTTTATCCCCTGAATTTAGTCCCACCTCTAAATTAATACCATTTTCTTGAGAAAAAACGACTGGTGATGCACTTTCAGTTTATCAGTCGACTCAAACTCCTCTTGTGATGCCCCCTCCTCATTGGATACTGAGTTGCTTGATCCTATTGGATGTTGGTCCGAACAACATTTATTAATGGCTAGCTCTCCCTCTATTTGCTTTTGCCCATTCATATTCTTTTGAATAACGGTTCCCTCCACCCAAGACTTTGTTGTATATCCATTAGGTGGTTGCCCTTTAATGCATTATAAACAGCCGTCTTATGAAGTACTAAGTATATCCACATTAGATGTCACTATGAAATTCTCACCTTCCCCAGCACTTTTGAAATAGGCACCTCTATATTGTTGATTTCTAATGTGGAATCCACTTGATTCGGTTCTAACCATGGTTCTTAAAACAATAACTAGTAACCGAATCAAAACTACATGTTCTTATTTCTCAAAACCATATATAACCAGACCTATAAACTGCAGAACTAGACCAAACAAAACGGTTCAGTTCGGGTCAGATCAGTTTAGCAGTTATATTGACTTCCTTGAACACACCTAATAATTTGGCTCCCAAAATGATTACCTGTTGGAGAAAATTTTGGTCTTGAAGCCGAAGTATGGCGTCGAAGTGCTACACTTGCTTTGAAGAGCTGTATTACAAAGGAATCCATTGGCTTGTTGGTATCCACATCCTCATCTTCATTCTCCACGTCATCATCTCCAAGCTCTGGCATATCACCAACTTTCTGAGGAAGGACCTGGACTGTGGCTTTCTGCAACTGTGACCTAGACCCTGTCCCTTTGCTACCACCACCATAACCTTGTACATTTTACTTTGACATTCAGCTGAATCTATTCATCGATTTTGCTGGGCCTTTCAGTAGCAATCAACATCATTCCTTTGTCAAAGGTTAAAAGTTTGAGGGTTGCCTCATCATTTCCGATAAAAATTCCCCATTGCTCACCGATTTTCTGAAATGTTGACACGTTCCACACATTAAGACGAATTCCATAGCAGGAAGAAAGCCATGTGATCCTTTCACAGTTGGCTGCTTTCCCCTCACATTGCTTCACTTTGCTAAACCATCTTTGCGGTATATCTTCTTTGACAATAGAATCCTTAATATCCTTATCCTTGCAACGTTAGCAGCACATGTCTACCTCCCATACTCCGAATATCTGGGATTGGGATCCCTTCTGCAATAACTTGATTTTTGAGGTCAATCAAGCTAATAGTCGTACGGAGGGTGCCCACAACACTCCTGTATAACTATAACCAACCACAAGCACCTGGTGTGCATTCTACCAAAATCATGTTTGTTTCCTGATTCCGATGCTCTCCAGTTCCTTTTACTACCCGAGCATACGATTTTCCCCTTCTGCTCCCACTCCATTTCTTGGATTTCCCTCTGCCATCTCCTTCGTTGTAATCAGATCCAGGGTTTTGACCTCTGAAAAATGGTTGGCTTGAGCTATTGACTGGGTAACTTCCCTGCCCTAATTTCCCCCCTTCGCTTCAAAGGTTGCATTTTTTACGAATAGCTGTCTGTCCTCAATCCAGATGCCGTTTGTTTTGGCCTTAGCATTCTCTGCAATCTTTCTATTGTTGTATCTCACGAAGCCGAAATTTCTCCCCATTGCTTTGCTTCTCTTTGTTGGTATGAACGCATCCTTCACCAATCAGAACCTGATGAAGAGGTTTGAACCAGCTAATTGATACATCCTCTGGTAGGTATTTGTCCACGAATAATGTGAACGTAGCCCCTTGTTATAGATTTTCAAAATAAAAGAGTCGTCATTTTGATTTTGTAAAATTTTCTTGTTTTCTTATAATGTTTGTTTTCCTCTTTGTAAGTTTTGTTCCACATTAGTTAGTTGAGAGATGTTGGAGTGGTATATATTAGGGAACATTCCTAATATGAGTAAATAATGATCTAGTGTGGTGCAGCCCTATGGTGAGTCACATAGACCGGTTCCGATCGAGTGCAACTCGAGCCTACGGTTGCGCTCTTTCGTAGAGTTGCGATCTCACCCGTCAGTCGCGAATGGGCTCGATCCAACGGATTAGATCAAATCCGGTTGAGCGTGAGTGTAACAGTACACCAGTTCGGTGTGACTGGGTGTGACTGATTGATCTAGACTGTAAGATATGATCCAACGGTCAGACTAAATCAGGTGCATACCCATTCTCAATGGGTGCGTAGTGGCTTATAAATAGACCACTACTTGACAGAATTCATACACACACATATGCTGAATTTTTCCGACATCTCTCTCAATATTTCCTAGCATTCATTCTGCGTTCTGTTTTACTGCAGAAAACATAACTCAGTGGTTCTTGGTTCTTATATCCATTCAGCAGGTATTCTGGCCGTTTCGTCAGTGCAAACGCAAACGGAAAGAATTTCGAGTTCGGGTTTCGATTTATCTTGAAGGCGGATTTGCTATAACCCTTTGAATACCAATTGGTGGGGGCAAATACTGTCTTTAGGAAAGCGACATAGTCGTGACTCGAAACGTATTTCAGCTTCTGTAGAGGTTTTGCCAACAGTTCAGTTTTGCAACAGACTTTTCTCCAACACCCCTTCCACTTCATCTCTCCGTGATGGGTGTTGCTAGACGTCGTGATGCAGTCAGAGTTTCTGGCGAAATGCCTCCTTCCCTCTCTCTCTCTCTCTAGACATTATGCTTATCAGTCACAATCTATGAAGCATCGACACCTTTAGACGTCAAAGAATCGCAGTGTCAAGACACGGGGACACGGCGGGACACCTCGGAGATACGTACGATATTTTAATATTAAATTTTGAGGGGGACACGGCGGGACACCGCTAGGGACACCGCGAGACACCGCTGGGGACATGGCGGGAACGCCGATGGGGACACGGCAGGGGCCAAACTGCAATTTTTTAAAAATTTTGGGGCCAAATTATAAATTTTTTAAAATTTCTGGGTGTTAAACTATAATTATTTATTTATTTATATATATAATATACACGTGGCGTGTCCCCCGCCGTGTCCGTGTCCCTATTTTTTTAGAATTTCCGTGTCCCGGTGTTGGTTTCGGTGTTCGTGTCCGTGTCGGTGCATCATAGGTCATAATCCTTTGTTTTCCGGATATGCATGCTTTTGATTATCCCACTCTGTTTACATGCTTGATTACCCTTTGATAAGTTGCGATGGAACAAGAGAAAATCTTAGGTTTTACAGAGGTGTATTGCAGGAAAAGTTTCGTTAACATCCGGACTTTTGGACGGTTGCGATTCATTTCTCAATTTATTCGCGACCCCACAACACGTTCTGGTTGAGTTTTCTTCATGAAGTGTAGTAGTACTAAATTTATTTTTTTTCTTTTAATCTTTTGATCCGAAATGCAATCTTGCATTGAATAAAAGTCATACGGCATCTACAGTTTTCATCCAAAGCAAATACAATGATACAAACAATGTGGAACAAACTAAATATGAGGGTAGTAGTACTATATATATGTTCCCATGGATTATGATTTCTCAGTTAAGTTGTAGAGCTAGATAGTAAGCTATATATCCCTTGTACATGTTATACAGGCATGAAGATGTTATTGAATTTGAGAAGCTGGCACCCCATGCAAAGATGGCACATCCTAGACCAGACCACATTTACCCTTTGATTGTAGCTTTTGCATCTGCTGGGAAAGGCGCAAAGGCTCAACTTATTCATAATAGTTGGCAACGTGGTTTCCTCTGTTTTGATTCCTATCGATTTTCAGATAATGTGGAAACGTCGTTTTGAGGCACACAATATGTTAATATCGCAGAATACGACTGTTGTTGTATAATTAAACTTCATGGTTGGTTGTGGGGTGTATAGCATGTGTGATGGAGTTGGGGGATTCGGAAACCCTATAGTGCAAGGTTTCAATCGTTCAAGAGTGTTTTGGACGATCCAGATTTAAATCAAATTTTTCTGGGAAAAAGTTTCATTTTAAATCCAGTTCGTTGAAAGCATATTTAGATGGCTGTGATCTGCCCTACAGAGCGCCCTGCAGGGGTCCGTCCATTTGTGTTTGTTCGTGTGATCAACTAAGGAGTTGGGGAGAGTAGCCTTGGTAGGTTTAGCTTTTGTACCTGTGATTGATTGTGATTGTGTACAAGTTCAATTACAACCCAATCTACTGGCAGATAGTAGATCATCTAATCAGATTTTGAGAGCAGATATCAGGTTTCTCTTCTTGTTTGGACATTCTCATATGGGTGTGCACGCGCGCATGTAAAAGGGGTGAAACTAATGAGGCCCCATTAACTATTTTTGGATCTAAACTAAAGTAGTAATATTTTGCGTTAAAATTTGATGAAATTATAATTAAGATTAATATATCTACATCACTATATATGGAAAACAAAATAGAGCAACAAAATCCACACATTCAGCAGAGACAGCACAACGGTTGGGTTCACATACTGTTTGTTTATACATACTTGTCAAATTCACTTGAATATTCCACACATCCAGCAGAGAAGGCACAACATTAGGCTGCGAGACCTCGAATTGATTATGTTAATTGGATCATCCCCGTAGTAACCAAGACGTAGTGCTATATCAAATGTGGAGCATAGATTCGAATCAACACAACTGATTCAATGAGAAAATGATTTTGAGCGACTATAAAGCACATGGTATCCTTCTGCATACATCTCTCGATGTATATTGTTAAAAATATGCAATATAGCTATTGTTTGATAAGTCTCAATTATTTCTATGACAATGATTTTAAAAACATAAAACACAATTAACATATTGAACACTTAAAAAAGGAACCGAAGGAGTAAGTGTTTAATTATGTGGAAACTGAAAAGGCTTATTTGAGATTTGGAAAGTCTAAGGAAACCGACCATGGCCATTGACGGCCAGGGGAGACCCAAACCCTCGCGGGGCCCACTTTGGGCCCTCACGGATAATTCAAGCCGTTCAATAATTTTTAAAAAACAAACCAAGCAGGCTTGTGAAAAATCAGCTCAATCCGATACGTGTAGGTGCTCCATCCAATCTTCTATTTTTTCATTTCGATTATGGATTTTGTGAAAAAAATGGAAGATTGGATCGAGCACCTTCACATATCGAATTGAACTGATTTTTCATGAGCCTTTTTTTTTTCCCTTAAATTATTGAACTGATTTTTCATGGGCCCTACATTGCCATCAGTAGGGCTGTAAATGAACTGAGCCTTTCGTGAATTGTTCGAGGCTCGGTTCGGCAAGAATTCGTTTGAGTTCGATTTGTCTGCTAAACGAACTAAATCTGAACCTCAATTCTAGGCTCGTTCCGTAAATGAGCCGAACCTGAGCCTATCGGTATTCGGCTCGATTAAGTTCGTGAACCTATAATTAAATTTAATTAATAATTCAATAGGGGTCTATTTGTAAAATTAAAAAATTTTAAGGTTGTATAAATAATTCAATACTTATTTTTCTCCCAAATTCTATACGATCAATGAGAGAGTTTGGGTTCTCTTGAGTTTAATGAGCCAAACCGAACCAAACCCGAGTCTTGATGAGTTCAATTCTAGCTTAGATTTGAGCCAAGACGTTCAGGTTCGAATCGAACCCGAGTCGAACTCGAGCTATACTAGTACTTGAACGAATCCAACCGAGCCGAACCCGAGCTTTGAAAAATTTTAACGAACCGAACTCGAGCCAAGTTGTTCAAGCTCGAATCGAACTTGAGCCGAACTTGAGCCATACTAGTATCTTAACAAACCCGAGCCAAACTTAATAGGGTTCGGCTTGATTCGGTTCATTTACAGCCCTAGCCATCGGTTGCTTAGCTGAGTCCATTTGAGATTGCCGCCTAATTATCTTAGGTCGGCCCTAGATAACGACATGTGGGACTTCATGAGACACGAACCACCCAAAAGGGTAGCTTTTAGATTAAGCAAACAATCAAAACTTGAAAGGGAAGAAAATACACCGCCAAAAAAATCAAGGAAATATTCTTGCAATAAGAATATTATTATTTACTTGTATACCACTCCATATTCTCCCTATATATTACGCATACATGCATTCTCGGACCCTAAACAAAAGAAAAGCAAAAAACATAGCAAGAATGGATACATTCTCAAACCCTAGAAAAAATCAAGCGAAAACCTTAGAAAGAAAGGATTTCTGCACACAGTTGGCCTCTCAATGGATGCTCGAGGAGGTCAAAAAGTCCAGAAAAAATAACTTGGTGGTGTCTCCGGTCTCTCTCAACGTCCTTCTAAACATGGTGGCTGCCGGGTTAAAGGGCTCTACGTTAGAGTACACGTTGGGCTATCTCGGGTCGGAAAACATCGATGCAATCAACTCCAAGTCCCGGGAGATGATGGCGGTTGCGGCTGCTGTCGGATCCACCAAGGATGGCCGTGACAATGGAGGGCCGATGTTGGCCATGGTCAACGGAGCTTGGGCCGATCAACGTTTTCCTTTGAAACCGTTGTATGAGGAGAAGATTCTCAAGGGCATCTTCAACTGTGAGTCCAAAACTGTTGATTTTGCAACTCAGGTAATTAATTTGTAGAATTAATATTGACTCATTGGTTTTGGTTTAATCTGATTCAGTAATTTGATAAAATCCCAGATGCTTTGATCTCTTTTGCATTCTATATGCCTCACGCACAGCGACTCGGAAAAACCCTAATACGAGTTTTGGATCTTTCGGTCGCTAACGTTATTTCTCTTATGGATTTCTTCGATTTTTATGTTCATTTAAGAAGTGTTTCGAAATAATTTAAGCAAAACTCGTGATAAATATTCATAGCACAAGATGTGGTTCGTATCGATTAGGATTACTCAGATTTACTGAATTCAAATTCGGATCGAATTTAAACTATTTTGAATTGGCCTATATATTCTTCCATATTGTTGTAGTCAAAAGGAGGAGTTTAAGAAACTTATATAGGCCTCACTCCACTAACCTTCTTAAAAAATAAGTGCTTATATTCAATTTTTAAACTTAAAAATAAAGAGCTTATGAAAATAATTTTTTTGTATCATTTAAAAGATTTCATCAAGATTTTTCAAGCAAGACCCATATTGTATATTTTATATTTCAGTAAGTTTATTATTTTTAAGCTTAAAAATTACAAAAAAAAAAAAAAATACCTTTTTGAGTTTCTGAAACGGGCCCTTAGACCTCGTTCCGTTTGCTCAGACTTTTTGGTTCGTTAATTAACACTTAACTGGTGTTTTTGACTCAATTATCGTAGTATTATTCTTCACTTTGCCATGTTTTTTTAATTTTTTATAAGAAAATAATAGCTGATCCCATGGGGGGATGGAAGCGGAATGGGGATATGTGATAGTTTCTGCTTGTAATCCTCTGTTCGATTATTCATTAGCATGATATCTGATATGATGGGGCAACTGAAATTAATACGTAGTCAAGAAGATGACTATTTTTTGCTTACATGTGTTTCTATTTACAACTAAACAGGCTGCGGAAGTGAGAGACGAAGTTAATGCATGGGCCGAAGCTGTATCAATGGGACTTATCAAAAACTTTCTCGATCCGGGCACTCCGAGTCCAGACACAGCACTCATCCTTGCAAATGGGCTCTACTTCAAAGGAACATGGGATCACGATTATCGATTTGCCCAAGAACGTACTGAAAGAAAAGATTTCTATCTTCTTAACGGTGACACTATTTCAGTACCGTTCATGACCAGCAGCAAAATGTATCCCTGTGGATCCTTCGACGGTTTCAAAGTTCTCAACATCCCATACGAGAACGGAAAGTGCGAACAGCACTTCTCCATGTACTTTTTCCTCCCAGATGAGCGATACGGATTGCAAAATCTCTTAGAAAAGCTCATCAATTCCGATCCGAAGACGTATTTCCACTTGTCAAAAGTAGTGCTTGATAAATTTTGGATACCAAAATTTAAATTCTCGTACAAGTTTGAAGTCTCGGAGGCCATGAGGGATACGGGAGCACCGTTTTCTTTTGCAGAAAATCCGACAGACTTATCAGATATGTTACATATTCCTGATGGTGCTCAACTGCCACCCACGAGCATAATTCAAAAGGCATGTATTGAGATCGACGAGAAAGGCACAGAGGCTGCAGCCATTACTGCATTACATTTGTTTGGATGTTCGAACCCACTCCACAAGCCAAAAACTTTAAGTTTCGTAGCTGATCATCCTTTTGTATTTATGATTAGGGAAGCTAAATCGAGGCTGGTTTTTTTCACAGGAGTAGTGCTCAATCCGAGCCAAAGTGATTGATTTGCTTATGCCTTAGTTGCCCTATGGCCTGTTTTTTTTTTAATCATCTTTATATAATTTAGGAATATGGAGTCTTAGATGCTTATGCTTTATCTTTGTAATCATGAGTTTTAGATGCTTATTGTTAGTGATAATGTAGTTTGTGAACCAACAAATATTTATGTCGATTTGCCCTTTGTTTTCTTTTTTCTCTCTCCATATCGCTAGTAGAATGAGAGAGAAGAAAACCATTAGACTACCATGTCCTACTCCTGTCTCTTAGTTCATCCCATCTACGTACCCATGAACAAATAATTGCAATTCAGGAATCAATGAGGCAATGGTAATGTCGACCGTCGACAAAGAAATAAAGCTCTCTGTAGCACAAACCCCTTCTCTTTTTATCACATGAGCAATGCGACAATCACAATTCTGAACATAACTGTCTCCGGCACTGTTAGATGTATATGGACACAGTTGTGTCCGGAGTTGTTTTAAAATTGTGCGAATTGAAATTGGGGCAAAAAGAAGCATACCAAAGTGTGGCAACAAAGAGCGTACCAAAGTGTGGCAAAAAAGCGTACCAATCCCAAGGGCTTCCCAAACCCCTCTTTGATAACCGGATTATTATTCCGTTGGGATGAGCAATGAGCTCCATAGGGGGTATTAGCAATATCCCATGGGACTTGGTATTCGTAGTCCAATTACAACCCCTTCTCGTTACTAATTTCTTCTATCAATCAAATCTCATCATCTAATCTCATCTCAAACAAATATGATATTAATAATTCCACCATTTAGTCCTATCACAAACAAACATACTCATTATCAATTGCTTCTCATTAACAATCTCAATCCTAATCCCATATCTTTACGAATCTCATCCTATCCATCTATCACTGTTATCAAACGGGGCTTAAATCATCCATTGTTCTCATCCAGAAGGAAGACAGGAAGTCTACAGCATCCAAATGTCAACCTCTTGAAAACTGATTTTAAGGTCTCAAGGGCTTGTGTAAACAAAATTGCTATGGGTATATTGAGAGAGATTCGACGAGAACAATGATCTCTTATCGCTTTTGCTCGCTAAAACTCAACCTAGCCGTATGCTTCTTGTAGATATCATTAAGACGTTGCCCAAAGCACCTATAAAAAAAATGATGAAATCTTAACAAAAATTCTGCTTGTAATCCTCTCGTCGATTATTCATTGGTATGATATCGATATGATGGGCCAACTGGAATTAATAATCAAGATGATGACTAGTGTTTGCTTACATGTGTTTCTGTTTACAACTAAACAGGCTGCGAAAGTGAGAGACGAAGTTAATGCATGGGCCGAAGCTGTATCAAGAGGGCTTATCAAAAAACTTTCTCAATCCGGACACTCCAAGTTCAAATACATGCAGCACTCATCCTTGCAAATGGGCTCTACTTCAAAGGAACATGGGATTAAGATTATCAATTCACCAAAAAACGTACTGAAAGAAAAGATTTCTATCTTCTTAATGGTGACACTATTTCAGTACCATTCATGACCAGCAGCAGAATGTATTACTGCAGATAGTTTGATGGTTTCAAAGTCCTGCAAATCCCATATGAAAACGGAAATCGCAAACAAGACTTCTCCATGTACTTTTTTCTCCCAGATGAGTGATGCGGGTTGCAAAATCCGTTAGAAAAGCTCATCAATTCCAATCCCGAGACGTACTTCTACTTGTCAGAAGCATTGCTTGATAAATTTCGGATACCGAAGTTTAAATTCTCGTACAAGTTTGAAGTCTCCGATGCGATGAATTATACGGGAACACCATTTTCTTTTGCAGAAAATCCGATAGACTTATTGAACATGTTACATATTCCTGAGGGTGCCCAATTGTCTCCTGTGGTGATAATTTAAAGGCTTGTATTGAGATCGACGAGAAAGGCACAGAGGCCGCAGCCGTTACTGCATTAATTCCCCCTGACGGATTTTCATACCACAATCCAAAAAGATCAAGTTTCGTTGCCGATCATCCTTTTGTATTTCTGATCACGGAAGCTAAATCAGGGCTGATTTTTTTCACAAGAGTAGTGCTCGATCCGAGCCAAAGTGATTGATTTGCTTATGCTATGTTGCCATATATGGCCTCTCTTTTTTTGTTTTATCTTTATAGTTTAGGAAAATGCATGGAGTTTTATGTGCTTGTGCTTGTATCTTTTTAATCATCAGTTTTATTAGATGCTTATTGATAGGGGGGATAACAATGTAATTGTAGTCTATATATGATCCAGCACTTAATGCCAATTTTGCCTATTCTGTTCTTTTTCTATTTTTGTGTCTCTGCATAACGCTAGGAAAATGAGAGATAGAAGAAAACAATTAGACTGATCTACGTACCCATGAACAATTAATCGCGATGCAGGAATGAATGAGCATTGGTTGTATCGAGAGAGAAATTAAGCTCTCAAGGGAGGTGCCTCCCTTTCTTTGGAATTTTAAGCCCGAGGTGAGTTGGTTTGGTTTTTATCTGGGTTTTCGGTCTTGTTCGTCTCAACTGTTTTTTGTGCTTCGGGTTTGGATGCTGGTTTTGGGTCCTGTTTTTGCTTTCCGGTGTAGGGGTTGGATCCTGTTTTTGTCTTTTGTGGTGTCTTGGTTGTGGTGCTTTAGGTCAGGCTTGGCCCGTTTGGGTGTTTCCATGGTTTCAGGTTTTTTGGTGCGGTTGATTTCTTGTCATCCCGTGGTGTTGATTCTCGGGTGGCGTTTTTGCCGGTGTGCCCGAAATACGTTTAATCTTTGTAATCTTCTTTAAAGATTAATAAAATCTTTTTCTTAGAAGAAAAATTAAGCACTCTCCAGCACAAACCCTTTCACTTTTGTCCAATAAAATCAAAATTGTGGCAAAAAAGAAAATGGACCAATAAGATCAAAATAGTGGCAAAAAAAGGTGGATGTTAAATCGTCTATTGTTCTCATCCAGAAGAAAGACATCAAGTTTACACAAAATGCATTACATCAATTTTTTTTATAACTTCGGTGTTTGATCGAGCTAGCTTAAGTGCACCTCAACTAATCTTGTGAGCTCGTTCCAATAACATCGGAATTGGGGCAAAAATAGTGGCCCCAACAAAATCAAAAGCAATGTTCTAAAAGTCGCTTGGCAAAATGGCCGACTAGCACTTAGGCCAAAAAGGTGGAAGGTGGAATCTTAAATCGTCTATTGTTCTCGTCCAAAAGAAAGACAGGAAGTTCACCACATCATTCCATAAAACAAGATCCAAACGTCAACCTCTTGACACTGATTTTACAGTCTCAAAGGATTTGTATAAATAGTGCATGCTTAAAACTTGTTATGGTTTCTGTACAAAATGTAAGAGAGTACAACTAGTAATTAAAGCTGTTGTAACGAACGTACTTTCTCCAAGAAGCGCACGCCTTCCATCCTCCCACCGTAGCGCCGGATTTGGTTCACAATATTTAGTGTCCGAGTAAAGTACTTAGAAATTGACTTAGTTTCAGTCATCTTTAACAAATCAAATTCGCCCCGTAGAAGTAGGAGGCGGACTTGCGTTGTTTTCTCAATTCCACGATGGGAACTCTGGAGGATGGATGCTGGGAGCGTGCTGCGCGGCCTCCGGTGCCGCCTTGCCGGCATCGGCCCGATGATCGGAAACGTCCACTGCGTAGAGCTCGTCAAGTACTACAAGTGTACCAAAAATTAACCCGATCAAATATCGTTAAGTGTCTCATCGAAATACATATAACTTGAAAAAAAATGAATCCTAATGGATACGAAACACTGGATCAAAACCACTGAATCCATTCTTTTCGAATTATATGTGTTCCGATGAGACACTTAACGATATTTGATCGGATTGATTTTTAGTACATTTGTAGTACTCGACGAGTTTTACCCAGTGGACGTCTTCGATCATCGGGCCGATGCCGGCAAGGCGGCACCGGCGGCTGTGCAGCACGCTGCACAGCACGCAGCTATGCAGCATGCTCCCAGCATCCCTCTAAACAAGCATTGGATATCCTCCAGAGTTCCCATCGTGGAATTGAGAACGCTGCACAGCACGTAGCTGTGCAGCATGTTCCCAGCATCCCTCTAAACAAGCATTGGATATCCTCCAGGGATGCTGGGAACATGCTGCACAGCTACGTGCTGTGCAGTGCTGCACAGCCACCGGTGCCGCCTTGCCGGCATCGGCCCGATGATCGAAAACGTCCACTGCGTAAAACTCGTCGAGTACTACAAGTGTACTAAAAATCAACCTAATCAAATATCGTTAAGTGCCTCATCGGAACACATATAATTCGAAAAGAATGGATTCAATGGTTTTGATCCACTGTTTTGTATCTATTAGGATTTTTTTTTCAAGTTATATGTGTTCCGATGAGGCACTTAACGATATTTGATCGGGTTGATTTTTGGTACACTTGTAGTACTCGACGAGCTCTACGCAGTGGACGTCTCCGATCATCGGGCCAATGCCGGCAAGACGGCACCGGCGGCCGCGCAGCACGTTGCATAGCTACGAGCTGTGCAACACGCTCCCAGCATCCTGTTTAGAGGCGGTGGCAGACGAGATCTTTTCAAAACTTGATTCATCGATGCCTTGATAAGTATAGTGCTCGTTTATCCCTTCTGCATGCTTCTTTGAATGCTGTTTTTTTGAGCATCAGAATATTTTTCTTCTTCTTCTTTGGAGGCCGGTTTTTTCATAGCCTTGCTCCACCATGTCCCATGAATCTTGTGAGCCAATTAGAACTTTCAATTGAATGCTCCAATTTTCGTAATTTTTTTGGACAAACGAGGAAATTGGGGAAAGATTGCTTTGAGTGGCCATTTGGTGGTTTAGCAGGTGGGAATAAGAAAATATTTGCTTGTTACAGAGTGAGGCGCACAGTCCGACCGTGCGTGCGGATTCACCTCCAGTCGGACGACTCTGTTCTTGGTGGTGCCACAATCGCCTTGGTGAGACGAATCTGCAGGTGATGTCGAACTGGTGGTTCGATTGTTCACAGTGGCTTGGAGCATTGTGTGTGGCTTCACCGCCAATCACATGCGTACGGTTTTTGGTGATGATAAGATCATCCGGTGGAGACTCAAACAAAACAGAGACCGTTTGATTTCATAGCCGGATTATTGGGCGGCCTCTGGGCGGTCATTTGTTGCTGGGCTTGAAGGCGATCGACTCATGTGGATGAGATGATCTTGAATCTGCACTAAAAAATCTGATTTCGAGTGAGCTAGTTTCTGGTGAAAAAAGCAGTTCCCATTTCTTCCGCTTTCTAAATTCTTTCTCCACCAAAATCAATTATTAGGGTAGGGTAAAGCCAACAACGTCGAAGGCCAAAGGTATGTTTTGAGAGAGAATTTTTTCGGATTAGCCCGGGGCTCTGATACCCCACTAATGCAAACAGAGGAGTATCACAAACAGAGGAGTATCTATCTAACTCTCAAACTTATTTCACAAACAATTTGTATTACACTGAGAAACTGAATTTCTCATACACTCCCTCGCACACTTTGATCACTCTTATTTGCAAACTTACGTATTCAAATTACAAGCCAATTTATAGGATAAACAAGAGAGAGAAAAACAAAGATGAGCTAAACTCACATTTATTGAGCAAATCTAAAAATATATTACCGAAGCTTGAAAGTCTTCAAGCCTGATCTCTCAAGCGGTAAGGTAAACCATATGCTTTTCATTGGCTGCTAGGAAAGCAACTCAAGAGTACTTTTCTTCCTACTGGGCGTAGATTGTGATGCCTTTTCTCCTTGTTTCCTATTGGTCTTTGTGAACTTCGGTTCGATAATTAATAACGTTTATTTTTGTTTTTCACAAAAGAGAGGTAATAGACGGTCAAGAATGTTACGTCTATGTATACAAGGGTGAACATTAAAACGACCCCGCAAAAGTATGCAAGGACTGCACCCTGAGGGAGATAAAGCTGATCAAGAAGGTAGACCTGTCGAGACGATAGGGCGGTGAACGCCATGGAGAGAACCAGGGAAGACATGGCAAGAAAAAGCCTCAACGGCAAGTCCAGGTAGAAGTCGCTGGTGCGGAACGGGAGCGACTGGATCGAAAACATAATCGTGAAGGAAAGAACACCGGTGAAGAGGCCGCAGAATATGAGCAAGAAGTAGATGCGCATCTCTTCCGTGAAAATAACGGGGAGGCCGTATTTAGGATCTTTCTCGTCTTGACGGTAACCTCCCGGTGGGGTAAAGAGCGCGGCGTAATTGACGGTTCCGATCAACACAACAACTAGCATCAGGCCATTGTTCACATCTTTGACTGTTTTCTCGGCCTCCGATCGTATTTTCAAATGTTCTCTTAAGAATGCATCTGTTGCCGTCTCCCCGACCGAGTTTCGAAGATACATTAGATGTGGGGGAGAGTCATGACTCACGTGCTGCATGTGGAAGTTCAAAAGATTATATAAGTATAGGCTGTTGATTTTGTCACTTCCTTTTTTGTTAACGTCACTTCCTTGCAAATATATTTTTTGTGTAAAAATACACTTGTAGAAAAATGGTATTAACAAAAAATGAAGTGACAATCATTTCCCTAAGTATATATATAAACCATCAGCAATAACGTACAGTAGTCAATTAATTAAACCATATGATACGATCACTTGATCGTGATCATATACGTAGGAAAATGACAGGATTTACTGTGCCAAAAATAGCCTTTACCGGCCGGCGGTAATAAAACAGACGGTAAAGAGTTATATTATCGGCAACAATGAAAAACGGCGGCAAAAGGAAATCATTAACGGAGGGAGTAAAACCGCGGGAAATAAAACAGTCGAACCATAATAATGTTGAGAAAACAAAAGAAGAGAGGGTGGAGAGATCGAGAGAGATGGAATTAATGTTACTTTATGAGATTTCAAAAGCAAATGTTGTTTGTATCTACAAGCATTTGCATAAGTAATAAAGTTTGTATTTCTTCCGTTGCGTGTGTGCTTAACAAAATAAATGCACACATATCCTCTTCTTCTTTTTTTAAAAAGCACACGTACGTACCTCAAACCAACAAACGTCCCACATCATCTGGTACAAATGTCCACGTTGAACTGATCTAAAACTTGGGGTACCCAAATTGGCAGCAAGATGTAATATGGTGTTTCCATTATTATCAACATCTCCCACCAACATTCCATCTCCGAGTCCTATTTTCCTCTTTAACAAGTTGTAGACATTCCAATCTTTCTGCTCAACCGCTATGTGCAATATGTTCTTTCCTCTAGCATTGTCACTATTCTTGTCAAACCCATACGCAGCCTCCGGAAATTTATCTAAAATCTCACTTACCAACTCAATAATGCCCTTCTTCGTGGCTTCAACAATCGGGCTGCCCATGTGATCATCTAAGTAGCGCCTCCATTCTCTCTCTTCTTTTACAAGCCTTTTTCCCAGCGCAAATGCAAAGGCATGTTTCTGTTTTTCATCATAGATTCCTCTGGTATGTCGACAAGCTTAATTGTAAAGAAACAAGTTCGTGAGTTAATGAACTTAAACCAATCCTCCAAATTGTATTATTTAAAATCCTTTTGGAAACTTGCTATTTTATTGAAGTAGTAAAAGTCAGTGAAAATCGATCTCGATTTTTTAAATAAAAAAAAAAAATCCAAGAAACAGTGCTTGATCTAAGTGAACGAGTAAAGGACCCCACCTTTGAAGACGGTTCTGAATCCTGCAGTAAGAAAAGAATGTAACCAATTAGTAAATTAGCTAAAAGAAAGAGAATTGATATTCACATTCCTTTTTTTGGAGAAACTTTTTAGTATATCGGGGATACCAACACCCTTGGTATCCCCTCCGATCTATTTTCAATTTCTGACCATTTTCCGATCACACTTAGATGATCGATTCCGTTCATTTTGTATAGCTCAACGAGAACAATAATCATACCAAAAATCGTGTTTATCAGACTTTAATAGATACATGATCAGCAAACGTGAAAATTGCAACAACAAAAAAAACAAACAAAACTGGGTTCCGATTCAGGATGGTTTTGGATCCAGTTTTTATTTTTTTCAATTTTCATGTGTTCCAATCATGTATTTACAAAAATCCGATGAACACGATTTTGTTTAAGTTTAAGGTTCTCACCAATTTCTACAAAATGAACGGAGTCAATCATTCAAGTGTGATCGAAAAATAACCGAAAAATTAGAAATAGACCGGGGGATACCAAAGGTGGGTATACAAAAAAGTTTCTAATTCTATTGGCTAGACAATCTATCATTCAGACTCCTTACCTTATCTCATGGTTCTTGTATTTAGAACGATAAGAAAATTGACACCATGCAAATTCAAAATTATCATTTATACTTTATCCCATGATTTGCGCGTTTAAAAAATAAATTATGTTCTTCCTTTTTTTGACGACAATACAAATGTTTGCTAGAAACAAAAAAAAAAAAAGGCAAATTTTACAAATGGTCCCTCTAGTTTGCACAAGTTCTCATTTTCGTCCCTCTAATATTAATTGTATCAAATTTAACCCTATAGTTTTCATTCCGTCTCAATTTCGTCCCTCTCCCTGATGCCGTCAATGAAACAAACGGAATTGAAGGGCAAAATTATCATTTTCTTTCATAGAGGGACTAAATTGAGATTTTATGTAAACCAGAGGGACTATTTCTAAAATTTTACATTTTACTTTCGTTTTTTGCAAATAAAATTAAAAAGATCATAAGTAATGTAGGAGTATTTAACAACTGAATTATTTTTTATTGGGTAATCAAACTATATTGAAAAAATTTATATTTATATTTCATTACACATTACAAAAATATTAAAAAATGCACAAATCAACCCCTTAGCTAATGTCTTTGTATATGTTCTTATAATCTCCTTATAAATATACTTATACCCTTGTTTTAATGTATTTGATTTCTTAATATTCAATAGTGTTTTATTGCTAAATTAAACGCAACTACAAGATTTCTAAATATTACTGAACAACTTTTTCTTTTTAATCATGTGACAAAGAAAATAACGAGATTGAAAATTCAATTGAAAAAAAATATAATACCAAGACATTTAACATAGGGGTGCTTTTCGAATTCTCATATTTTTTGTGATATATATAATAAAAACTTTAAAAAATTAAAACATATTTTGATTATTCAATATAAAATGAGATGAGAAATATATTACATATGATGTATTTTGAATTTATTTCCAAAAAAAAAAGTAAAAAATAAAATTGTAGAAATAGTCCCTCTAGTTTGTATGAAATCTCAATTTAGTCCCTCTATGAGGAGAAATGACAATTTTGTCCTCCAATTCCGTTTGATTGATCATTAACGTTGTAAGCGAGAGGGACGAATGTAAATTATAGGGCTAAAATTAACACAATTGATACTAGAGGAACGAAAATGAGAATTCATGCAAACTAGATGGACCATTTGTAAAATTTATCCAAAAAAAAATGGTATCCCCAACATAACCAAGGCACCTGTTTATGTCTATGTTATCTCTCTACGCTCCTTCCTCTTTTGTCTCCCCTGTTAGTTGTGATCTATACAATTACAGTTGATTTATCTTCTACGAATTTTGGAATTGTCCCTCATGAAATTGATTCACGACAATTGAGCAAAGAGAATAAAGATATGAACTCAATAAAGGTTATTTTACATTTTGTTTTGGTCAGAGCTTTTAAGTAAGGAAAACATGTAGGAGTAATACGTTTTTTTTATAGGCAACAAAAATTATTAGAAACTCGATAAAAGGTACATCGAGAGGAGATCAATTATAGACTACAAAGATTGAGGTACCATAAGAGGCCTGCAAGAAAATGAAGGAAAAAAAAGAGAAACAAATCATAGAGAATTTGCGTAAGGCATTACAAGCATTTTAAGTTAAAAATCATCTTTCTTTATCTCAGACAGTTTATTGCAGTTTTTTTTTTTCTTCTATTGCCTACCATTACCATATACGATGCTGCCGAATGGATATAAGAGACATTTGAAGTTAAAAATTAGCACGGTTTGCGTTAGTATATGTTATAGAAAAAGGCAAAACACAAAACCAAACCTGCAACTATTGATGCCCAGAACCCTTTTAGTTTTGAGATATTAACTCGATTTTGCTGCTGATTTTCCACATCATCAGCTTCATGTTTCGAGTGATACACCATCGAAGGAATAAACCCTGCTTAGCAATAAACAAACACATTTTCTTTTCTTGAATAAGTTATAAAATGAAAACAAATGACAAAAAAAAAGAAAAAAAGAAATATACATGATGCGACTAGAGGAGTACTGTACTGAGAATCATACTAAACTCTGCGTCATATTGGTTTATCCTTTTCCGCAAAAATCATGTCCCTTATTTCTTTTGACTTCCTTGCACTAATTAATTACAGATCGCAATGAGTGCTTTAAACTACTAAATAAAAACAAAAAGAAAATGAAGGAAAGTAATAAATTTTTTCATCCGAAAATGACACAATTTTAAAAAAAAAAAAGATAAATAAAGTGGGACTGAGAAAGTAGCACTTACAGTATGTGAGAAATGCGAGAAAGTCCACCGAAATGATCAGGGAGCCGAACATAAAATTATGTGGAGAATAAAATGACCCGCTTCTGAAAGACTTTGATTTTTGAGCCAACAGATACAATGCAGTTCTTCCTTCTTCATCAGGATTCTGAGCAAGCAAGGGGAATGACTCCAATATGCTCATAGCAAGACCTTTTTTTATTAACGGCAAATTTTTTTTTATTAATTTTGGAATAAAGATTACAAATACTAAAAGGAATAAAAAAAAAGACGGCATGGATATGTGTTGCAACTCAAAATTTGGAATTGTGCTTAGGACCCTTGTCCGCACTACGAAAGAAATGTACGTACCATAATGTTCTCCCGTGACTGCAGCGTGAAGAAGGTTGGAGCTGTCGGTACATTTGATCATCTCGCCGTCGCAATCGACCTTCGTGATTAGATGGTTGAAAACATCCTCGTGTCCACAAGCCGCGGCAATGTAAACAGGCGTCTCCCCTAAACAATTGCGCTCCCGAACCAATGATTCTTGTTCCCGCAAAAGGATTTCAACCACGTTTTTTCGACCGAACCTCACTGCTTCATGCAATGGCGTGTTGCCCTTGTCGTTTCTCCCAAACAGATCTTCACATTTTACTATGCTGCTGCTGCTGCTGCTGTTGCCGTTGTCGTCGTTGATGAGTTTCTGAATCACGAATGCGTTTCCATACATGGCCAGAAAATGGAGGATTGTGTTGCCCCCCGTGTCAAGTGGTATCGGGCCTTCTTGTATCCAGAACTCGCGAACGGTTGCGAATGACGACAACCGCGACCGTGATTCGCAATCGGCCGCTGCTCTAAAAGCATCTGCGCGAGTGACTGAAATGGTGGAGGATGCCATCTTTGAATCCTCGAGTGGACAGAAATTAAGAACTACTATTTTTTTCTAGTTTCAAACTTCTTGGGTCACTGGAAGGAAATGAGATTTTCGTATTAATTTATAGCTTCATATGGTAACTTCTCATAGAAAAAAACAGGAGAAGGAATTCTCTTTACGTACGTAGGGAAAGCAAAGCCTGGCCTCAAAGAGAAAACACGTGGGAGGGAATTTTCTTTATGTTGGAATTTTTTACTTTTTATTTTTGGGGTGAAAGCGCTAGAAATGCGCATGCATATATATATATATATATATATATATATATATGCAAAGAATTGTTTACAAGGAAAACATAAAACGAACTACAGTGACAATACGTACATCAGTGGCAACTACAAAAACAAAATGTAAAGGATCCGTAGTCGCTCTAGTCCAAAAAGGTGTTCCCCGAGCAGCAGCTGAGCTGTTTCAAATTTCTTGGGTAGCGGAAGGAAATGAGATTTTCGTATATATAGATTCATAAGGTAACATCCCTGAGAAAAAAACAACAGAAGGAATTCTCTTTATGTAAGGAATTTATGTACGGAAAGAAGAGAGAAGAAAGGGACAGAACAAGAACAGGAGGCGGCTTTTCTGCCATTTAGGCCTCGACTAAACCTCATGTAGCCAGGCCATTTTTGAATCCATTATGGACCCACTTTGATGATCCTAACCGTCCACATTGTAGGATTTGTTGAATAAAATAGCCGAGTTAAATATCAAGTTTATCGGATGAGAAATATTAGTACATAAGCGGATCACATATATTTTGAAAAATTGAGTTTTCAAGTTTTAATCCGATTTTTTCAGAATCTATGTACTCTCATTGAATATTAATATTAATCTGATTAATTTGATATTTTACGTGCATATACTTCTTGACAAGTTCTACACTGTGAACGATTTGGATCATTGAAGTAACTCCAAAATGATTTCGAAAATGACCAGACTGCATGAGATGCTGGCCAAGCCTTAACGCAGAAAAGCCAACCCCATTAGAATAAAGCTAATGTTACTGCTCCAAGAAAAGAATTAATAAACATAGAAGAAAAAGGTAAGAAGTGTCAAATTCTAAAGCTATTAAGCTAATGTTACTGCTCCAATAAAAGAATTAACAAACAACAAAGAAAATGGTGACAAGTGTCAAATTCTAAAGCTAATGTTACTGCTCCAAGAAAAGAATTAATAAACAAAAAAGAAAAAGGTGAAAAGTGTCAAATTCTAAAGCTAAAACTGCTCCAAGAAAAGAATTACAGTAATAAACAACAAAGAAAAAGATAAAATTGTCAAATCAAATATTTCATGTGCACATTCTTGCTGGGGACGGAGTTTGGCACAATCGGGATTGGTCCAATTTGTTAAAAAATATTTTTTTAAGAGTTCTTGCAACAATTAAGCACAATCAGATGATTGTTTCATTCAATTTTTTTTCCAACAAATTCAGGAGTAAAAGCCTGTCAAGTTTTTAACAACATTTGAATGAGATAATTTTATACATTAATCGTTAAAATCATATTTTAAACAAGTTAAAAACGATTTTATTAATTTTTGTTAGGCTCACCTCATTCCAAAATAGATCCCAAACAATTTGATGTACATTTAGTGTACACCAAACCATGTACCCAAAGTTTGCAAAAGCTAGTAAAAGGAAATATCTTAACTAGGAAACACTGTATGTATATCTTTTCCATTGGTACGTGGAAATATTTACTTATTAACTTAGTGGTGTTTAGGTGCATTTTCGCTATGTTATTGGCTACAAGTTAATGACAATAGTTAAGTTGTTTCCGCTAAATAAAATTTTGGTTGAGGTTTGCGAGGAGATCACTATGTTGTTAGCTCTTTGAAGCTCACAAAGAGCTAGACCAAAACTCTCTTAGTGATGCAATTACCAAAAACTTAACTAACCCCTGGCCACTCGTTTTTTAAAAAATAAAACAACTACTCCCTCCGTCCCAATTTGTTTGTCCAATTGTCAAAATACATGTCTTTCAAAAATATACTTATATCTTATATTTTATAATATTTTTTTATGATTTTGAAGATTTTGTATAATAAAATTAATTGAAACCTATCAAACAAGATCCATATTGCATATTAAAAACATTACAAATTGAAAATTATAGCCAATTCTTTGAGAGGTCAAACGCTCTAAAAAAATTAAAAAGGGGACAAACAAATCGGGACGGAGGGAGTATGATGGTAGTGCCTTTTTGGTTACTAAACTTGGAGCCATGAAGCTACTAAAGGAATTTTTATATGATTTTTTTTTTTAAAGAGAGTGTGAAAACTTTATATCCACCTCAAAATTAATTGGTAATAAATTAATAGAGAAATCCCAAATATTAATAATAGATCACCCATTCTACTCCCAAGCAATGTGAGATTCTATTTTCTTAACATACCCGCTCATGTGCAGCCGCGAATGAGGCTTGTCACGTGTGACCATTTTTTGGATTTTATCATCGTGCAATTTTTTTACTAGTCTATCATCATTATGGAAACTTTATATCCATCTCAAAATCAATTGGCAATGAGTGGAGATGTCCCAAATATTATTAAGTGATCCACTACACAAAAAAGGTCAAAGACGAGGAAAATTTTTTGTCGGCAATTACATGATTTTCGTCGCCAAACTGATTGCCGACGAAAAATTTCGTTGTCCCCGTTCGTCGTTTTATGTTGGTCGAGAAAGACCCCTGATGACGAAATTTTTCTTTTCGTCGGCCTTTTTTGGTTTTGGAGATAAATTTTTTCGTCGTCTATTTTGATTTTGGGCGACGAAAAAGTTTTGTCAGCGTTGGGTTTTTTTGTGAGGAAATTTTTCGTCGGTGATTGTTTTTGCAACGAAAAAAGATTTCCACTCTTATGCTCGCTAATTTTGATCCCAACGGGTTTCGAACTCATGACCTCGCACTTACAATACACAAGCCCTCACCACTACACCAACACATCTATTACTAGAAGACTAATATTTATTATATATACTATTTCTAATTCGTTTTTTTTTTCCGAAACCACCACCACCACCACCACTATACCACTACCACCACCACCACAATCACCACTCCGCCACCACCACCACAATCACCATTCCACCACTACCACCACATCAACAATCACCGCAACCACCACATCACCACTACACCACCACCACCATTCCAACAACTCCACCCAGGCCACCCACCACGCCGCCACCATCGCCAATGGATAACTATCGAAATTTTTTAAACTAAACTATGTATAATATATATTACCTTTTTATGATTAAATTTTAAACTAAACTATATATGTATATTTTATTTATTTTTTTATGCTAAATAATATAAAAATAATAAAAATTCAAAAATAATCAGCCAAAAAATTCGGTCAACGCCGACGAATTCTAAAATTTTGTCGCTAGAAGCCAACCTTTGTCGACGAATTTTATTTCCTCGCTAAATAGCTCCCCTATGACGACGAATTTTGAATTCCTCGCTAAAAAGCTGCCCTATGACGACGAATTTGGGATTTTGTCGCCAAAAATTTGCATTTGATGATGAAATTATTTTCGTCGCCAAAAACTAAGCCTTCGACGACCAACAAATTTTTCCTAGCCAATTTTCCTCCTTTGGCGACGAAAATAAATTTTGTCGCTAATTTTCGTCACCGTAGACCAACTTTGTTGTAGTGATCGTCCATTCCACTTCCAAGTAATGTGAGACTCTATTTCTTAACAGAGAGGTTTGATGATTTCGTTCAAATTTCATTTGGATGGGAATTCTATTTTTTTTGAATGTGTGGGTTCTTAATTTGGAGATGTGATCGAATTCTGTCTTTTTTCGAATTCAGAACTCGCAAACGGTTGCAAACGACGACGACCGCAAGGAGGATGGATGCTTACAGAAAGACCGACGACGACAACCATGTTGGGCATAATAGGCGCACTTGCCTAAGCAATTGTAGAGACCCGAAATTTTTTTTTTTATTATTTATTTATTGAAATGTTTATTAATTGGCTAATTAAGAGAATATAGTTTATTTTGTGACTATTTGGATTAAGGATTGAAGTGAGGGAATTGAATCTTGAGGGAGTGTAAGTGTAATTGGGTTGGGTGCTAATATAAAAGGGGTGTTGGAGTTGTAGGAGATTAAAATCTCCATTTATCTCTCTCTCTCCCCAGCCGATCTCTCCCTCTCCTTCGGCTCTCTCTCTCTCTCCTCTTCTCTCACTCAAAACTCCTCCAAGACCTCAAGAACCTTGAAAATCAACCACCCTTCGGCCCTCCAATCGCGTTCTCGGGTTCAAAATTCGTGGGTCTCGCTCGGAGGAGGAGTATTCGGTCGATTTCAAAGTTTGGAGAGCTAGGGCATGCTCAAATCACGTGGGTTTCGATCCTTGACATGAGGTAGGGATTTCTTACTCTCTCTATGTGTTTATGGGCTGATTATGTGCTTTGATCGTGCTTGGTTCGTTGTTTGTTGTTGAAATTTCGTTGTTGAAAATCTGAAAATCTGCAGAAAAACTCCGCGGTATTGATACCCTAAAAGGGGGTATCAATACCCCATTCTTCTCTGGACCAGACGCTGGCCAGGTATTGATACCTCGGTCAGGGGTATCAATACCCCTCTTTTGTTCCGGACAGATTTGACTCATTTGTTCCTTCTCGTGCCCGTTTGAACCCCGGACACTTCAAACACCTTTTGAATAGCTTCAAATGACTTCCAAACTTGATTATTCGTACCTCGGAAGATTGAATGACCAATCGATCACTTTAGGTCGTCGTCGTAGTTTAGAAAAGTGTAGAATTAAATGGTTAGCATACTCGTACGTTAGTTTACGCTCTTGGTTAATTGAAGTAGATGTTGTGGTATGTCTTAATGATCGATATAGACTTATTAAGTGTTATGGCGTGACGTAGTGATTGGTGGATTGGTGGACGTACCATGGAGTTGTTATTAAATATCGTAAGCTATAGGTATGACGTGGGTACTTGGTTGGTCGATAGGGGTTTGCCTAGTGGTCCGAAAGGAAAGAGGGTAACTCGTATCTTCGTGCTTCGTTTTGCTTGATCATTCTCGGGTCATTTGGTATTCGTTTTACAGATTCTCATTTAGAACCTAGCGAGTGGTGTGTTGGGGAGTCGTTGTGGGATTGGCACGTGACGTAGGGCGTCGTGATAGACTTTGAGGGATAACGTGAACCTAAAGTAGTAATGATGTACAAAGGGACATATTTGTGAGTTTATAATACATTGAATGATGATGAATGAAAGTATGTGACCTTGGGAAGTATTTTCTCCTTGTATTCGGATTGTTAACGCTTATGTGTTTATGTGAGTTTTGAATTTTGAATTGAGGGTCCTGCAACGCAAGGTGTGGTAATGCGGAGACTCTAGAGGGCCCGTTACGCAAGGTGTGGTAAGACGGAAACCCGGGTAGAAAGAGAGTTCACTGTCACGCATGGGGTGGTAAAACAGTTGAATTTCTCATAAAACGAAGAATGTTGAAGTTGATGTTAGAAGTATACGTTGTTACTTGAACTGTTTGCTGCTTGAGATGATGACCGTTAAAGAAGGAGATTAACAATTGACTCTACCAAGGATTTGAAAAGAAAGGAACTTGTATTTTTCTTTGAAAAAGGATTTTTATTAAAATCCTCCGGCTATTCTTGAGCGAATCAACGGTTTCCGGTATTCGTGCGCAGAATCAACGGACTCCGGCTATTCAAACTCGAATCAACGGAGCTTGACCCGTAGAGGTCGAGAGTATTTCTCAAAGGTGTTTTTGGAAATCAAAAAGGAATGTTTTCTTTTATGAAAAGAGGCTCGACGGTAAATGGTAAAGGATGGGAAAGTCAAGTGTGGCATTCATTTGAGTAGACTTGAATTGGTTTGAGAAATTGTCGTTGTCATTTTGATTGATGTGTGTTTAACGCTACCTCTAGATTGATGTATAAATGGCTAGGCATATCTATAAGACGTATCGAATTCCATAGTCGTTGTTCGTCGGTTTATTGTGCCTTTTGTGCTTTCGATCGTTCATTGAAAATCATTCACTCTTATCGCATGTTTCATCGCATTTACATATAGCTTGAGTATAGAAGTTTCTACTGGGCTAGTGTAGCTCAACCTATCATTTTCAGGTATATCTCAAAGACCTTGACGCGAAGTGCATGGTGTGCATGCTTGATCTCATCTCTTTTGAAAGCCACCGGGAAGTGATTTCATCGTCTTCTGCATGATCTCTTGGAAAGATGAAATTGTAAATTTATTTGAAGTCTTTTAATTTCAGATATTATGTAACCTCTAAAATTTACTGTCTTTAACTAACTATGGAATTTGGGCCGTAGTGCCAATGTTGTAAATGTTTAAATTTGGGAAACTTGGTTTGTAAATAATTTTTTTGAAAATTCTCTTTTGGGTATAATATATATATTGTGCGAGGATCATTTATTGAAATGGCTTATTTATTTATGTTGAAAATTGAGAGCGTGACAGCAATGGTGAAAGCAATAGTCACAGACCTCATTTTGTCACTCTTAATATAGAAACACCGTGTAAGTTATCTTATTGTAGGATTCAGAACCGTCTTCAAAGGTGGGTCCCATTATTAGTTTTTTTCTTTGTCATTCGTTAAACTTAATTTCCTCTATCCTAAAGGACTTGGGGAGGGAGATAGATGCTTACGAGATTCGAATGCTGCCCATGTGCATAGGAGTGGAGGGGGGCACCAACTGTACTGTTTTTTGGAAAAAGTTTTTTGCTTGTTCTTAAATTGAGACCGATTTTCACTATCTTTTTCCACTTCAATAAAATAGCAGGTTTCTATACGATTTTAAATAAACAGATCATAATCATATTAATTATGAAAACCACCAAGGAAAATTTTTTTAGTTTGAGAAATGGTAAAAATCTTTTTATTTTCAAACCGAAGGTCGACCCAACAACGCTGCATGACCCATAACTTTGACCTCACAGGGTTCGCTCCATAATTAGTTCGTGGCCTGGCCTTTGTAGAATCATAGACGTTATTGTCCGCTTGTATTATATAATTTGGAATTTTGGAGGATTGGTTTATGTTCATTAACTCATGAACTTGTTTCTTTTCAATTAAGCTTGTCGACATACCAGAAGAATCTATGATCAAAAACAGAAACACGCCTTTGCACTTGAGCTGGGAAAAGGGAAGAAAGGCTGGCAAAAGAAGAGAGAGAATGGAGTTGCAACTCAGACGATCACATGCAAAGCCTGATTGTTGAAGTCAAGGATAGGGGCATCATTGAGTTGGTAAATGAGATTTTAGGGAAATTTCCGGAGGCTGCATATGGCTTGAACAAGAATAGTGATAATGACAAAGGAAAGAACATATTGCACATAGCGATTGAGTAAAAAGATTGGATTATCTACGATTGTTGAAGAGGAAAATAGAACTCAACGATGGACTACTAGTGGGAGATGTAGATAATCATGCAAACACCATATTACATCTTGCTGCCAAATTGGGTACCCTAAATTTTAGATCAGTTCAATGCGGACATTTGTACCAGATGATGTGGGACGTTTGTTGGTTTAAGGTACGAGTGCATTTATTTGTTGAGCACACACGCAGTGAAAGAAATACAAATGAGCTTTATTACGTATATGCTTGTACATAGACACGACACATACTTGAATGGTACTCCCCCACTTTGGGGTCTCCCTACCTCATCAAACGTGCCAATTTTACCTATTCTGTTCTTTTTCTATTTTTGTGTCTCTGCATAACGCTAGGAAAATGAGAGATAGACTGATCTACGTACCCATGAACAATTAATCGCGATGCAGTAATGAATGAGCATTGGTTGTATCGAGAGGAGAATTAAGCTCTCGAGGGAGATGCCTCCCTTTTTCTGAAATTTTAAGTTCGAGGTGTGTTGGTTTGGTTTCTATCTGGATTTTCGGTCTTGTTCGTCTCAACTGTTTTTTGTGTTTTTGGTTTGGATGTTGATTTTGGGTCCTGTTTTTGCTTTCGGGTGTAGGGGTTGGGTCCTGTTTTTGTCTTAGCGGTTTTATGCTGTATCTTGTATCTTGGTTGTGGTGCTTTAGGTCGGGCTTGACCCATTTGAGCGTTTCCATGGTTTCAAGGTTTTTTTGGTGCAGTTGGTTTCTTGTAATCCCGTGGGGTAGATTCTCGGATGGTGGTTTTTACCGGTGTGGCTAAAATCCGTTTAATCTTTGTAATTTTCTTCAAAGATTAATAAAATCTTTTTGCTTAGAAAAAAAAAATGCTTAGAAAAAAAAAACTAAGCTCTTCCAGCACAATTTTGTCCAATAAAATCAAAATTGTGGCGAAAAAGAAAATGGACCAATAAGATAAAAAAAAAAGGTGGATGTTATATCGTCAAATGTTCTCATCCAGAAGAAAGACATCAAGTTTGCACAAATGCATTACACTCAATTTTTTTTATAACACAAGTTTCTGATCGAGCTAGCTTAAACGCACCTCAACTAATCTTATGTGCTCATTCCAATAACATCAGAATTGAGGCAAAAATAGTGGCCCCAACAAAATGAAAAGCAATGTTCTAAAAGTCATTTGGCCCTTAGACGCCGCTCGATTCGCGTTTAGGCGACGACTAGCCGGCCGACTGTAGAACACTGTTCAAAAGTGTGGCCAAAAAGGTGGAAGGTGGAATCTTAAATCGTTTATTGTTCTCGTCCAAATGAAAGACAGCAAGTTCATTATATCCAGGGGTGGTAAATTAAACTCAGACCCATTAGAAAATTCAAACCCATCTTAAATAGACCCAACCCAATCTATTTATTAGTTAAGTTAGAATGAATCTAAACTCATCTAACCCATTTATTATTGGGTCTTAATTGGATTTCAATTTGGTCAACTTAAATACCCAATTAATCATGAATATTATCAACAAAAAAAAAAAAAAAACTACCACGTAAATGAAAAGTTGAAAACCCACCCCAATTGAATATGTCGAATCCCCCTCTCTCTCTCTCCACGTCTCTCTTTCAATTAAACTCATGCACTCTCTGCTCCCTCTCGTGCTTTTTTCCCCTGCCCAAAAACCACCGGACAACCCTTTGTCACTTCGTACAACACAAAAACAGAAATAACAGTAGTCCATTACCTCATCATGAGTACCAATTAAACATTTAAACTAGCAGCCCAGAGGCCAAATTTCCCATTTTTCTGTCCAAGAGATAAATTGTAGTCGCTGCAATGCCGCCACTACTAATGACCGTCTCGTAATAAGAGAGATTAAGAGAGAGGGAGAGGAGCGGCAGACCCGAATCGTGTCTTGGAGGAAAAAGCTTTCTATTTAGGAAGAGGACTACAATGGACCCATCTCTCTTCTCTTTCTGTTTTTTTTGCTAATCTCTCTCTTCTCTCGATCGAGAGAGAGAGAGAGAGAGATGTGCATTGTGTACGAAGAACAGTGTGTGTGTATGTTTACAAAGCTACTGTGAGCAATTTCCGAATTACACCCCCCACCCAAAATAATAATAATAATAATAAAATATAAAAATAAAGCCACTGTGAGTACCCAAAATAATAATAATAATAATAATAAAATATAAAAATAAAGCCACTGTGAGTACAGACAAAGGGCTGCAGACTCACGTACAGATTGTTTTGGGATCCATGGTTTCAAAAAAAAAAAAAAAAATTATCCCCTAATTTATAGAAAAAAAATATTTTATTTATGATTTCAAATAAAAAATTAATTGAATCGTATATCACTGATGACGTTTACGAGACATCCAATTTTATTTCAGAGATCAAGCCTGAATTCCGAATCAAAGTCCAATATCTCGTGCATGTTCTTACCTAAATGATTTTTAACAAAGACGTTAAATGAGCGATTTCGATCATCTTTATATAAATGAGACGTGTCTCAAAGCAATACGTGCTCATATTCTTTTCTGATAGCTAGGTTGGTGGTTGGGAGGGGGAGAAAGGAAAGGATAAATCATGCAATTATGCTTTTAAAAATGGAACTGTACGTAGTAGGAGTAAATATATAGTACACGTGAGAGAGAATGATTTCGGAAAAAGAGGAGGATCCAAAAAAAAAAGGAAAAAAAAGAGAGGAGGACAGGTGTCAAGAGATGAGATGATGATTTGAGTACAAGACGATGATTTGTTAAATGTACATTACTGTTGTAAGAGAGATTAGGGATAGAGATAGTTCACAAGTTTCGCCCAATTTGATAGAAGGTTTAAAGAAGTTAATCTGGACATAATAATTACCAATAATTTAGAAGAGAAAATAAAGTAAAAAAACACTAAAAACTCTGAACTGCTAAGTCCAAAAATTCCTAAAATTTCAGTAGAATCTCCATTCGGTTTAGTAATTTTAGTATACAGGAGTAACTTGGTCATTTTAATATATACGGGTATTATGGTAATTTTAGTATGCAAGGGTAATTTGGTCTTTTAAATGTACAAGGGTGATATGGTCATTTCAGTGTATATGAATATTTTAGTCATTTTTAATTTTAACTGGGTTAATAGGCAGATTGTATTTGATTTTAAATAAATGGGTTGGGTTAGGTATGAGTAATTAAACTCCTACCTAATTGGGTCTAAGTGGGTCAATGACCCATTAAAGATCTAACACATTAGTAACTTACCCAATTTGATCCAAACCCGCTCATTTATATCATTCCATAAAACAAGATCAAACGTCTACCTCTTGACATGATTTTACGGTCTCAAATTAAGGATTTGTATAAATAGTGCATGCTTAAAACTTGTTATGGTTTTTGTACAAAATGTAAGAGAGTACAACCAGTAATTAAAGCTGTTGTAACGAACGTACTTTCTCCAAGACGCGCACGTTGCCGGATTTGGTTCACAATATGGAGTGTCCGAGTAAAGTACTTAGAAATTGACTCGGTTTCAGTCATCTTTAATAAATCAAATTAGCCCCGTAGAAGTTGGAGGCGGACTCGCATGTTTTCTCAATTCCATGATGGGAACTCTGGAGGATATCCCATGCTTGTTTATAGGTGGTGGCAGACGAGATTTTTTCAGAACTTGATTCATCGCTCAGTGATCGCTGCCTTATAAGTATAGTGCTCGTTTATCCCTTCTGCATGCTTCTTCGAGTACTGTTGCTTTTTGAGCATCAAAATATTTTTCTTCTTTCTTCTTTGGAGGCGGGTTTTTTCATAGCCTCGCTCCACCATGTCTCACAAATCTTGTGAGCCAATTAGAACTTTCAATTGAATGCTCCAATTTTCGTATTTTTTTTTGGGCAAACGAGGAAATTGGGGAGCAAAAAGATTGCTTTGAGTGGCTATTTGGTGGGTTAGCAGGTGGGTATAAGAAAATATTTTCTTGTTACAGCGTGAGGCGCACAATCCGGCTGTCCGTGCGGATTCACCTCCAGTATTCGGACGGCTTTGCTCTTGGTGGTGCCACAATCGCCTTGGTGAGACGAATCTGCAGCTTGCAGGTGATGTCGAACTGGTCGTTCGATTGTTCACGGTGGCTTGGAGTAGCATGTGCAGCTTCACCGCCGATCACATGGGTTTGGTGATGATGAGATCGTCCGGTGGAGACTTTCCAGGTATCACTTCCAGGTATTGAATGATTCGAATCAAACAGGGATTGTTCAATTTTGTTGCCGGATTATTGGGCAGCGTCTGGGTGGTCGTATGTTGTTGGGCTCGAAGGCGATCGACTCGTGTGGATGAGACGATCTTGAATCTGCACTCAAAAATCTGATTTCAAGTGAACTAGTTTCTGGGTAGAACGTCGAAGGCCAAAGTTATCAGTTGCCAACCTCGGATTTGGGGTGGACACGGGATTATTTTTATTTTTAGGAATTTTATGTTCTTAATTTAGGGATATGATGCCATATATCTTTCATTTTTCCTTTAATCTTTGTAACTATTTCAAAGATTATAAAAAAAATTTGCCTTTCAAATTAAAAAAATAATAATTTCAAGGGTGGAGCTACGATTGAACTAAAGGGGTGGCACTATTTGATTGGAGTTCCCTGCAACCCCTCCCATAATATATAACCGATTCACACGCTTGGTGGAGATGAGGTGGCCCCAACAATTATTGGCCAGGAGACTTGAACTTGAGGCCTTAGGAAGGAATAAACTCCTAAGTCCCACGCTAAAACCACATGGCCAACCTCTTGGGGCTTCGCTAGTATACATTACATGTTCTTAGTAGCAATATTTTTGTTAAAATAAATAAATGCTTGAGCCAACTATCTTGTAATCTTTAATTGAAAATCCTAGAAATATTATTTTTATGATCCGAGCCATTTATTTCTTTTGTTGCTATTTTTTCAATGTTTTAGTGAAAAATCAAGTTAGTCAGTTACCGATGAGTACCTAATTGACTACTTCCAGTGTAAAAAAATTTTTTTTTTTCAGAACCATGGGTGGCACGTGCCACCCCACCCCCATATACCTCCGCCCCTTGAAGCTATGTTTTGAGAGAATTTTTTCATATTAGCCTGGGGCTCTGATACCACTTATGCAAACAGACAAAAGTATCAATCTAACTCTCAAACTAGCTAGCTTGTATTTCACAAACACTCACATTTGAATTACACTGAGAAACTGGGTTTCTCTTTACACTCACACTTTGATCACTCTTATTTACAGACCATATTCATATTACAAGCCAATTTATAGGCTAAACAAGAGAGAGAAAACAAAGATGTGATAAACTCGCATTTATTGAACAAATCTGAAAACATATTACGGAAGCTTGAAAGTCTTCAAGCCTGATCTCTCAAGCAGTAAAGTAAACCATGTTCTTTTGGGCTGCTGGGGAAGCAACTCAAGTTTAAACAAAAAAGAGAGGTAATAGACGATCAAGAATGTTGCGTCTATGTACACAAGGAAGAATATTATAACAACGAAGCTAACATACGTAAAGTATGCGCCCTGAGTAAAATAAAGGCGATCAAGAAGGTAGACCTGTCGAGACGATAGGACGGTGAATACCACGGAGAGAAACAACGAAGTCATAGTGAGCAAGAGTCTCAAGGGCAGGTCCAGGTAGAAGTCTCTCGTGCGGAACGCACACGACTGAATCGAAAACATAGTAAAAGAAGGCAACGAAAGCAGCTAAAAGACCACAGAATATGTGGAAGTAGTACATGCGCATATCATCCGTGAGGAAGACGGGGAGGCCGTAAAGAGGATCTCCTTCGCTTTGGCGGTAACCTCCCGGCGGGGTAAAAAGTGCGGCGTAATTGACGGTTCCGATCAACGCAACAATTAGCATCAGGCCATTGTTCATATCTTTGACTGCTTTCTCAGCCTTCTCTCGTATTTCCGAATGTTCTCTTACGAATGCTTCTGTTGCCGTCTCCCCGCTCGAGTTTTGAAGACACCATAAATGTGGGGGAGACTCGTAACTCACGTGCTGCATGTCATGGAATTTCAAAAAGATTATAAGTATGTTGATACAGACAAATTTGCCAAAAAGTATGCTGTTGCAACAGACTTCTTCAAACACATATCGTTATCCTGAAATCCGAATGAAAAGTAAAAATCAGCTCAATTTGATATCTATAGATGCTTGATCTAATCATCTTACTTTTTCATTATCCTGAAATCCAAATGAAAAGTGAAAAAACCTCCTTCAAAATCTAAAACAAACAAACTATTAGATTCCCAAACTTTGAAATTTCAAAATTCACATTTTTTGGTTGAGTTTTGAGAATTTTTTTTAATGTAATATGTGGAGAGAAATAGATAGAAAAACTTATTGAGAACCGTTCAGAAAGTAAAACTTTTTCTCAAAACTTGTAAGCGAACAAATTCGGCCTCGGCATGTAGAATTTATTTTGGCACTACCCGGAGAGTATGGTTACCAATTTGGGAAGTGCCAAAATCAAATTCTCCATAGAAAAAGGCAAAACACAAAACCAAACCTGCGACTATTGATGCCCGGAACCCTTTTAGTTTTGAGATATTAACTCGTTTTTGCTGTTGATTTTCCACATCAGCGTCATGCTTTGATTGATACACCATCGACGGAATAAACCCTGCTTAGTTTTATTTTCAGGAATAAGTTGTAAAATGAAAACAAATGACAAAAAAAACGAAAAGAAACACACATGATGCGACTAGAGGTGTATTGAAAATCATACTAACTCTGCCTCATATTGGTTTTCGCAAAAATCATGTCCCTTTTTTTTCTCACTTTCTTGGACCAATTTAAAGATTGCTATGATTACTTTAAATTAGTGTGATAAAAAAACGAACAGAAAATGAAGGAAAGTATTACATTTTCATTTGAAAAATGACACAATTTTCAAAAAAAGACCAATAAAGTGGGACTGAAAGAGTAGCACTTACTGTCATGACCCGCTATCCCTAGACCCCTTATAAGGGAATCACGGCCCGTGACCAGCCAACAAGGCCTTCTTACATAACCAAATGGGCTCAAAATAAAATGCTCTAAAAAAAAATTGAACATTTGCGGAAGCGATTAAGAAAATTTCACTTAAATTTGTGGGGTCTATTAGTCAAAGTAACCATAAACAAGTTTAAGTAAAATGAGCACAACCCATTTGGTCTAGAGCATCCATACATTGATAACTTTCAAGACATCATAGTTACATTAGTATGAACATCCATAACTTTTCCCTAAAATACATAACTTACGTACATCACTTTGCAAAAATATATACACCCTTGATCATAAGGGAAACAAGTACAAAACATGTTCAAAATACAAGTCTTCTTTCTACTTCCATTCTATATGCAAAACGATTCCATGAAACTCAAACTTGCACAAAACATTGCACCTATAAGCTATCGTACTTCATCACCTGAAATTGGTAATTAAACCGTCAGCTGAAGGCTCAGTGAGTAAAGCTCATACTCTAATTTGGGTTTTGAATATTCAATATATATATAGCACACTAGTTACGAACATTTAAAAAAAATACAAAAGATATCTTACATGAAAGCATAAGGTACTCGAACACATTTACATAGTCAATACCGCCAAGCTTATCACACACATACATACTTGACACATATCGGGATCCCGGCCGATTATTGGTACCCATCGGCAAGGGCACATACCTGGATATTATAGAACCCTCCAGGAAGGCACATATTGGATATTATAGAACCCTCCAAAAGGGCACATAATGCTGGCTATTATGGAACCCACCAGCGGGCACATACGGTAAAGTAAGGGCAAGACATCCATACTTCGTAAAACAAAACTTATAACATACATACTTCGAACATCTTAGAAAATACATTAATGAACATTTTCATTATAACATATCACTCAAAACACTTAGACATATCACTTCATAACTTAGAAAATCAAGTCACATTTCATAGAAAAGAAAAGTTCATAAAATTTCTCAATTCAAAGTATGAGGTTACTCACATTCCTTTGCACTTCGAGTAAACATCAACTTGTGTCCCTTATATCCTTCTCTTGTTCACCGATTCCTACATATTGTTTATGAACACACATCATTTACACAAAGAACTCATAAGATGATGCACATGCATGATTCCCTAAAAAAAATGACAAATTAACCATGATCCGCTCCAATAATTCTTGAGGATAAACCACAATGAACTAGGTCTCTAAAATTTTAACGCATAAAGGGAACTTATATGCACATGGTGTCAAATTTTCTTGAGAATTTACGTGGCCAATAACTTCCCTTACAAATTAGAAGAACAAGGAACGAAACTGCAAAATTCAGCATAGTCAAAAACAGAACGCAGCTTAGTAAACGAATTGTTTAAAATTATTCTCTTTAATTTTTACTCTAATTTTTGGACACAATACACTAGACACATATGGGTACCTCACATAAAAATATCAGAAAATAACGTGATGCGAAACTAGGTCAAACACACCAAAAACCGAAAGCCAAAACAGAGATTCAGCAGTAGCAGTAAAACAGAGTGCAGTCTAGTGCGAGATTTTTGTAGGCTTCGTTTCAAGGAATCTTAATCCCAAATTTTTACACAACATTGTAGACTCATAGAGGAACATCCCATAAAAATTTCATAATTTTTTAAGATGATTTACTAGGTCTAAAAATTCGTGGCTTAGTGAACAAATTCCTGGACAGATTTCTCTTCAAACTCATTACAAGAAAACTTACCTCTTTTAGGTTTAAACCATGGATTGAGAGAGCTTCAAACACTTGGGTGAGAGATGGATTTGAGATTGAATCTTGCTCCAAGATCTTGATTGAACCCTAGAATCAAAACCCTAGAAGTAGAAGATAGGGGGAACTTCTTGATTTTTTTCCTTGAGAGGAGTGAGAGAAGAAGAGGACATTGGAAGAATGAGGGGGTGGGAGTTGTTATTATTTCCTTCCTTCCACGCCTGGAATTGTCTAGAAAAGGGGTGATGTAATTATCTAATGAGCCCTCACATAACATTCTCTTCAAAGAATGACCCAATAATATTTTTACATTGACCCATAACTTTGTTTTATGAATCTCTATTTTTTTTGTCTTAGGAAACTTAACTCATAACACATAAATCATGTACATGACATATAATTTAAACATAATTCGTTTGTGTCTCATAGCAAATAAAGGACACGTAAGCACTTTAAATCACATAATTTAACATCTATGATTAACTTATACTTAAATAAGCATAATTAGCACAATTAAACATCTCGGGTGTTACACTTACAGTATGCAAAAACTGCGAGAAGGTACACCGAAAAGATTAAGGAGCCTGACATATAATTGTGTGGAGAATAAAATGATCCGCTTCTGAAGGACTTTGATTTTTGAGCCAGCAGATACAATGCAGTTCTTCCTTTTTCATCAAGATTCTGAGCAAGTTAGGGGAATGACTCCAATATGCTCATAGCAAGACCTTTTTTTTTAATGGCAAAGAAAATTGTGTTAATTTTTGAATAGCAATCACAATGACTAAAGAAAACAAAGAAAAGACAGAAAGTATGGGTTGCGCGCAACTCAGTTAATTTCACTGTGAGTTGTATGTACAATCTCAGTGATGTGAATATTGTTCCTTTTTTTTTATAGGCAATAAAATTTTATTAAGAAAATTTGACAAATGATATATCAAGTTGAGCGAGAGGGGATGGGAATCTAACCAAAAATTGGATAAAAAAAAGAAACACCAAGGGGCCAAGCTCGAACACCTAAAAAATAAACCCGACAACAATAACAACCCATCAGCTCAAATCCTCGTCCATGAGCAAGTGGCGCCAACACCCAAACACTATCTTTCGACCTAACAGACTCAGATCGATACAGGGGCGGTAGATCCGCGACTCCAAGTGGGGTCAGCACCTACTTTCATCAATCTGTTATGGAAGAATATTGCACACTTCAAAACCCAGTGCTTTCGCTGTTTCACGAAACTGGGCAGGTTATAGTCTGCAGAACCAGAATACTTACACAGATTGGGGATCATTCAAAATGAGGAGAATGCCTTATGCAAATTCTGCAACAATCACATGGAATCTTTAGACCACTTCCTTTTACACTCCACCCCTATTTGGGGCATATGGACTAGAGTATTAGCTTGGTGGGGCATCCAATCCAATGGGTGGTACTGGTACCCCCTTCATTGGAAGCACTGCTTCACTGTAACTCTAGGGATGTCATGTGTTTATGGGTTTTTTGGGTGGGGTGCGGGGGGCTGACCCCGCTGCCTCCCAAATTTTTTTAGAGATTGGTATAATTTTCACTCAATTTTTACTGATTTAACGCTCCTTTAAAATTCATTTTTGCCCCAACCCATATATAAGGGTTTTGTACTTAGGAAAAAGAGGAGTCAAAATAGAATTTTCACCCACAAAAATTCCCAAAACGTGAATAGAGTTTCATTGTTCTTGTTATTAATATATATCTACTTTTTGATTAACTTGTTAATTTGATTGTTCCTTTCATCGGCAACTAGAAAAAGTGAATCATACATAGTTCAAATTTTCGACCCCACTTATCGAAAATCCTGACTCCGCCCCTAGTGGGGTGTTAGTTCTCTCAAGTCATGGGGTGTTGTTACTTGTTCGTGGGCTGTCCTGTTTTTGTGGTGGTTTTAGTTTTGTGTCGGTTGTATCGTGGGGCTGTGTTTATTGGGGTTATTTGGGTGGGATGTTTGGTTTTTTTTTTTCTTTTTTTATAATCGGATATCTAGACCAGTTTACGCACACCTCGACTAATTTTGGAGCCTTGAAAGTAACGACCGGACATAACCTCCAGTGGGCCCCAAGATTTTTACCACATACTAAACTCAGGCAAACAAAATTTTAAGGATAATGTACAACAATCATCCCTTGCCAAATTATATAACAACTGGTATTAGAGGAACAAAATTTGGAATTACTTAAAACTAGCTAGAGAGGGACGATAGTTGAAGTTGTGCTTAGGACCCTTCTCCACGTACAGTAATTAATTTGGGATCTACACATTTGGTATTGAAGGGTCCTATACCCCTACGAAAAAAAACGTACGTACCATAATGCTCTCCCATGACTGCTGCATGAAGAACGTTGGAATTGTCGGTACTTCTGGTCACCTCCCGATCGCGATCGAGTGCCTTTGCGATTAGATGGTCGAAAACATCCTCGTGTCCACAAGCCGCGGCAACGTAAACAGGCGTCTCTCCTAAACTATTGCGTTCCCGCACCAACGATTCTTGTTTCCACAAAAGGATTTCGACCACACTTTTTCGACCCAACCTCGCGGCTTCATGCAATGCCGTGTTGCCCTTGTCGTTTCTCCCAAACAGATCTTCACATCTTACTACGCTGCCGCTGTTGTTGTTGTTGCCGTTGTCGTCGCCGACGAGTTTCTGAACCACGAATGCGTTTCCGTGCATGGCTAGAAAATGGAGGATTGTGTTGCCCCCGCGTCTAGTGGTATCGCGCCTTCTTGTATGCAGAACTCGCGAACGGCTGCAAAAGATGACGACCGTGACCGTGGTTCGCAATCTGACGCTGCTTTGAAAGCAGCAGAGCGACTGACTGAAATGGTGGAGGATTCCATCTTTGAATCCTCAAGTAGACAGAAATTAAGAACTACGCATGTGAGGTGCTGTTTACAAATAATTTTTACAATCTTCGCTCGACAGTGGTATATAAGTTTAGGGTGTAAACAGGTAGTACCAGTGACTCAGCTTGACTCATGATCTTCAAATTTCTTGGGTAACTTCCTTGAGAAAAAAAAAACAAGAGAAGGAATTCTCTTTAGGTAAGGAATTTACGTACGGAAAGAATGGAGAGGGGGACAGAACAAGAATAGGAGGCGCCTTTTCTGCGGTTTATGACTCGACTACATGATCTCATGTAGTTGGGCCATTTTCGAATCCATGCATTTGGAGTCACTTTGATGATCCAAACAGTCCACATTGTAGAGTTTGTTGAGTAAGATAGCAATGTATAATATCAAGTTAATCGGATTCCAAGTAATATATAATCATATAACATATATTTTGAAAAAAATTGAGTATTCAAGTTTTAATCCATTTTTTAAAGAATTTATGTAGTTTCAGTGAATATTAGTAAATCTATATCCGATTCATTTAATATTTCGTATGTATTCTGCTCAACAAGTTCTACACTGTGAACGATTTCGATCATTAAAGTAATTCCATAATGGTTTAAAAATGACTAGACTGTATGGGATGTTGTCTACTCTTTAATGGCAGAAAAGCCAACCCCATTAGAATAAAGCTAACGTTACTGCTCCAAGAAAAGAATTAATAAACAAAAAGAAAAAGGTTACAAGTGTCAAATCAAATGTTTTATGTGAAAATTCTTGCTTGGGACGGAGTTTCGCACATTTCGGATTCGTCCAATTTGTTTAAAAAAAAAAAAAAAAAATTTTTGAGGGTTCCTGCAACAATTAGCACAGTCAAATATTAATTAGAGTTTAATCGATTCATTTAAATATTTTTCGAACGAAATCTGGGGTAAAAAGCTCTCAAGTCTTTAACAATATTCGAATAAGTTATGCTTTGTTTGGATTGGAGTTTGAAATTTTTTTTGAAAAATAGTAGGGGTAATAAGTTGAGAGAGATAGAGAGAGAAATATTGAAAGTATGGAGAATCTAGGGGGAATTTTTTAAAAAATTCTTTTTGAATTGTGAAAAAAACAAGGCTTTAATTTTTTACATGAACCGTTAAAAACTTATTTTAAGCAAGTTAAACGATTTCATTAATTTGTTTGAGACTCACACCACTCCAACGTAAATCCTACATAATTTGGTGTACATTTAGGAAACATCGTATATATACTCTCTATGTTCTATATTCTTGGCATATTTCACTTTTTACGTCACTCAAACAATTGGCTATATCTCATAATCTATAATATTTTTTACAATTTTGAAAACTTTGTTTTATAAAATTATTTGAGATTTATCAAACAACATCCATATTTGATATAAAAAATCTTATAAATTAAAAAATATAATCAATTTTTTTAGAAGTCCCAAATAACAAATAGAATCAATAATAAGGGATGGAGGGAGTATCTTTTCCATTGATACATGGAAACATTTGCTTATTAACTTAGTGGTGTCTTAGGGTGGGGTGCATTTTCACTATGCTATTGGCTATAAGCTAATGAGAATAGTCAAGTTGTTTCTACTAAATCCTGTCTAAAAATCGGTAATAACATAATCGATTCTAATATAATTAAGTCCACTTAGTTTAGCGAAAACACGTAAAAAAAAACCCTATTATTTTATACCCCACACCTGCACTCCGTATTCCCTTTTTTTTTTTATACCAGCTAAGAAAACTTAATTATAATAAAAGTCACAAATGAAACCATCACAATAGAAGAAGAAAAGAAAAGACGAACCGTTCTAGCGACACAGACCTTATTTACACAGATTTATACAGACCTTTTGTGGGGCCATTTTTGGGTCCCATACAAATGATCCAATCCGTTAATTAATTTTAAAATATTTTTTCAAGAGACCCGTAAAAAATAAGCTCAATAGAATATGTGTAAGTGCTTGATCTAATCTTCCAATTTTTCATTCAGAAAATAGAATTTTGAATGAAAAGTTGTAAGATTGGATCAAGATTTTTCACAGGAATCTCTTGAAAAAATATAACAAAATTAATGAATGGGTCGGATTATTTTGTGGAACCCCAGAGTGGGCACCACAAAACATCTATGAAAAAAATGTATATGTCCGAAGTGTTTTCGTTTTAAAAAACAAAACAAAACAACAAAATAAATAACGGATAAACAAAACACAACAGCACTGTTGACAAGATTTCAACAAAGAGGTTGTCTTTTTCACAAAGCCTCCTCCGTGAACATCCTTCAATCTCGTGCATTTATTTCGGTTCTAAACAGTCCAGATTTTAATTGAAACTTTTTCTCCAAAAAAGTTTCATTACAATGCGAACCGTCCAAAACACTTTTAGACGGTCGCAATTCACTTCCGTTAACTTTTCCTTGCGGAAACTTCGGTGAAGAAGTTTTTCTGTTCAACAAAATAAAGAAAACATAAATGCACGGATGTTCTCAAGACCTACTTTAAGTATAGAGCTGTGCCCGAAACAAACTTCAACCCAAATGCCCCTTAATTTGGCTTGGAGCAGCGCGTGCGGCTTCACCGCGGATCACGTGGGTACGGTTTTTGGTGATGATGAGATCGTCCGGTGGAGACTAAAAGATCAAACTGTGAAGAGATGAGCACTTTCGGGGATCGAACAAAACAGAGACCGTTTGATTTCGTCGCCAGATTATCGGGCGGCATCTGGGTGGTCGTTTGTTACTGGGCTTGAAGGCGATCGACTCTGTGTGGATGAGACGATCTTGAATCTGCACTCAAAAATCTGATTTCGAGTGAACTAATTTCTGATGAAAATAGCAGTAGAACGTCGAAGGCCGAAGGTATGTTTTGAGAGAGAATTTTATAGAATTAGCCTAGGGCTCTGGTACTACTATGCAAGCAGAGGAGTATCAATTTATAACTCTCAAACTTGTATTTCACAAACATACTCAATTTCTAATACACTGAGAAACTGGATTTCTCACACACTCTCTCGCACACTTTGATCACTCTTATTTGCATACTTACATATTCAGATTACAAGCAGTAAAGAAAGCAAAAATGTGATAAACTCACATTTATTGAGCGAATTCGAAAACATATTACGGAAGCTTGAAAGTCTTCTCAAGCAGTAAAGTAAACCATGTGCTTTTCATGGGTCGCTAGGAAAGCAACTCAAGTTTAAGCATGAAAGAGAGGTAATAGAGGAGCAAGAAACTTCCGTCTATTGATCCAAGGATGAATATTGTTGCAGCGAGCAAGCACCCGAATGTATTGTATTGTCCCAAAGGGAAATGAAGCCTTTCAAGAAGGAAGACCTGTCGAGATGCTAGGGCGGTGAATACCACAGAGAGCATGAAGGAAGTCATAGCAACCAAAAGTCTCAACGGCAAGTCTAGGTAGAAGTCATTGCAACGGAACGGTCATGACTGAATCGAAAACATAGTCGCGAAGGCAACAAAAGCAGCAAAAAGACCGCAGAATATGTCCAAGTAGTACATGCGCATGTCGTCTGTGGGGAAAACGAGGAGACCATAACGAGGATCATCCTCGCTTTGGCGGTAACCTCCTGGCGGGGTAAAAAGTGCGGCATAATTGACTGTTCCGATCAACGCAACGATTAGCATTAGGCAGTTGTTCATATCTTTGACTGTTTTCTCAGCCTTCTCTCGTATTTCCGAATGTTCTTTTTCGAATACTTCCTTTGCCGTCTCCCCATCCGAGTTTCGAAGATTCCATTCGTGTGGGGGAGAGTCGTAACTCACGTGCTGCATCATGCATGCGGAATTTCAAAAGACTTATAAACCCAAATATGCATCAGCAATAACAGTAGTCAATTAACGCCTAAGCTCCGAAATTAATTAAGGTGCGCAAAGTTAATTAGTTAACCAAAACACTCAATTAATAAAAGGACTAATAAATACAAGAACACTAAAGTTAAGGATGCAATTACTTCTAGTCAAGGTAGCTTAACGATCATTCGTATTAGTATCTCTGCACTTTACTGCTATAAACTAATAGAATCCTATAGTACAACTTTAATCAAAATTGTGTGAGAAACATTTCAGAAATAATAGCTAACTATCAACGAATTTTTTTCGTAACTAATCAAAATAAATAATTATATTTTTCGATGTGTCCTGTACACACCTTTTTCAAACTAGCCAAAATAAAACATGACATTTCGGTTTTTTCCGTACATATTCTTTCGTAACTGGCTCAAATACTACCTCCGTCCCACTTTAATAGTCCCATATTTCATTTTGGGATGTCCGAAAATATATGTCCACTTCCCAAAATCAACCATTGAAACTTGATAAAATTTCCGTATCACCCTTATTAAAATACTACTCCACTACCTAAATCAATCTAATTACTTTTTGACAGCCAATAATTCAGAAGTTAAATACTTTTTGATGTAATCATAATGCTCCCTTAAAAATTTAAAATCTCAAAATGGGACTTTCAAAATTAGATGGATGGAGTAATATGTTATAGTCGCTGTAGAATATATTCGAGAGGTGGGTCAAATATTCCTTAAGAATTAGTGTGCTGGAGAGGTTAAGAATGATTTTTGATTAGAGAGAATGAGAGAAGTTATCTAGAAGAGTGAAGAATAGGATAGGAATGAACTATAGAGACCAAGGAAGTGGAGTCCTTTAGGCTATTTTCTCTGTATGAGGTTCCTGCCCAGAAATCCCTTGGAGAAAAACAATAGAGGCACTACAGGAAGAATGTTTTCTTCACCAATCTGAAGGGAATGTATCACATTTATGCATAACTTGGATCAGTCCTTAGGCGCCAAGTGGTGCATTAATATGCTAAACTTGTGTCCCTTTCATAGCTCCTGACCGCAAGTGTGACGTCACCCACCTCTATGGTCTCGTAGGTCTCGGGTGCGCAAATATTTCCCTCTCTTGGAGTACCCCGCTTAGATCCCTTTCATTCCCGTATAGGTAAGGTCATAGCCAACTCAGCTATACTAATACCGCTACCAAGCCTCAAAGGGCCTCTCGGATCCTGCCTTAAGATCGGAGCAAACATGAATGGCTGGGTAATATATAAGCCATGCATTAGGCTTCTCGCCTAATTGCCCATTAATTGGTCGCGCTAACTTAACACTTAAAGACTAAACCTCTTTCGCGATGATGCCACATGTCGTGCAGATGCACATGCCACGCATCACACTTCAATTGGGCAATCAAACAGTCGACTTTGTCGAAGTTAGTTGGCCTTACCTACAACCACTATTAAGAGTCATGTACACCAAATGATCCAGAGAGAGAGAGTAACAAATCGAACCATAATAATGTTGAGAGTCAACATTTACTCTCTATTGTTCAATACTTTAGTATTCTAGAATATTCGACAATGTTCTGAAACATTTGAGAGCACTCTAGAAAGGCACAGAATACTGGAGAATGGTCTATAACATCCTAGCCAAAGGGCTTGTAGCCCAATTTTATTTATGGTCCTTCACTTCCGGGAGGCTAGGATTCGAGCCCCATCAGGGGCATTTGTGGTATTTCTAGTCATTAAGACTCAAGAAGGATCAAGGACAATCCGCAATGTTCTAAATACGTGGGGAGAGTGTTCTAGAATGTTAGGGTAGACAAGAACATTGAAAGAGAATCTAGAATGTTGTACACAAGTATAAATAGAAGACTTGGATTCTCATTGAGGTGGTGGTGACATAACCTCACTTTGGTGAGGTAGGAAGACCCCAAAGTGAGGGAATATCATTCAAGTGCATGCTCAACAAATAAATGCACACGTACCTTAAACCAACAAACGTCCCACATCATCTGGTACAAATGTCCACGTTGAATTGATCTAAAACTTGGAGCACCCAATTTGGCAGCAAGATGTAATATGGTGTTTCCATGATTATCAATATCTCCCACCAGCATTCCATCTCTGAGTTCTATTTTCCACTTCAACAAGTCGTAGATATTCCAATCTTTCTGCTCAACCGCTATTTGCAATATGTTCTTTCCTTTGTCATTTGGAGAAGAGGGCGAGGTGGGAACATGACTAGTCTTAACAAAGCTAAACGCAGCCTCCGGAAATTTTCCTAAAATCTCATTTACCAACTCAATGATGCCCTTCTCCGTGGCTTCAACAATCGGGCTCCCCATGCGATCATCTAAGTATCGACTCCATTCTGTCTCTTCTTTTACGAGCCTTTTTCCTAGCTCAAGTGCAAAGGCATGTTTCTGCTTTTCATCATAGATTCTTCTAGTACGCCGATAAGCTTAATTGAAAAGTAACAAGCTCATGAATTTCCATTTAGAAAGATTAATAATTTGGCCTTGTTCTCCTTAGCTGTACGTGGTGGCTTTTTGCGCATTGTGTCAGTATTTAAACAAAAATTGGGTTTGTTAATTTGCACAAAACTTTTATGGATTATTAATTGACTAACGTTTGCCCGTGCCTACGGCACTACCCACCCCGGTTGGAATTGGTTTGTACCCTTCCGCTAGATTGAAACCATGAGCAAAAGCTAGAGAGGGGCGAGGGGTCTCAATTGTGGAGAGCTTGAAGGGCGGGTCAGTGCCATCTTGAGTGGTGGAGGATAGTGAAGGAGAAAATGGCGCATGAGAATATGAGAGATGGTCTGGGTGAGGTAGTGTTTGTGTGGGATCAGAGAGAGAGAAGGAGAACTCTGTGTAATTTTGATCGGTGGCAATTATGTAATTAAACGAAAGAGGCTAGACAATTTAATAAAAGGGAAATTTCACCTCAACCATTAGATCAATTCAATCTCAACCATTGTAACAACTTATCCCCACACCATTGTGTTTTATAATAGAGATTTTGATTCGTCTCAAGTAGAGAAATTAGAATATTATTTTTTTTAATTTTAACCAAATATATTTAGAAATATCCAAAATAAATTCCAAAAAGCCTGCTTTTGTGGCTTGATCTTGGATATTTTCAAAAATATTTGGGTAAAAGTAAAATTTTTAGATTTCTCTCGTCAAGGCGAATCAATAATCCACAAAAATTTGGTGCATAACTACTAAACACAAATTTTGTTTGAATAAGAAAAAAAATGCCCAAAAAGCCTCTATAGCGAAGGAGAACAAGGCTTTGAAAGATATTGAAAATCGATCTCAATTTTTTAAATAAATAAAAAAAATTCTGATAAATAGAGCTTGATTTAGTGAACAAGTAAAGGGACCCACCTCTGAAGACGGTACTGAATCCTACAGTAAGAAAAGAATGTCACTAATTAGGAGTAGTAAATTAGCTGAAAGAAAATACTACATGTAAAGAATATATCAAATAAACGAGTAATTATTCAATTATCTGGGAGTACCCTCACGTGGTATTTCGGACTACTTCACAATTACACGTTTTTATGGAGTCCATACACTCAGTAATAGATCTCATAGAAATGTGTAATTTTAAAGTGATCCGAATTATCTCTAACGGTACCCTCAGACTATTGTATAATTTCACCAAATAAACAAGGATGAAAAAGGAGGACAAGCAGGTCTCAAAACAAGGCAGATCAAAAAAAAAAGAAAGGTCTCAAAATATAGGCTAAATTATAGTGATATCCCTGAGTTTCTGACAAATATAAATTGACCTCGATCTCTAGTTTGGAAAATTACTCTAACCTCCCTTACTTTTGAAACTATATGCAAATTAATTAATTCCATCCTTTATGTTCTCCTTTCGTTTGTTCTAACAAGAAACGGATTTGGGGATCCAGCAGCTCGGCAGGAACTGCTGGGACTGCAGGGCACCAAAACGACCTAGTTTTGGTGCCAAATGAGAATGCCACTAAGCCATCAAAACTACGTCGTTTTGAGCCAAGAATTACTCAAAACCCTTATTCACGCTCATTCGCGCTCAAACGACGAAACATTCAAACAATTAGGGCTGAGGGCTTCACCAGTTGACGAGGGCTTCACAAGTTGAGATGGACTTTGAAGGTACATCCATGGCTCATCTTCCTCCAGCCCCCGTAGATCTCGTCAATCATCCACCATCGGAATCACCGGAATCATCATCTCCTCTATCCCCTGTAGGTCTCGCTGATCATCCACCGTCAGAATCGCCAAAATCATCATCTCCCACCAGGTAGTGCATCCATCTCTATTTGGCTGTAGAATATTGTTGTTCTTTGAAAAAGAAAAACGGTTGTTTTATTGACCAAGAACATAACAGGAGTTTTAAATAGAGCTGACCAAGAACATTGTTTTATTGTTTTAAACAGAACCGAGTGACAAGTGTGCTTTGGTTTCATAAATGGTTTGAGAACTTGGATGAATGATTATTACTAAGATATTGTGTTCTATTGGGGAAATGTGACAATGACTTCTTAAATGGTTTGAGAAAGAGTATTTAACTTGTTTCCACTCAACTTAGAACTCTTTGAATCATTACTGACATTTTAATTCATTCAATTTGTTATTTATTTATTATGTTAGTGCTACTTTTGATGAATATATTATATATTCTGGATGTTAGAATGGAGGATGATGGGCGTGAGGAGAATGTCAAAGAAAGTGAGGAATTGATCAAAAAATACCTTCCATGTCTTAAGATGGAGTTTGAATCGGAGAAAGCGGCATTTGAGTTTTACAATGAATATGCAAGGATTACCGGTTTCGGTGTTAAAAGATGTTACGCTACTTTAAGCAAGAGAGATGGCGTTATGATTAGTCGAAAATTTGCATGTAATAAGGAAGGACAAAAGGCAAAAGATAAACCAAACCTAGTTGTAGAACGACCTCACAAAGACACCAGAACTAATTGTCTTGCATCCCTGTTTGTATCATTGGACCGAGGAACTTTGAAATGGGTTGTGAAAAGTTTTGAAGAAAACCACAACCATGTTTTACACCTTCTTGAACATTCCCATTTGCTGAAATCCCACAGAATGGTAAGCAAGGCTCAAGCTATAAATATTGATATAGCTGCTGATATTGGTTTATCGCTTAAGGCATCGCACGATCTCTTAAGTGCCCAAGCAGGGGGGAAGGAATGCTTAGGGTTCATGCGGGAGGACCAAAAAAATTATTTGCGTTCGAGAAGACAAAGGAGCTTAAAGTATGGTGAATCGAGGGCTTTATTGGGATACTTTGGTAATCAATCTGCTCAAAATCCGTATTTCTACTTTGCGGTTTAAATTGGATGTTGATGAGAAGATAACCAATATTTTTTGGGCTGACCATGAGATGATTACAGATTATGGGCTTTTTGGAGATGCTGTATCCTTTGACACAACATTCCGCACAAACAAAGAGTGCCGACCCTTTGCTCTTTTCACTGGCTTTAACCATTTCAGAATGACAACAATTTTTGGTGCGGCACTATTATATGATGAAACGGCGGAGTCCTTTGAGTGGTTATTTAAGACCTTTTTGCATGCTATGTCTGGAAAAAAGCCTACTATCATTTTCACAGACCAAGATGCCGCAATCGCTAGAACAATTTCCAATGTCATGCCTGATGTTTGTCATGGATTGTGTACGTTTCACCTGAATCAAAATGCTTTGAAGCATTTAGGTTACTTGTTCCATGCTGATTCAAACTTTGGTAAAGAGTTCAATGCGTGCATTTTTGGGTATGAGGAGATAAATGAGTTAGAGAAAGATTGGGATACTTTGATTAAGAAATACAATTTACAAGATAACTCTTGGATGGCGAAAACTTGGGGAATTAGAGAGAAATGGGCTCATGTATATATGAAATGGTCATACACTGCTGGAATGCGGAGCACCCAACTTAGTGAGAGCCTTAATGCAAAACTAAAGAGGTGTTTAAAATCTGATCTCGACATTGTTCAATTCTTGACTCAATTTGTCATAATTGTTGTGGAGAAGCGGTATGAGGAATCTAAAGCCATATACAATTTTAGAGAAAAGTTGCAGAGATTGTTGTTGAAAAAATCTCCTATGTTAATTCAAGTTGCACAATTGTACTCCCCTCCTCTGTTTGACTTGTTCCATGATGAGCTTGACACCTCACTTCGTTGTAAGGTGAAGCAATGTCATGAGTTGGAAGGACAATTTAGTTGTGTGATTACCATACGTGGACAGAATGTGGAGTATGTGGTGAAGGGTAGTGTTGAAATAGATGACACTGACGAAACTATTTGCCGAGATGTTTGTTGTACGTGTCAAAAATTTGAAAGTTTCGGAATTTTATGTAGCCATGCAATTAAGGGGCTTGATCGAATGAGTGTTATGGAAATTCTTGAAAGGTATGTATTAGGGCGATGGCGATTAAATGCAAAGGAGTGTGAATTGGAGAAGGGCAAAAGTATAGTGGATGAGAATGATCCTAAATTACTAAAAGCGGCTCGTTTTAGGATTATTTGTCCAAAGATGGTAAAGTTAGCAACTCAGTCATGTGAACTTGAAGAAACATATGAATTTGTGGAAGAGATGTTGGAATACATGTGTGCAAAAGTGGCCGATATGCTTCTCGGAGCGGGAGAGGGAGCCCCCATTGAAGTGGATAAAGAATTGGAGGTTGATCCTCAATTCGCACGAGTCAAAGGTTTGAAGAAGAAAAGCGGCATTCAAATTAAGGGTACGAGAAGATTAAAACCTTGTCATGAGCTCAAGTCTAGAAAGAAGAAGAAAGTTGTTTCACACTCTACGACACAGCTTAGTGAGGTATAAATCCTACTCAACTAGTTTATTATAAATGTGTACACATTTTTTTTTTACTTGATGCGTTGCACTTCTAACTATTTTACAATTTTCATAGCATGTTGATCATGTTGCCACTACTACAATTGTGCATGGTTCGTTTTTGAAGCAACCATCGGTTAGTTATTTTTATTTGTGCTTAAGTTGTAACGTAATATGGTATGTTGCATTTACTTGTGAATATATTTTTCTGTTTCAGGATGTTGGAATCCCATATGTTCAACAAATGATAAGTTATGAAGATAGCTGTCAATCAATTCCATCATCTTCACAAGCGTCATATAATCCATAAACTTCGAAGGTGTGTTTACATTGTTACTATCAATTCCGGAAATTAAAATGGAAAACTAACGTCATTCATTTTATTTGCTTTTAATTTATCCTTTGTATTTTTTTCCTTAGGAGATGTCATTTTATGCAACGAGTTACTCTTCATGGGCTGGCGACTCAATCTTGCATGATGCTTCTTTTATGGAAATATTGGCTTATTCGGGATACCCCGCAAAAAATTAAAGTGTAATGTAAGGACAATGAGGGGTTAAATTTTAGATATCAATGACGCTCTTTTTGGTGAGATAATTATTGTTTAATTAACACATTCTATTAAGGTTATGGAGGATGGTGATGCCGTTTTGGTGGTTTGCGACTTTGGTGTTATGGTTTTTAATTTTAGATTTTGGCATTATGGATAATGCATGGTTTGTAATTTAAATATGCACAAGTTCTTCACTTTATTTTTTTGGTTGATAATTTGATAGGGAGGACTTTGAATGTTGCTTCTTGAGTGGCCTTATTTTAGCTTCGATAATCTTTAACGGGGAATTATTGTCCAATTTTTTTTGGTGTAAACTGCAAAACGACGTAGTTTTAAGGGCGTGATCATATCCTCATTTGGCACCAAAACGATGTCGTTTTGAGGTATCTTAATTTATTTCCTTTGCTCAAAACGATGTAGTTTTGATAACTTAGTGGCATTCTCATTTGGCACCAAAACTACGTAGTTTTGGTGCCCTGCAGTCCCAGCAGTTCCTGCCGAGCTGCTAGATCCCCGAATCCCCAAGGAACATGATTGACATCATCAAACTGACGCATTTGAATAAGAGTATAGAAATTGTTCAGTGCAATCAATGTTGTCAAAAAAAAAAAAGTTAATGTGAACAAATTTAAGCTCTTTTTTTTCATTGGACTCAAAAAACAAAAAAAAGGGAAGAAAACAAATACATTATTGTCAAAAAAGTTACTATTTCCCTACCGATACGAATGAATATATATATGTATACCAGACCGGATCCAATTAGGGATCCTAGATTTGGGCTTTGGTGCGAACCTTGCTCTTAGGCGTTGGATTGTGTTTTCAATTGTCCGAATTCACAGACGATCTGTTCGCGCGAACAGATTATTCGCGAATCTCGACTATTCAAAACATAATCCAACGGCTGAGGAAAGAAGTCTGCACCAAAGTCCAAATCCGGGATTTCTGACTGGATCCGGACTGTACATATACCCACATGAGAAAAGGAGTTTTCTTTAAAAAATATTTATTTTCTAAAAAAAATCTAGATTTCAATATATTATAATTAATTCTTATTTATATATCTATCTACATATTACATAGTATTGCGGGGTTCTTTTAGTGAGAAGCCATCTGTGTTTGCCACGTGGCAAGTCTTAGTTTCTGGATTTTAAGACTTTTCTCTTTTAGCCACACAAAAAAAAAAAAAGCATTGATTGACCGATGGTAATTGAAGCAGAAAATTACGTTGGGACAACATCCATAATTAGCTGGAGATATTATTTTCAAACAACGAAAATTCAAATCCATGGATTCTAAATCTATTGGCTAGACAATCTAGCATTCGGTTTACTTACCTTATCTCATGGTTCGTGTATTTAGAATGACAAGAAAATTGACACCGTGCAAATTCAAAATTATCATTTATAATTTATCCCATGATTTGTACATTTAAAATATGAATTATGTTCTTCCGTTTTTACGACAACAGAGATGTTCGCCAAGTAAAAAAAAACAACAAAAACGTTGTAGTGATATCCCCAACGTAACCTTGGCCCCTGTTTATATCCATGTTATCTCTCTATGCTCCTTCCTCTTCTTTCACCCTTTTAGGCTTGATCTATACAATTCCCGTTGATTTATCTTCTACGAATTTTGGAATTTTCCCTCTTGAAATTGATTCACGACGAGTAAGCAAAAAGAATAATGATATGAACTTATTAATGGTTAATTATTTTACTTTTTTGCTTTGGTCAGAGCTTTTAAGTGAGGAAAAAATGTAGGCGTAATAGTTGCAATGATGAAATGAGGATCGGTGCAATATTCCCAAGTTGTTTTACCTGCAAGTGCGAATGCTCGGCCAAATATTCTTATATGCTAACGAGAGAGAGAGAGAGAGAGAGAGAGAGAGAGAGAGGTTAATTTTGGCTAGAAATAGTGTTCGTAGTAGAGAGAGAGAGACAGAGAGAGAGAGAGAGAGAGGGGTTAATTTTTGCTAGAAATAGTGTTCGTCTACTACAAATCATCTTTGTTTATCTCAATCTATTTATTGCAGTTTTTTTTTCTTTCTATTTTCTTCTATTGCCTACCTTATGTGTGATGCTGCAAAATGGATAAAAGAGACATTTTAGGTTAAAAACTTTCATGGGTTTGCACTAGTACAAGTTATAGAAAAAGGCAAAACACAAAACCAAACCTGTGACTATTGATGCCCGGAATCCTTTTTGTTTTGAGCTATTAACTTTTTTCGACTGATACACCATCGAAGGAATAAACCCTGCTTAGTAATAAACAAACACATTTTCTTTTAATGAATAAGTTATAAAATGAAAACGAATGACAAAAAACAAAAAGAAACATACATGATGTGACTAAAGGTGTACTAAAAATCATACCAACTCCGCCTCATATTGGTTGTCTTTTTTCGTGAAAAATCGTGTACCTTATTTTTTTGACTTTCTTGCACCAATTTAAAGGTAGCAATGAGTACTTTAAATTAGGGGAGTGATTTTGTCATTTTTCTTTTTGTTAATATCATTTTTTTTTTGGTCTTTATTAGATGATTTATTTTGTAAAAGAAGGAGAGTGGCATTAACAAAAAAGGAGTGGCAAAATCAATTCTCTTAAATTAGTACGATAAAAAATGAAAAGAAAATGAAGGAAAGTATTACATACACAATTTTCGAAAAAAGACAGGTAAAGTGGGACCGAGAGAGTAGCACTTACAGTATGTGAGAACTGCAAGAAAGTGCACCGAAAGGATAATCGAGCCGGACATATAATTGTGTGAATAATAAAATGACCCGCTTCTGAAGGACTTTGATTTTTGAGCCAGTAGATACAATGCAGTTCTTCCTTTTTCATCAGGATTCTGAGCTAGTTGGGGGAATGATTCCAGTATGCTCATAGCGAGGCCTTGTTTTTTTATAAATGGCAAAGAAACTTTTGTTAATCTTTGAATAGCGATTACAAAGATTAAAGGGAAAAAAAAAGACAGCATGAATGGGTTGCAACTCAAATAATGTCACTGAATCACTGTAAGTTCTCTCTACTATCTCAGTGTGTGAATGGCTATTACTCCGACCCTACTTTCAATCTACATGGAAGAATATTGCACACTTCAAAACCAAGTGCTTTTGTTGTTTAACGAAACAGGGCAGGGTAAAGTCTACAGAATAGTAACACAGATCGGGGATCATTCAAAATGAGGAGGATGCCTTATGCAAATTCTGCAACAATCACATGGGATCTTTAGCATCCCCAATTCATCCCTATTCTCCAAAAATAGAGGATGGATGGGACACCTTGAGCGGAAATTTGTATTTATGTTGCAATTCTTTGGACTGTCTAGATTAAAAGGAATGTCGTGGTGTTTTTTTTTTTTCTTTCCAACGATAAAAGATGATATTATAACTCCAAACCAAAGATTATGAAAACTCGTCATTAGACAAAGAACCAAGTAATCAAGACGATGGAGATTCATCCCACAAACTATACCCCAAACCAACTAAACTTTTTTCCAACAAAATCAAACCAAAACAACCCAAGGAAAAACCCAATTGGGAGAGAGACTCACGGCAAGAAACCGAAGAGAAAACCTCCACAAAACGGAGGAGAAGAAGCAAAGGATTGCAAGCCAATAATAAAAGAAAAAAATAAAATGAAAAACCTAAAACCTCGCCATAATCATCTCCAATATAGATCTCCAACTCCGGCGACCCAATCATGCACAAAAGCTCCATACCCACAACCGCAAATATGAACCACACCACCAGAGATGAGTCACCGACGAACAGCAAAGATAATGAAGGAGGTTCGGCGACAGAGGAACCGGGGGGTTGAGGCGACTGGTAGCGTGAGGGGAGGATGTGGGAGGAGAGTAATGAAAGGAGGGGAAAAGAGATTTCAACAAAGGATTGCAAGCCAACAATAAAAGAAAAAAATAAAATGCAAAACCAAAAACCTCGCCATAATCATCTCCAATATAGATCTCTAATTCCGGCGACCCAGTCGTGCACAAAAGCTCCATATCCATAGCCGCAAATCTGAACCACACCACTAGAGACGAGTCACCGACGAACGGCGAAGATAATGAAGGAGGTTCAGTGACAGAGGAACCAGGGGGTTGAGGCAACGGGTAGCATGAGGGGAGGATGTGGATGGAGAGTAATGAAAGGAGAAAAGAGATTTCGATCAGAGGCCGACGGAAAGAAAAACTCCATAGGAGATAATCCCTCCTCCCCCACCCCCACCACCCCATTTTAGGGTGGAAATCCTTGGGGAGGGGAAAGGAAGGGTAGGGGAAGGGAGAAGGGAAGAGATGTGACGGCTAGGGTTAGAGAGAGAGAGAGAGAGAGAGAGAGTAGCAAGTTTCGGTGCGCTTTAGTTACCCATGAGTATTTTAAACGATCTTATGTTCAAGTTTAAGTTTGAATGTCGTGGTGTTTGAAAATGAGGATTGGGATGAAATTCTGGAGCTTATGAAAATCAGAGTGGCTTTCTGGGTGAGATCAAAATGGGGCAGCCTCATTGTCTCTACAATATTGTGGATGATTTCCTTTTCAAGCTAGACAGCATTCTGGCCCATCTATAATTAGGTTGATGTGTATTTGGTGTAATTTTTGGGAGGTTCACTGTAACACTTTCATAACCCTTCCAGTTCACTTCTTAAGTTCCTAACTTCTCTAGCCCATTAACCTAATAAAATAATTTTTATGATAAAAACACTCATCCTATATAACCATTCATAAAGAGAAACCCTAGAAACAAATCTGTAACACCACCTCTTTCTCTTCCAGATTTGTAGCACCGTCTCTTCGTCTATTGTCCGGCGTCCCACGATCACCGTCCCACGAAAAACCCGATGGCGCCGGCCCGATCAACCACGAATGTCGTTCTTCATTCGTTCTTCATTCGGTTTGGACGAATCATCGTCGACAACTGCCACGAAGGAGATGATGTCGAGGGAGGCAAGGTCGAAGTCGAAGTCGGCGACGACATCGTTGTCGTTTAGGTCGCGGAAGAAGTCGAAGCACTTGTAGTCGTCGAACCAACGGATGGTGCCTTATGATCTTGTTTCATCCGCCACTGATGGATCTCAGTCCAAGGATTTCTTTTTGTTTCTTTGTTATTTTTTTTCTTCATCTCTATTTTTTGTAGCATATAACGTTATATATGTAAATAAATTATCTATGTTGGGGGCTGACGAGGACTGGATATTTGTATTTTTAGTTTTGTCTTTGTTGAGCAAAACACATATAAGCTTATATGTGGAATTCACAACTACAACAAAACAAAAAAAAAAACGTTATATATGTGAAAAATAAAAATACACGTTAATAAGGTTATATCTGTGATCAGAGATGGCAGAGATATCACATAAATAAATACACATAAAAAAAAACATTATATATGTGACAAAAAAATGAGGTTATATGTGTAATCAGAGATGGCGAAGATGTCACATAAATAAATACACACAAACAAAACGTTATATATGTGACAAAAAAATAAACATACAACCTTATACTATAAGGTTATATATTTATAAGGTTATATGTGCAGCAGCGGAGTGTGTGAGATCTAGAATGTAGAGAGAGAGAGAGAGAGAGAGAGAGAGTTGCCAAAATTCTAAAAAAAAAAATCGGAAAGGGCATTTTTGTCTTGTATTAATTCCTTTTCGGCTTGACAAGGACCCAGTTTGACTAACACAAAAAATAAAGAAGAATAAAAATATATTTTTTTATCTTAGCCAAACAAGGCCCTCCCCTATCCCACAATCTTCTCCGTAGCTGCTGAAACCCTACCCACGTACTCCCCCAGCAAATCGTCAAACGCCATGATCGACGGATCCATTGCCGCCACCATGTATGAGGTCTGTCACATGTTATCACTTTTTGGGTTCTATCATCGTGCAGCCTTATTGTTGGTCTGTCATTGTGAATTGTGAATTTTTTTTTAATGTGGAGTAGAATAGGTCTCGCTCTGATATCATGTGGAAATTTTATGCCCAAATCAAAATCAATTGATAATGAGTGAAAAGGTCCAAAATATTCTTAAGAGATCGCCTATTCCATTCCCATGTAATGTGGAACTCTATTTTCTTAACAGTGAGGTTTGACGATTTGGTTCAATTTCATTTGGATGGGAATTCTATTTTTTCGAATGTGTAAGTTCTTAATTTGGAGATGTGAATTCTGTCTTTTTTGCGAATGTGTGAATTCTTAATTGGGGTGTGAATTCTATTTCTATCAAATGTGTGAATTTTTCATTTGGGTGTGAATTGTATCTTGTTTGAAGGTGCAAATTCTAAATTTGGAGATATGAATTCTGTCTTTTCGAAAATGTGAGTGGTACTGGTGGTAGAGGGTGTGAATTCTGTCTTTTTCAAATGTGTGAATCCTTCATTTGTGCATGAATTTACACACCCAGAATTCACACCCCTTTGTAGAATTTACATCTTCGAAAATGAGTTCAAAATATTAAAAACCATCTATAAAAAGGGCCTGGGCGGAATAGAGCTAAAAAAAAAATGGTCCGCATAAAAGTCCCAACAAAATGTAGGACCCGCTTGGAATTTCTCGGATCTGTCAGGCCTGTCTCGTTTGGTTTCTACACTTCAATAGTGCTAGAGACACATCCAAACTCACACCCAAACACACACCCACCACTCACATGAGTGGTGGGTCTAGTGTGAGTTTGGGTGTGTCCCTAGAATTATTGTCTACACCTTACCTTACATTTGGCTCCAATTCCTCTGTTTCATGCAGCTGTCTTCAATCAATTGGTGCTAGCTTCAAAGACATTTTCCAAGATCGGGGTGGGCAAACGTCTCTATATCTGCCGGGATGCTTATGATTGTGATCTTAGTACTACACTTCTCCTGGAGCTGTGAATCCCAGATTGCAACCTTGATGTGAACGGATTTTTGGGAATGAATGGTGCTTCATGGGGGAAGAGATATTCCTAAGGCAAGATGCAATGAAGGATGAATGGAAGGACACAGCTGTCCTGTCCTAATATTTTCTTTTTTATCGGCAAAAGTAACATTTTATTAGGAATAGAGGAAATGATTTCAATCAAAAGTTGAAAACATACATTCAAAGGGACAAAACCCAGTACAACACTTGAGGGCCAAGGGCCGGCCCTGAGCTAAGACGAACAAGGCGGCAGACTTAAGTCCCCAAAATTTGTCCAAAAATTAGGGCTCCAAATAGGTATACTAATGTATGTAATATATATTAAATTAGTGCTTCCAAGTGTTAAGTCTAAGTCTTGCTATCCATAGATGCAAGGTTCAATTCTCTGCCCAAGCAGCTCGCTACTTTTTTCATTCTTATGATTTTGTTTTCCATTTGAGGTTCATTTTTTTTTTGGGAGGAAATGACGGCCCAAGAATCCCTCCAAGCACATGCTGAAAATGTCCTTGACAGATATTAATTATCAAAACACATCATTGACCGTTATTTTCCTTTCAAAAAAAAGAAAAAAGAAAACATAGGGCCCCTATTTTACAAGATCAATTTAGGCCCCAAAAATCTCAAGGCCGGCCCTGTGAGGGCTTAAAGTGTCCAGATAAAACGATATAAGCACGAACCACCCAAAAGAGCCTAAAGAGCCAAATAATACATTAAAGCTCAATCCAAAGAAACCCAAAACCTGTCCTAGAACAACAAAACGTCGCCGCCCACCACTTCAGACAGAACAACCACCACCACCCCACCACCGCCGGTTATGTCCTTTTGATAGTTATTTGATTGATTTTTGTTAGCTTTTATTGTACTGTTATTGCTACTGCTTTTGGGTTGGCTCCTAGCCAGCTATTCCTTTTCTTTTCTCTTCCTTTTCTCTGTTTTTGGTCTTGCTCGTAGCAAGACGTACCTAGTTGTAGTTGACATGCGTGATTTTTTGCAACTCATTATAATTAACTTGTTTGAAAGCAGTATCTTTAGTATTAGAATTTTTATTTTACTCTTTCCGTCAAATATTGATTATGTATTTTCTTAAAGTAATTTTATCCTTAGTCGGATAAAGATTCAGAATTTTCGTGCAAAATTTCATAAATTTAAACATCTCAATTGGTTCAAAAATTTAAAATTTAGAAATTATGTGTTTAATATTCTGGTCTAATTAATTATTTTTAGTGTTTTTTTTTTCAAATGAACAAAAGAATTTTGGACCGTGTGTTTTTTTTCCCGTAGGTACCTTAATATTGTCTATATATGTTACCTAGTTACATATTACCACATACTGAACTCAAGGCAAATAAAATTTTAAGGGTAATTAATGTACAACAATCATCCCTAGCTCTAGTTGTAGTAAAATTATCGGGCCAAATTATATAATAACTTGTATTAGAGGAACAAAATTTGAAATTATGTACTTAAAACTAGCTAGAGAGGGACGATATATAGTTGAAGTTCTGCGCACTACAAAAGAAACGTACGTAAGTACGTACCATAATGTTCTCCCGTGACCGCAGCGTGAAGAACATTGGAATTCTCTGAACTTCCGGTCGTCTCCTGATCGCGATCGAGTACCTTTGCGATTAGATGGTCGAAAACATCCTCGTGTCCACAAGCCGTGGTCATCTCCTGATCGCGATCGAGTACCTTTGCGATTAGATGGTTGAAAACATCCTCGTGTCCGCAAGCCGCAGCAACGTAAATAGGCGTCTCTCCCAAACGATTGCGTTCCCGAACCAATGATTCATGTTTCCGCAAAAGGATTTCAACCACGCTTTTTCGACCGAACCTCGCAGCTTCATGCAACGGCGTGTTGCCCTTGCCCTTCTCATCGTCGACGAGTTTCTGAATCACGAATGCGTTCCCGTACATGGCTAGAAAATGGAGGATTGTGTTGCCCCCCGTGTCTAGTGGTATCGCACCTTCTCGTTTCCAGAAGTCGCGAACAGTTGCAAACGACGATGACCACGACCGTGGATGGCAATCTGACGCTGCTCTGAAAGCAGCAGAGCGAGTGACTGGAATGGTGGGGGATGCCATCTTTGAATCCTCAAGCAGACAGAACAACTATATATGGGAGGTAGTACTAGTGACTCACGAGAGAACCGATTTGACTACTCACCACTGACTCACTGAGCTTCCCAGCTAGCTACTCCACTAGCATGAGAGAAAGGCATTTTGACTAGGTCTTCCCCTGTTTTCTATTTGGGAAAAAGTTGGTGGATCATGTTGTTCAATAATTCTACGTCCACGTCCATTTTACACACCTAAATACACATTAATGCACATAAGTATATGGACTCCACACACATTGTACTATAGTATGTGTGGAGTCTACACACTTATATATGTGGGTGTGTATTTTGATGTGTATATCGGTGTGGTGCTAGAACTACTCTATGTTCTTTTGGGCAGAATTAAGGGGAAGATTTGGGCAGATTCGAGGTGAAGAGGAGCTTAGTGCACACATGATGATTGTGTAAAATATAATACACAATTAATCTCTAATCGTCTATTGCTGTAATAAATAGTTAGAATTCGTTCAAACTCTTCTTCAAAAAAATTAAACTTTTCTCTAAAATAATTTTTTTAAAATCTAAACCGTTCAAATACATATCAAAATAGCATTTTTATTTGTTTTGATTATCAATAATGCTACTCACACTGAGAAAACACACAGATCTTCCGCAGATAAGTCCACGTGGTATAAAAATTGCAAATGGGCCCACAATCTTTCTCTCTCCTCTCTCCTCTCTCCTCTCTCGCCTCTTGCTTTTCACTCTCCCCCTCAAACCCACGTTGTTATCTATTCTCCCTAGTTTTTCTCCACCCCCATTATCTTTACTCTTTTCCAATAAATCCACTTTCAATCTCTCTCTTTCACGATCCTCGACAGATCAATTGGAATCATATTATTCATACATGTTTTTCTCTTTTCTGGAACAAATCGTGAATTACTGACCCTTGGTAAGAGTAGATATCACCATTGTTGGTAGGCTTTCCAACCTGAATCTTGAAACCCTCCTCTCTCATACTCTGGAAACCACTCCTCTATCATACTTTGGATATCTATTCACCTCAACCGAATCAAAGTGTAGAACTTGTTGTGGATTAAAAAATTAAAAGGGAAAAATTTTATGGCAATATGATTAAGATTTGCTAATATGAAGTGGCTGGGTACTACATTTTTTTGGGTAGTGTTGCATTTTCTTTAGAATAATTTTAATTTTTTGATCGGAGATGTGAAAACTTTTATGCAAACATGAGAGAGAGAGAGAGAGAATCGTGCAAAACAAAGATAAGTGTGAGACTGCGATGGATATGGTGGGGTGGGCGTCGGCGGTGGTGAGACACAGAAACAAGTGAGACAATTTCTGTTCAAAATTTTGGGAAAGTGGGTTTTGAGAGAAGGGTCCAGAGAGAAAGGTTGCGGGTCCATTTGCAATTTTTATTTTTGAGTGGTGCTATTTGCACCGATAGGTTTCCTACAAACGGTATACCGCGCGGCTGCCTCCGGCTACCGGACGACCGATCCGAGCCGTATATATACACGAAAAATAGGGTGTTTAGATCAAGCACCCTACACACATCGGATGCCGTTGATTTCAGTGTTAGGCCCCTCAGTTTTTTTTAAAAAAATTTTTGGACGGCTCGGATCGACCGTCCGGTGGCCGGAGACGGCCGCGCGTGGCTGTCGGTACGATTTCTCTACATTTTGGTCGGTACATATAGGATTTTCGATTTTTATTTCACGTGGATTGATCTGTGGAAGATCTGTGCTTTTTTCTGTGTGGGTTTTAATAATTTTGAAAAATTGATGGATGGAGGACCCATCGGGTAAAAGAGATGCACAAAGACCAAGACGACTCTTACTTTCTTTCTTTTTTTGGGGCAAGCGGAAAATCCAAGACGACTCTTATCAAACATCAACTTTCCATGCTCCATCCATTATAGTATGTTTTTTTGATCAATGCTCCATCCATTATATAGAGCCACTCATTGATCATCAAAGAGGACGTAAGGGGGTAGGGAATTTATGCTCGGAAAGAAGAAAGGGACAGAGCAAGAATAGGAGGCAGCATTTCTGCGGTTTACGCCTCGACTACACCTCTTATAGTCAAGGTCGATCCAAGATATTTGAGTATTCAAGGCCTGTTCTAAAATGGTGCTTTAAAAACTTGACAATTTTTACGGAAAAAAAAAATAGTCAGAGAAAGTCAAAACTATGGTATTAAATTCACTTTGCCAATTAAGTTTTTGCTCTGTCGATGTTGGACAAACAAGTTGTAAAACAAAACTTCCCATCTATAGTCTCATATCGCTAGTTGAAGGAAACAATGAAGGCAAAAAATCTTTTATAAGTAAAAAGTCTTATAGCCTCAATATCAATACTCAAGAGACTGGGTCTTGCTTCTGAAACATGGACTAAGTATTTCCTAAAAAAAGTCCTTCCCAATCCAAATACTAAAAAAAAATTGGGATGCCCAAGACCCAGACCTTATGAGCCTTGTGCCTAGGCTGACTATGCATGTAGTCTGGCCATTTTTGAACTCATTTTAGAGTCACTTTGATAATTCCAACCGTCCATATTATAGAGATTGTCAAGTAGAATAGCCATGTAAAATGTAAAGTTAATCTGATACCTATCAGATCACACATATACTGAAAAATTGAGTTTTCAAGTTTTAATCCGATTTTTTCAAAATCTATGTACTCTCGTTGAATATTAATCTTCATTCGATTAATTTAATATTTTACGGGCATATTTTTCTCTACAAGCTCTACGCTGTGAACAGTTTAGATCATTGAAGTAACCCCGAAATGTTTTAAAAAATGACTGGATTGCATGGAATGTTGTCCATGCCTTAACGGCAGAAAAGCCAATGCCATTAGAATAAAGCAAATGTTAGTGCTCCAAAAAAAAAGAAACAAATCAATAAACAGCAAAGAAAAAGGTAACAAGTGTCAAATCAAATCTTTATGACCCGTTTGAGGATTTGGATTTTAGATTCTATTCATTATCTTATTTCTTTTTAATCATTATTCTTATTTTTTTATTTATCTATTTTCAATCATTACTCATATTTTCAATCATTATCCTACTTCTCTTTACACTCATTATCTACAAATTCAAATCCAAAATACTAAAATGAACGGGGTCTATGTGAAAATTCTTGCTTGGACAGAGTTTTGCACAAATGATTGGATTCTTTCAATTTATTTAAAATATTTTTTTAAGGATTCTTGCAAACAATTAACTCAACTAGATATTGATTGGAATTTGATTGATTCATTCAAATTTTTTCCACCAAATTATGGGATAAAAATCTATCAAGTCCTTAACAATTTTCGAATGAGTTAATTTTTTACATGGACCATTAAAAATATATTTTAAACAAGTTAAACGATTTCACTAATTTGTCTCGGACTCACCCCACTCTAAAATAAATCCCATGCAATTCGGTATAAATTTAAGGGTTCATTTGATTGGCGAGAAAGTCATAATGGAAAGTGAAAATTGAGAGAAAGTAAAATAAAAGAAAAGAAAAATAAACTTTTTTTTCTCACATCCGTGATCCATTTGATTAGGATGAAAGTTTTGCAATAAAATAAGGAAGTCAGAGTAATTGTGGTTGATTCTTACAAGAAAATATTCCATCCGTTCCTTTTTATATGTCCTGCTTCGTATCTCTAACTTATTAAAAAAAACATCGTCATTGTACTTTTCACATCAATTTTTACCTCTACTTTCCCTATTTACCCTCTATGGAGACATCATCATTACATTTTTACTCACTAACTTTTCAAAATAGAATCTACTTTTAGGAGCAAAATGAAAAATGTACCAACTTTTACCTATTAACTTTACAAAATGGACATTTATTAAAGGACAACCCAAAATAAAATATTGGACTTTAAAAAAGGGATGGAGGGAGTAAAATTTTTCTGCACTTTTTGAGAGAAAAAGTAAGACAAGCTCTCTAGCTTTTGAGAGTTGTACAGAAAAGCTTAATTTTTACCACTTTCTAGGATATTTTTGCTAAATGAACACCAATTTAGTAAAAAAAAAAATCTTTTTTTTGCATTTTCTAACATTATCTCGCTAATCAAATGGATCCTTAGTGTACACCAAAGCATGACCCGAAGTTTGCAAAAGTAAATAGGAAACATGAATAATTCACACGTTTAATAAAAGACAAAATTCACATCCAAATAAAGAATTTATACCTTCAAAAAAGACAGAATTCAAATTTGAACCAAATCATCACACCTCGCTTTAAAAAAGAATCATATAAAAATTGTTTCAGTAGCTTTCATTTCATTGTTTTGGTAGCTTTCATTGCTCCAAAGTAAGGGGGGAAAAATGCACTACCATCATATCCTTTCCCCCTTTTTTCTTTTGGTCGGCCATATCCTTCCCCTTTTTTCCTTTCGGCTTTTTTCAAAGGAAAAATAAAGAAGCAAAGATTACGTACACCCTATACATATATTGATATACATTTAGATCAGTTATATACAACTGGATCTGTTCCACCTGAAATTTTAGAGAGATAAATCTTAAGGGAGAGAGAGAGGGAGAGATTGGGAGAGAGGAGTGTTGAATATGGAAGAGAAGCCGGTGGAGAGGTTGGAATCGGCCATGGCGTGGCCGGAGGCCATTTCAGGTGTGTTGCCAGAGGTTGGCGGAGATGCGGCGAGGGCAGCAATGGATCTGTCAATCGTGGCGTTCAACGATCTGATGAGGAAGTACGTGGGTAGGGTTTTCGGCTGCTGCGAAGAAGATTGCTGGATAGATTACGCATATGACGAAGGTCGTGGCTTATGTGGAAGATTCTGGCATAGTAAAAGTGGGGGTAAAAAATCACCACCAGATCACGTGCCCTTGGAATTTTATCTTCTACACCTTTTTTTTTGTAAACCTACTCAAAAAAATTAGAAAAATTAGAAATTTTGGGCATAGGGCTTATCGTCTGGTGTTTCCGGAGGCGGGGGGCTGCTGCCCCCTTGGGGCAGCAGCGTGCTGCTGTCCCGATTTTTCGGGCCCGTTCCGGTCTCGCTCCGATGATCTGAAACGTTCACTTTGTAGAACTCGTCGAGTAGAATAACTATAAAAAAAATCAGCTTAATTGGATATCATTAAATGCCTGATCGGAATCTTTTTATCTTAAAAAGAATGAATCCGAAACACTGAATCAAATCCATTGTAACCCATGAACCGAGAGTTATATGGGCTCCGATCAGGCACTTAACGATATCCAATTAAGCTGATTTTTTGTTTAGTTATTCTACTCGACGAGCTCTACAAAGTGAACGTTTCAGATCATCGGAGCGAGACCGGAACGGGCCCGGAAAGCCGGGACAGCAGCACGCTGCAGCCCCCTTGGGGCAGCAGCCCCCCTGCATCCGGTGTTTCCAACCAAATCAATGAACTCCTTACAGAATTAAATGCTTGTTTTAGAGAGACAAATAACAAATTGTTACTTTATTTGACATGTTTAGTCCATCTAAGCTCCGTTCCAGAACACCTTTTTAAAAAATAAGTACTTATTTCATATTTTCAAACTCAAAAATAGTGTAAATAAAAAATAATTTTTTAATTTTTTTTGCACTGTATAAAAGATCTCATCGAGATCTTTCAAATAAGATCCATATTGTATATTTTTAAATTTTAATAAATTCATCATTTTTGAACTTGAAATTATCTTCTTAAAAAATAAGGATTTATTCTACGTTCTGGAACGGGGCCTAACTCATCTTCTAACTTTTCAAAATACAAGTCGAACAATCAATTAGAGAACCACAAGAATGATCATTGGTTGATTGTAAAGAGGCGAAACTCTGAAACTAAGTAATTTCGCCTTTACAAATTCAAAAAACATATTTATCGATATCTGTTAGAATTGATCTTTTACAAGATCCCATAATAGTTATTTTAAAATTTAGAAAAAAAAATTGTGGGGTCCACACGCGGCGTGTGGTGGTCATGCGATCCACCTGGTATTAGAGGAACAAAATTTGGAATTGTGCGCGCTTAGGACCCTTGTCCGCACTACCAAAGAAACGTGTCTACCATAATGTTCTCCCATGACCGCAGCGTGAAGAAGGTTGGAACTGTCGGTAATTCCTTGTGTCCACAAGCCACGGCAACGTAAATAGGCGTCTCCCCTAAACAATTGCGTTCCCGAACCAATGATTCTTGTTTCAGCAAAAGGATTATTCAACCACACTTTTTCGACCGAACCTCAGAGTTTCATGCAACGGCGTGTTGCCCTTGTCGTTTCTCCCAAACAGATCTTCACATTTTACTATGCTGCTGCTGCTGTTGTTGCCGTTGTCGTCGTAGATGAGTTTCTGAATCACGAATGCACTTCCATACATGGCCAAAAAACGGAGGATTGTGTTGCCCCCGCATCTAGTGGTATCGCGCCTTCTTGTATCCAGAACTCGCAAACGGTTGCAAACGACGACAGTGATTCGCAATCGGCCGCTGCTCTGAAAGCAGCAGAGCGGGTGACTGAAATGGTGGAGGATGCCATCTTAATTTGAATCCTCGAGTGGACAGAAATTAAGAACTATTTTTTTCTAGTTTCAAACTTCTTGGGTCAATGGAAGGAAATGAGATTTTCGTATATATGTATGTGAGAGGTTGTGTTTGGTGTTGTGTTTGGATTATTGTGTGAGTATCATTTTCGCAACGATGCTACTCACACAACGATCCAAACACAACAATTTACACAACCTCTCACATACATGTGGGGCCCACACATAGTAATGTGTGTGGAGCCCATATGTATGTGAGAGATTGTGTTTGGTGTTGTATTTGAATTGTTGTGTGAGTATCATTTTTGTTTCGTATATATAGCTTCATAGGGTAACTTCCCTGAGAAAAAAAACAACAGAAGGAATTCTCTCTATGTACGGAAAGAAGAGAGAAAGGGGCAGAGCAAGAACAGGAGGCGGCTTTTCTGCCGTTTAGGCCTCGACTAAACCTCATGTAGTCAGGCCATTTTTGAACCCATTATGGAGCCACTTTGATGATCCGAACCGTCCACATTGTAGGATTTGTTGAATAAAATAGCCAAGTTAACTATCAAGTTAATCGGATGCCAACTGTTTGTATATAAGCGGATCACATATATTTTGAAAAATTGAGTTTTCAAGTTTTAATCCTATTTTTTCAGAATCTATGTACCCTCATTGAATATTAATCTTAATCTGATTAATTTGATATTGTACATGCATATTCTTCTTGACAAGCTCTACGATGTGAACGATTTGGATCATTGAAGTAACTCCAAAATGATTTCGAAAATGACTAGAGTGCATGAGATGTTGGCCACGCCTTAACGCAGAAAAGCCAACCCCATTAGAATAAAGCTAATGTTACTGCTCCAAGAAAAGAATTAATAAACAAAAGAGAAAAAGGTTAGAAGTGTCAAATTCTAAAGCCAATGTTACTGCTCCAAGAAAAGAAGTACACCCTCCGTCCTCCGTCCCAAATTAGATAACAAGTTTGGAAATTTTTATTATTTTTTATTACTTATATCTTTTAATTTATAATATTTTTAATGAGTTTGAAAATTTTGTATAATAGAACTAATCAAGAATTATCAAATAAGATCTATATTGTATATTTTTTGAGATTCATAATGAAATATATTAGGAATTGAAATTGGCACAGATATTAAAAATTGTCATCCAATTTGAGACGGAGGGAATAATAAACAACAAAGAAAAAGGTAAACAATTGTCAAATCAAATATTTTATGTGAAAATTCTTGCTTGGGACGGAGTTTGGCACAATTGGGATTGGTCCAAGTTGTTTAAAAATAGTTTTTTTTTTAAGAGTTCTTGCAACAATTAGCACAATCAAATGATTGAGGCTCCAAAAATAAGTTTTCTAGAACCAAAAATAAGTCCTTATTTTTTAAGACGGTAATTTCAAGCTCAAAAATTATGGGCTTATTGAAATATAAAAATATGCAATATGGTTCTTGTTTGGAAGATCTCGATGAGATCTTTTATACTATGAAAAAAAAATTAAAACTTATTTTTTATTTACTTTATTTTTGAATTTAAAAATGTAAAATAAGCTGCTTATTTTTTAAAAAGTTTTTTGGAACGGGGCCTGATTCATTCAAATTTTTTTCCCGACAAATTCTGGAGTAAAAAGCTGTCAAGTTCTTAACAACATTTGAATGAGATAATTTTATACATTAATTGTTAAAAGCATATTTTAAACAAGTTAAACAATTTCATTAATTTGTGTGAGACTCACCTCACTCCAAAATAGATCCAAGACAATTTGGTGTACATCTAGTGTACACCAAATCATGTATCCAAAGTGTGCAAAAGTTAGTAAAAGGAAATATCTTAACTAGGAACGAAACACTGTATGTATGTCTTTTCCATTGGTACGTGGAAATATTTACTTATTAACTTAGTGGTGTTTAAGGTGCATTTTCGATATGTTATTGGCTACAAGTTAATGACAATAGTTAAGTTGTTTCTGCTAAATAAAATTTTGGTTGACATATGCGAGGAGATCGCTATATATGTTATTGTTTACCAATTTTTTCCTCAATCGAAATCGACAGAAATTTCGGAAAACAATGCTAACAACAAAAATAAGGGCAAATGCGGCTATATCTCCACAAAACGGATCTGTGGTTCCACGCCGTGTTTTAGGACTTCACCAGAGAGAAATGGCGAATGAATCAAATGCTATTTTGGTGGTGATGAATTGACTCGTAAAAGAAGACCGTCACCCGCCAATCTTCAAGAATGGAATCAACCCATCAATTGGGCGAAATGAATTGATGGTTTAGTGAAGTGGGGTGGAGCGGAAGAAAAATAACAAATGGACTTTGTTATTTTTCCAATGTAGAATTACAATCAAGAAGGACGGATCCTCATTGAAAGTAAGAAAATTAAGTTAATCCTACTCCTAGGAAGACAAAAATTAAGAACGAAGTTAAGACTTTGATTTGTTAAAGGAGTTTACAATGAAGCCAAAAGAGGCTATTTATAGAAAAATAAAATGTGTAGGAAATAACTTCCTAACTTCTCACTACCCTTCATCATCTTCCAAGTGTCCAAATAACTTTCCACAAACTCCAAAGTGTGTAGGAACATTTCACCTGTCCAAATAACTTCTCTTCAACTTCAAAGTGGGTAGGACAATAACAAGTGTCTTTTTAACTTTCAAATGTGTAGGAGCATACCAAGTGTCCTGCACCTTATTAAAATACAAACAAATAAAAACTAGTTATATTATTAATACGAAATAATAAAATATGAAGCATTCTCATAATTGCCATCTTTTGATCGATTATCGACAGACAGTGAATATATGTTGCAAACAGTTATTAGCTTTTTGAAGCTCAAAGAGCTAGACCAAAACTCTGTTAGTGATGCAATTACCAAAAACTTAACCAACCCCTGACCACTCGTTTTTAAAAAAATAAAACAACAAAATAAATAACGGATAAACAAAACACAACACTGTTGACTAGATTTCAACAAAATAAACAAAACATAAATGCCCAAAACTTAACCCAAATACCCCTTAATTTTGCATTTTTTTTTTTTTTTTGATCATCCCTTTATTTGGCTTGGAGCAGCGTGTGCGGCTTCACCGCCGATCACGTGCATGGGTATGGTTTTTGGTGATGTTCAGATTGTCCGGTGGAGACTATCAGGTTACAAAGATATAAAACTGTGAAGATGAGCACTTCTGGGTATCGAACGAAACAGAGACCTTTCGATTTCGTCGCCAAATTATCGGGTAGCGTCTGGGTGGTCGTTTGTTGCTGGGCTTGAAGGCGATTGACTCGTATGGATGAGACAATCTTGAATCAACACTCAAAAAATTATTTTCGAGTGAGCTAGTTTCTGGTGAAAATAGCAGTAGAACGTCGAAGGCCGAAGGTATGTTTTGAAAGAGAATTTTATCGAATTCGCCTAGGGCTCTAATACCACTGATGCAAATTGAGAAGTATCGATCCATATAACTCTCAAACTTGTACTATTTCACAAACATACTCAATTTGTATTACACAAGAGAAACTTGATTTTTCTTACACTCTCTCACACATTTTGATCACTCTTATTTGCACACTTACATATTCAGATTACAAGCCTATTTATAGTCTAAACAAGAGAGAAAAAGCAAAGATGTGATAAACTCACATTTATTGAGCAAATCTGAAAACATATTACAGAAGCTTGAGAGTCTTCTCAAGCAGTAAAAGTAAACCATGTGCTTTTCATGGGTTGCTAGGGAAGCAACTCAAGTTTAAGCAAGAAAGAGAGGTAATAGAGGAGCAAGAAACTTCCGTCTATGGTTCCAAGGATGAATGTTGCAGCGAGCAAGCACACGTACGTAATGTATTCTCCCAGAGGGAAACCAAGCCTTTCAAGAAGGTAGACCTGACGAGAAGCTAGGGCGATGAATACCACGGAGAGCATCAAGGAACCCATAGCAACCAAAAGTCTCAACGGCAAGTCCAGGTAGAAGTCATTGCTGCGGAACGGACATGACTGGATCGCAAACATAGTCGCGAAGGCAACAAAGGCAGCTAAAAGACCGCAGAATATGTGCAAGTAGTACATGCGCATGTCGTCCGTGAGGAAAACGAGGAGACCGTAACGAGGATCGTCCTCGCTCTGGCGGTAACCTCCCGGCGGGGTAAAGAGTGCTGCGTAATTGACGGTTCCGATCAACGCTACGATTAGCATCAGACCATTGTTCATGTCTTTGACTGCTTTCTCAGCCTTCTCTCGTATTTCCGAATGTTCTTTTGCGAATACTTCTTTTGCTGTCTTCCCGTCCTTGTTTCGAAGATTCCATAAATGTGGGGGAGAGTTGTAACTCACGTGCTACATCATGCATGTGGAATTTCAAAAGACTGTAAGTATAAAGCCATATATATCAATGTAGAGTAGTACTCAACGGCAATGGTCGAATTAAAAGATTTAACTCCCTCAAGCCTCGTGGGTTTGATTCGCACTGTCAAAAACCGAGGCTAAAGGTTTTGTCATGGCATTAACACCATGGCTCCGAGCTAGATTAATTGAGGTGCACATAATTAATTAGTTAACCAAAATACTCAATTAATAAAAGGACTAATAAATACAAGAAAACTATAGTTAATTAAGGATGCAATTACTTCTAGTCAGGGTAGCTTAACAATCATTCGTATTAGTATCACTATTCTTTACTGTTATTAACTAATAGAATCCTATAGTACAACTTTAATCAAAATTTTGTGAAACTTTACAGAAATAATAGATCCCTTTCATTCTCGTATGGGTAAGGTTAGGAAAATTCTATGCACCTCGAAAGAGTACTCAGAAACTACCCCGAATTTGAAAATTGATGGTCCAGATTGACTTCAAGTGAATCTTGACCATTGATTTTCAAATTCGGAATAATTTATGGATACTCTTTCGGGGTACCTAGCACTCCTCGTAAGGTTATAGCCAATTCAACTACACTAGTACCGCTACCAAGCCTCAAAGGGCCTCTCAGATCCTACCTTAAGCTCGGAGCAAACATGAAAGGCTGGGTAATATAGAAGCCATCAGGCTTCTCGATCGCCTAATTGCCCATTAATTCTAGGTCAAGCTAAACTTAACACTTAAAAAACTAAACCTCTTTCGTGATGCTGCCACATGTCTCGCAGAGGCACGTGCCATGTGTTGCACTTCAATTCGGCAGTCAAACAGTCGACTTTGTCGAAGTCAGTTGGCCTTACCTACAACCACTATTAAAAGTCATGTACAACAAATGATCCACAAGGAGAGAGTAAGAAATCAAACCATAATAATGTTGAGAGGCCACACTTAGTCTCCATTGTTCAATACTTTAGAATTCTAGAAGATTCGGAAATATTCTGAAACATTTGAGAACATTCTAGAAAGGCGTATTTGGTTTCAGAACATTCTCGAACCTTCTAGAATACTGGAGAAAGTTCTAGAACATCCAAGCCAAAGGACTTGTAGCCCAATAGTATTTATGGTCCTTCCCTTGTGGGGGACCAAGGTTCAAGCCCCATTAATGGCATTTGTGGTTTAGAACTATGGAGAGCCTTTGGACCTCATGTGGACTAATTTACTAACTATCCCCTAACCCGCTAATGTATACCACTTGAAAAAAAAAAGTTCTTCCTAGAAGGTTCTAGAACGTGGAAGAATCTAAAGTGATCTGATCTTTCATGAAGACTTAGGAAGGATCAAGGACAATTCGCAATGTTCTAAATATGTGTGGAGAGTTCTATATTGTTAGGGTAGACAAGAACATAGGAAGAGAATCTAGAATATATGTTGTACACAAGTAGAAATAAGAGATTTGGATTCTCATTGAGGTGGTGGTGACATAACCTTCCTTTGGTGAGGTATATCGCAAGGTGGGGGAGATACCATTCAAGTGTGTGTTGTGTCTATGCACAAGCATTTGCATATGTAATAAAGTTTATTCGTATTTCTTTCGTTGCGTGTGTGCTCAACAAATAAATGCACGCATACCTTTTTTTTTTTAAGAAAAAAATGCACACGTACCTTAAACCAACAAACGTCCCACATCATCTCGTACAAATGTCCTCGTTGAACTGATCTAGAATTTGGAGCACCCAATTTGGCAGCAAGATGTAATATGGTGTTTCCACGATTATCAACATCTCCCACCAACATTCCATCTTTGAGCTCTATTTTCCTCTTCAACAAGTCGTAGATATTCCAATCTTTCTGCTCAACCGCTATGTGCAATATGTTCTTTCCTTTGTCATTTTGAGAAGAGCCGAAGGCAGGAACACGACTATTCTTGTCAAAGCTAAACGTAGCCTCCGGAAATTTTCCTAAAATCTCATTTACCAACTCAATGATGCCCTTCTTTGTGGCTTCAACAATCGGGCTTCCCATGCGATCGCCTAAGTATCGATTCCATTCTCTCTCTTCTTTTACGAGCCTTTTTCCTAGCTCAAGTGCAAAGGCATGTTTCTGCTTTTCATCATAGATTCTTCTAGTACGCCAATAAGCTTAATTGAAAAAGAAACAAGTTCATGAATTTCTATTTAGAAAGATCAATAATTTAAAAAAATTGCGTTAGTTAATTTTGTGCAAAACTTTTATAGATTATTAATTGATTAGTCTCGAGTAGAGAAAGTGGAAAAATATTTTTTTTTCTTTTATCCTAATATATTTTGAAATATTCAAGGTAAATTCCAAAAAGCTTGCTTTTGGGGCTTTATCTTGGAATATTTCTAAAAATATTTGGGTAAAGGTAAAAAAAAATTTGAATTTTTAGATTCCTTCCACAAAAATTTGACGCAAAATTAACAAAAACCCAAAAAAAAGAATAATAAGGAGAAAACACCCAAAAAGCCACTATAAATAAGGAGAACATGTAGAAAGCCTTAAAAGATGTTGAAAATCGATCTCAATTTTTAAAATTAAAAAAAAAACTTTTTCTAAGAAACAGAGCTTGATCTAGATGAGTAAAGGGATCCACCTCTGATGACGGTTCTGAATCCTACAGTAAGAAAAGAATGTCACCAATTACTAGGAGTATTAAATTAGCTGAAAGAAAATACTATTACAGGTAAAGAATATATCAAATAAACGAGTAATTATTTAATAGTTTAGGAGTACCACGGTAGTACTCTAGAGCAGTTTATAATCACATTTTTCTGTGGGGTCTATTAACTGAGTAGCAAACCTCACAGAAATGTGTGATTGTAAGGTAATTCAGAATACCACGTGACGATACTCTCAATGTACGATTGTAAAGAGATTCAGAATGCCACGTGACGATACTCAAACTATTGTATAGTTTCACCAAACAAGCAGGTGTCAAAATATATATAGGATAAATGATACTTATCTCCCTGAGTTTCTGACAAATATAAATTGACCCTGATCTCCAGTTTGGAAAATTACTCTAACCTCCCTTACTTTTGAAACTATACGCAAATTAATTAATTCCACCCTTTATGTTATCCTTTCGTTTGTTCCAACAAGAAACATGCTTGACATCATCGCATTGAAGCATTTGAATGAGATCTTAGAAATTGTACAGTGCTATCAATGTTGTCAAAAAGAAAAAAAAAAAAAAAAGTTAAAGTGAACGAATTTAAGCTCTCTCTTTAGAATGCTAAGAAAATTGACCCCATATGCAAATTCAAAATTGTCATTTATATACTTTGTCCCATGAGTCGCGCATTTAAAAAATAAATTATGTTCTTTCTTTTCTGTCGTTTTCTGTCGACAACACAAATGTTCGTTGAGAAAAAAAAAAAAAAAAAAGCCAACAAAAATGTAGCAGTGGTATCCCCAACCTAGGCACCTGTTTATATCCATGTTATCTCTCTATGCTCCTACCTCTTATTCTCCCCTATTAGTAGAGATGGAGGGAGGAAGAGGCATGCGCATATGAGGGGTCAAGGCCCCCGCAGTTTGGATTTTTTTCTTTTCTAAATTTTAAAATTTAATATTAATACTTCACATGGGTGGCTCTTGAAATAAAGAATTGAAAATAACTTTTTCAAATTCACAAGACCCAAATTTTTTTGACTTTGCTAATATATGAGCACTACATGCAGTGAATGCGGAAAAAGTTAGAGTTTCAATGTACTTTCTATAAATATTCATTCGCTTTATCATATATCTATACATACACCTTTTACATATATCAATAAATAGTGATAACGTTAAAACTGTTTTTGTTGGTACCAAAACTTCAGCAAATAAAAGTCTTGTATATTACACATTGTACAAATCTTTTATTCATTAGAATTGTGGCATCAACAAAAATAATTTTGTCATTATCGTTTCCAAGGTTAGCATTTTCATATTCCCAAGTTGTTTTACCTGCAAGCGCGAATGCTCGGCCAAATATTCTTATACTTACGCGAGAGAGAGAGAGAGAGAGAGAGAGAGAGAGAGAGAGAGAGAGAGAGGTTTTGATTTTCTAGATCTTTGTTTATCTCAATCTGTTTATTGCATTTTTTTTTTCTATTTTCTTCTATTCCCTACCATATGTGATGCTGCCGAATGGATATAAGAGACATTTAAAGTTAAAAACTACCATCTTTGTTTATCTCAATCTGTTTATTGCATTTTTTTTTTCTATTTTCTTCTATTGCCTACCATACGTGATGCCGCCGAATGGATATAAGAGACATTTAAAGTTAAAAACTACCACAGGTTTGCGCTAATATCGGTTATAGAAAAAGGGAAAACACAAAACCAAACCTGCGACTATTGATGCCCGGAACCCTTTTCGTTTCGGCTGATACACCATCGACGGAATAAACCCTGCTTGGTAATAAACAAACACATTTTCTTTTTATGAATGAATAAGGTATAAAATGAAAATCATGTCTCTTATTTTATTTTTTTTGTAATTTCTTGCACCAAAGATTGCAATGAGTACTTTAAATAAGTGCAATAAAAAACGAAAAGAAAATAAAGAAAAGTGTTGGAGTACATTTTTTCATTTGAAAAATGACACAATTTTCAAAAAAAGACAATTAAAGTGAAACAGAGAGAGTAACGCTTACAGTATATGAGAACTGCAAGAAAGTGCACCGAAATGATCAAGGAGGCGGACATATAATTGTGTATAGAATAACATGACCCGCTTCTGAAGGACTCTGGTTTTTGAGCCAACAAATACAAAGCAGTTCTTCTTTTTTCATCATGATTATGAGCAAGTTGGGGGTATGACTCCAATATTCTCATAGCAAGACCTTTTTTTTTTTTATAATTAACAATAAAGAAAATTTTATTAGTCTTTGAATAGCGATTAAAAAGACTAAAGGGAATAAGAAAAGTACTTACCGTAATGTTCTCCCACGACCGCAGCGTGAAGAATGTTGGACTTGTCCGTACTTCTGGTCATGATCTCCCAATCGCGATCGACCGCGATCAGATGGTCGAAGACATCCTCGTGTCCACAGGCCGCAGCAACGTAAACAGGCGTCTCTCCTAAACTGTTGCGTTCCCGAACCAACGATTCTTGTTTCCGCAAAAGGATTTCGACCACGCTTTTCCGACCGAACCTCACGGCTTCATGCAACGGCGTGTTGCCCTTGTCGTTCCTCCCGAACAGATCTTCACATTTTACTATGCTGCTGCTGTTGTTGTTGCCGCTGTCCTCGACGAGTTTCCGGACCACGAATGCGTTCCCGTACATGGCTAGAAAATGGAGGATCGTGTTGCCTTCCGTGTCTAGTGGTATCGCGCCCTCTTGTATCCAGAAATCGCGAATGGTTGCAAACGACGACGACCGCGACCGTGATTTATAATCTAACGCTGCTCTGAAAGCATCTGAGCGAGTGACTGAAATGGTGGAGGATGCCATCTTTGAATCCTCGAGTGGACAGAAATTAAGAAGTATTTTTTTTCTAGTTTCAAACTTCTTGGACAGTGGAAGGAAATGAGATTTTCGTATTTATAACTTTCACAAGGTAACTTCCCTGAGAAAAAAAACAAGAGAAGGAATTCTCTTTAGGTACGGAAAAGCAAAGCCTCAAAGACAAAAACACGTGGGAAGGAATCCTCTTTTATGTAAGGAACTTTTTTTTTGGGAGAAAGCACTATAAATGCGCATATATATATATATATATATATATATATATATACGCGCGCGCATTGAATAACAGTTTAAAAGGGAAACATTAAAAGAAAAACGGTGACAATTATGTACAACAATGGCAACTAAAAGAACAAAATGAGGGGTTCCCCGAGCAGTTGTTGACGCAGCATTGCCCCACTTGACAAGGCAGTGGCGACACAAGTGTCCTTGCGAGGTTAACTTGCAAAAAAAAACTAATTTGAAAAATTCGTCATTAAGATTGCGCAACAAAAAGTTGTTTACGAAGTGGGACTCAAATCGACCTGTCATCTGCATGAGCTAAAATTATGATGTAGAGGCAGCAAAGCCCGTGTGATGGCAAGTAAGATGGCCATTAGTTCCATTTGTACGGGAGTCGAGCAGTAACACTATACAGTAGTGATGGATGGACCGGACCCATCATGCAGAAAGACCAAAACCACTCTTCTCAACATACCAGTACTACTTTCCATATGCCCGGCCCATCCATAATATGAGCCACTCGTTGAACAAAGAGGATACAGAATTTATGTACGGAAAGAAGACAGAAAGAGACAGAACAAGAATAGGAGGCGGCTTTTCTGCGGTTTAGGCCTCGACTACACCTCATGTAGTCTGGCCGTTTTTGAACTCATTTTGGAGTCATTTTGATGATCCGAACCGTCCACTTTATATAGCTTGTCGAGTAAAACCGCCTACCTAAGTGAAATGTCAAGTTAATCGGATACCAAGTAGTACATCATCAGATCACATTTACATTCAGAAAAATTGAGTTTTCAAATTTTAATTCAATTTTTTCAGAATCTATGTACTCTCGTTGAATATTAATTGTTATCCGATTAATTTGTTATTTTACATGCATATTTTGCCCAATAACTTCTACACTGTGAACGATTTGAATCATTGAAGTAACTCCAAAATGGTTTTGAAAGTGACTGAACTGCATGGGATGTTGTCCACGCTTAACCGCAGAAAAGTCAACCCCATTTGAATAAAGCTAATGTTTAGCGCTCCAAGAAAAGAATCAATGAGCAACAAAGGAAAAGGTCAAATCTCACATCAAATGTTTTATGTGAAAATTCTTGCCTGGGACGGAGTTTTCCATAAACGATCGGATTCGTTCAATTTATTTAAAATATTTTTTAAAGGATTCCGACAAAATGGGTCTCCAAAAACATTTGGCGTGGAACCGAACTTAATTTTGTTCACCCTCTATTACGTTTGATGTGAAAATACAAATGAAAAAAATGGTAAAATGCACCATTCAGTAATCCCAACATTTGTCATTCACCATTTTCCACTCCTGTATATTTCCCAGTTGAAACAGTCTTAAAGTAAAAAACGAATGCCGAAAAGGAAAAAAAGAAATCCAGCGAAAAACTCTAGCAACACCTCACTCGTACAATTAACGCAATCACATAAGGTATGCGGACCCAGACCCGCCAATCGTATGAATGTCACCCAAACAAGAGAAGAAAGTTTCGAAAAAACTCCCCCCTCTCTCATACAAAACATAAGTTGAATTTCAAAACCATATGGTTTTCTGTCTTAGCCACAAAATGTTGCGACTTCAATCATGGGTTATAGGTAACTGTACAATACGCCTGAGCCTAGACCAGGAACGACTACCGTGATACATTTTGTCCTCTTCAAGAGAAGCAAAATAAAACAGTGGGAAAATAAGCTACAGTGTAATCTAAAGTCTAACCAACTTCAGTCACATCTAGATTACAACACCACTAAACCTTTCCTTGCTTCATTACCCTGCCCTGTGTCAAGTTTCAACTGTATGTTCTTTAGCTGAATCTGTATACAGGCAAAGAAGAGCACAACCGGACCAGCTGAATTTGGTCAGCCATTAAAACTTGCTTTCGGTAACTTCAACAGCAGCTTTAACAGTGTAGTACTGGTATATTCGGAAACAGTATTTCCAGAAAGTGGTTCACAGTTTCTGTAGCCATTTTGCCGGTGTCTATGCAAGCAGTAGAATATGAGAATTTTGTTTCCTCGACTGACAACTATACAAGAGTTTCATGATAGATTCATAGTCAGTCATAACCATATGTCATAGGTGTTAGATTTCCCTTCGGTGGGCTTTCGGTGAAATTTCCCTGGCTGCAAGTTGCAAGCTGTTGGGAGCATTTGCAGATTGGCTAGCAAAATGTGATTTGCAGTTCAACTCTGGTGAAAGTATACTAGGAAGCGCTTCCAGTGTAGAACGAGGAGAGTGACGAGATGCTACTCCTTTTTCGGAACATTCAGGATAAGGTTTTGGGGAAGTTTCACTACAGCAACAAAAAAAATTACCCAAAAAAAGAACATGAGCCGAATGTAACAACGATGTAAGGTCAAAATCACAAATTTAACACAGTTCTGAATATCCCTAGGCAAGAAAATGTATAACAAACATACCCATTACGTGGAAGTTGCCTAATCCCTGCCCTTGGAGAGGTTGGCACTGAACCATTCATATTTTTCATCTTGTCTCTTGGACTATGATCCTGGAAAACCAACAACATTTAAACAACAAAATAATAAGAATAAAAATAGCAAAATGAACTTGATATTCTAGATTGCCCAAATTTTGTTATGCCCATATTAGAGAAGAAAAAGGAACAAAATCAGAAATGGGAAAAACTCTAGATGTTCGCATCATAGAAATAAACTAATTTTTTACCATTAATACTGTGATTAGTATACTTCCACGACACATGGTAATATGGCATCCTCTTGTTTATTTGATAGTTGAGGGACGCATGAAGAATGTGTACAGAACACGTAGGGCAAAGACTCAGGTGACTTGGTAGGAAACTTCTGAAGACAGGATTACTGATGGCAAATAATAAAATATGGGTAGTTTTAGGAAGTTACATGGAGGTATTACTGCAGTTTATTCCTACAAATAACCCTTTTGGGCTCCATTGTAAAAAACTCGAACCATACAATCCATCAACTTAATCAGTATATTTATCTTTTACTTCATTCTTTTCGTTGGAGTAGATGTATCTTAGATAGGAGAAGAGTAACTTCGATTGTTTCATCCCCTCATTTCCAATGACTACTTTTTCAGTAGTCATGTAATTTAAATCAACCAATCCAGATTCATATTCGAAACATGTGAATTCTTCTCTCCTGCTTCTTCTCATCTTCACTTTTAATTCCATGTCAATGCTAGTGTGAAGTCCTCTTGATTGAGAGAGAAGAATTTTCAGCACATTTGCCTGACTATTTTTGGTTTATTTAATTGCTGAAAAGGTTATTCAACCATTTTTGGCAAGCGATTAACCGTTTTTACAAAGGACATTTGTGTCCAACAGATGTTAGGACTCATGCATGGTTGGGATTTGGAACTTACCATTACATTCATTCTAGAAAATTCTTGCATGCCACCCGAAAAATCTTGTTCATGTGAACTTACCATTACATGTGAACTTTGCAAGAAAGGATGATCAAGTAGCCAAGCAGCTGATGGTCGGTCTGCAGGATTTCTCCGAAAGCACCACTGGAGGAAATCTTTTCCTTCTGAAGATAAAGTTTCAGGAATAGTTGGGGATTTGTTCAAGACATTGAACATAGCTTGAACCTAGAGGATAGGAGACAACAGAATAATTAGTTGTATAACCTTAAGCAGCAGTAGTAAAAGTGAGGCAGGACGACTAACAAAAAATTTGTCTTCGTATCTAATAATAGAAAACCAGAGAGAACAAACAATTGCCCCGGAGAGAGGAGATGAAATTCACAAAGAATAAAAAATTTCAGAGTGTTTGAAATAAGAAAAACCATGGGAATCAGTCCCAAGTGGACACTCTACTATCGTTCAGTACATAATAGCCCATTAATAGGCATCCAAGGAAACCCTAACTAAAATATTACCAAAAAAATCAATCTTAGAACATATGCTAGTACCAAAATTAGTTATTAGGCCCTTATATCTTCTTCCAATACCGTCCCCATCCAAAGAATAACAGGCTAAATCACATGCTTACCGGGGTGAACTCACTCCAAGGAGGCTTTCCATCCAGCATCTCAATAACTGTACATCCCACGCTCCAAATGTCAACAGCATAAGCAAGGTGAGGATTGGAATCTTTTCTCATCGCAGCCTGCAAAACCTGATGGAGAAAAGTTTAGGTGTCAGGATTAACCTATATTAGGAACGTCTAAAAAACTGAACTTTTTTCATCTTTTCATCTTCAGTGAAATTATTCTTTCCAGTTTTCAGGTAAAAATATTTACTTTCAGCTGGACATGTTCAACTTTTCTGGTTTGCCTAGACGAGAGGAATCATAGAAGTAAAAATTTCAACCAAAAACTGAGAAAGTCGCCAAAGCCGGAACAAAAGCCAAAACGAGCAATCTAAGAAATCATACTAAATGCAATTTGAAATACCTCAGGAGCCATCCAATGGGGACTTCCCTTCAGAGAAAGATCAATTGCAGCTCCTGTAAGCTGAATATAAACGAAAAGCTATGTAAGGGGAGTGGAGGAAATGAGATCATAAAAACCGAATGCAAGAGTAAGAAGTAGGTTAAACAAAATAAAAATATTAAATTTCAATTTCAATTTACACCCTTATAATTGGGATGAGTTCCACTCTGATCCTTGCAGGTAATTGGGAAATTCTGGGCCCTCTACTTTCTACTGGTTATTGGGTTTCAATTTGATCTACTGATCAACTCTCTTGGGAGATTTCAATGGGGAAACACAAGTCAGCACTCAGCACCACATGGCTTTCTTTGACGATGTAGAACACTGGGATCCCATATGGAGCACACTCAGAGCTCACATGCTATGTTGCTCGGACTCGGGTACGAGAATCGGGTGCGGGTGTGAATCTAGGTGTCGGACACCTCAAGTCTGAAAATAGAGGATTCGGGGATATGTATCCGAGTTTGGATACCGGTGTGGGGATCCGCCGAATATGTATATAATTATATATTATTTATATATATAATACCTTTTTTATTTTTTATTTTTGGTACCTCCCATATTTTTTATTTATATTATTCAGAAAAAATTATATTTTGTCATTTTTTTGGAAGATAACATTAGTTTTGAATGTAAATCTTTAAAAGAAGTTCTTATCCAAACTTAATGGCCCAAGCTCATATGAGTGGCCCAGACCTAAAGTTAAAACAAACAGCAGCTGCAGCTCCTGCAGGAGCGGATGGGGGGCTCCAGAGTAATAAATTAAAAGATGGGGTTTGAAAATTGTAATTTACCTGATTATATATACAAAACAATAACAGATCTAGGTCATCGCTTCGATGCCTCTCCACTGCAACGACCAGGCACCAGCCTCTCCTCCGACGATGCACTCTCCTCTCGTTTCAGGGTTATTGCTCTCTCTCTCTCTCTCTCTAGCATATCTGGATTCACCCAGCCATACCCCATACAAATCTCGCACCCGTACCTGTGTCGGGTTGTGTCGACACGGTTACTCCACCAAAAATGGCGAGTCCGCGTAACATAGCTCACATGCACCATATCCGTCCAAAAAAACCAATACGATGTGTGAATGTTCAATGCCAGTTTGATATGAATTGAGAAGCTTGAGGCCCAATTTGTTACAGTTGGACTACTGGAACAAAATAAGCTCTAAGACTCTAAATAATAGGGATATAAGATGTCATTTGCACCCCCAAATGATAACAAAAAAGGCACTCAGCCATAAATTTCTAGGTTTAGCTTTGTATAATCTGGTCACCTTCCAAGTCAAGAAAACCATTAAAACTGCAATAAGTTAAAGCAGTAACAATATATATGTCCAAACAAAACTTGGTTGGGATATCGTGTGTTTCTTTGTTGACAACATCAGCTGATAAATTGCAGCGAATATTGTTGTGACCATATGAAGTACCATTCAGTTTTAAGTTTATAGAATCTTATTTTCCTTTTTTCATGCACTTAATCCACCCTTTAGAAGCTTCAACTAATCATTAGTTCAGACCGACACCATTGGCAATATTGTTCCCACCTCTAAACGTCACATTCAGCGATGTCCCTCTTGCACATCATGTCTTTCTGAATTTAGAGCAAGAAGCAAAACTAGAATTAAGAAATGAGAAGTGTTCATTACAGCTACGCCCAAAAGCCAACTGCAGCAAGTTTCCAATCTCCCGTTGATTCCAATGAAAATAGGAAACTTGCCTTTATCATTCACAAATGCATTTCAGTACTCGGCTAGTTTAATTGTTCAGTTGCCAATACTAGATTTCCAATACGTCTCGTTAGGAAATAATAAAGGTCCGTAAATAGCTAGTGCTTAATTCATCCTGTATATCATCTACTATACTGTAGTCATGCGACTTTCAGGCACTTCCCAAGAAAGAACCAATTGACACACTTTCCTTAAGAGGTCATCAAGATTTAAAGGAAACATTTAGAAACTCTTTTGCACGCATTTTTCCTGCAATTTAGATCTCTCCCATACTCTTAATAAAGTTGCTTCCTATATTTGGGATCTCAACAGTTGACCTTTTTCCGGCTTATTTTCATCTTGTCTGGGGTCCAAATATGTTACTCTTTTGATTCATCATAACAAGAGAATCATAAAGTTAGAAAATTTGAACCAAATTTGACAAGAGTTCACTAAAGACGAAAAATAAGCCAAAATTTCCAGCTTTTTACTTGCATTAGCTTTTCTGAACTTTCAAATTTGGTCGGTCCATATGTTTATACTGAAAAAAGTCTCGTCAAGTAGAATTGATAAACCCAAATAGTGAACAAAATATTTGCTAAACTGAAATAAGTCTGACAAAAAGCCAAAAGATTATGAATTTTAGTTTAAGACATGGATACAAAGAATTAAACACAGACACTAAAAGCTGGAAACCTGTGTCGGACCATCTATCAGATCTGCGGAATGCTGCAAGAACAATGTTTTAACTTGCCATCAGCAACTATTAGCATAAGTAGTACCTCCAGTCATTCTCGGAGGAAAAGGTGCAGGGCTCAAGTCCCACTTCGAAGATGTTTTGTGTGGGGCATACTTGTCAAAAAAGGTCTACACTTTAATGGTGTACGAGGCAAAAATGTTCATTGGAAGGGAAAAAGGCATATCAAAGGTAGTATCATATAACCAACTGGCAATTTTCTGCTAAAATAATAAATTAGCATATATAGAATATGCATGAATACAAATCTGGCAGATGTCCATAAAATATAAAGCTCACGTGTTTCGCCAACCCAAAGTCGGCAAGCTTGACAACCCCAGATGAATCAACAAGCAAATTTGCTCCTTTAATGTCCCTGTTTGAAACAAGCATTTGAGTCATCAAAACTTTATCTCAACACTCACTCAAAAAAAAAAATCATATCCTGACCATCACCTGTGGACTGTCTTTGTGCTATGCAAGTAAGCCAGCCCTGAAAGAATATGGCGGGTGAAATTACGCACTACACTTTCTGTAACAGCTCCATAATGATCACGAACATATTTATTTATTGATCCTGGATGAACAAACTCCAAGTATATACAGAAGCGGTCCTCAACCTGCATATGAAAGCTTACTCCTCAAATTTATCCAACTTGTGTGAAATCAACCACAATCGGATATCACTACTAGAGGACAGTAGGAAACCAAAAGAATCTCACCACTTCACAGCCATAGTACTGCACGATATTTGAATGCTTTAAATTTTGGAGAACTTTAATTTCCTAATAAACAAAAAAGGAAAAGAGCAACAGTTAAATAATGAGAAAATGTTCAATGGCCAATATCTTTAATACTATACCACAACACGTGTCGTATTCGACATAAGAAGTCAAAATATTTACTACTGTTAACTCAAGTTACAAAAGAAAAGAAATCCTCATACATTAACCCAAAATTATCACTATCTATCCACATACACACACGCATATATACACACACACACACACACACACACACACACACGGAACGGTTCAAGGGACACCCTAAAAAAACACCCATAATCTCAATCTCATAGTTACCGATCAAATTTTTATGATCTGAACCGTTCAATGTGTACAGAATGTGATTTTAAGGGTGCCCGCGAGAAATTAGAAGAAAAAAATGACCGGGAAAGGTTTGATTTGAGCAGTTTTTTTTTGAACCGTTCAATAAAAAACTGTTCAAAACTGTTCGGATCAAGCCCTTCCCAGTCATTTTTTTTCTGATTTCTCACGGGTACCCTTAAAATCACGTTCTGATCACATTGAGCGGCTCGGATCATCAAAATTTGATCGGAAATATGTGTGTGTGTGTGTGTGTGTGTCTATATATATATATATATATATATATATACGGGGTGGTTCTGGAAACACCCAAAAAAACACCTAAAAAAACACCTCATAGTTTCCGATCAAATTTTGATGATCCGAGCCGCTCAATGTGATCAGAACGTGATTTTAAGGGTACCCGTGAGAAATCAGAAAAAAAAATGACCGGGAAGGACTTGATCTGAACAGTTTTTTATTGAACGGTTCAAATAAAAACTGCTCAAATCAAGCCTTTCCAGGTCATTTTTTTTGCTAAATTCTCGCGGGCACCCTTAAAATCACATTATGCACACATTGAACGGTTCGGATCATAAAAATTTGATCGAGAACTATGAGATTTAGATTTGGGGTGTTTTTTTGGTGTCCCTTGAACCGTCCCGATATATATATATACACATACATACATATACATACATACGTACATAGTGAATCTACGACCTTTGCCTTCACATTAACATTTCTCGAAACCAAGTTATCTTAAAGCAAGAATACATTATAGTACTAGTGCTAGACACTATTGTGTTCCCTAGAATATGTAAACATCACCAGGAATCACCTGCTCCAACTGCCTAATGCATTCAGCAGATTTAGGATCATCCCCAATGACATCAACTTCTTTCATGGCACACAAAGCTCCAGTTTCTCTATTACACAAAAAACACCAGTAAGGTTTACTGCATCAGAAACCAACTAGAGAAAGTACTTGAGAAGATTTGCGTACCTATTGACCGCCTCATAAACACTGCCAAAAGTACCGCGTCCAATAAGTTTCCCTTTCGTCCATTGACCTTTAACCAATGACACGTCAGGTTTCTCCATAACGTGCCCATTAGTAGTTGAGTGTGATGGCTTCGGACCTCCTGGTGGAAGAGGTAATGGATGGAGATTGGCATGACTACTACCTTCACGCAACCCCATAGAGCTTTCAGGGAGTGATTTATGATGTGAGTGAAATGCAAGACCAGAAGCGTTTCTGCTATCTTGGAAAGCACTGTTGAATTTTGGGCTATGAACTGGAGAATGATCAGGGGTACATGGTAGTCTTGCTGAAAACACTTGGGTTGAAAACATTTGGGGAGGGGAACATGCAAGCTTAATTGAAAGTGGGCCCTGCGGAGATGGGGAACCCCGAAACTCTAGAGGATTCACAAGAGAATGACTGAGATCCACAGTGCTAAATCTTTGTGGGCTAAGAGCAGGACTTGAAAAACCAGTGGTTGGAGCACTCTTGGGAGGAGCATTCAGCCTGAGGGAGTAAGGAACACTTTCCACATTTAGGAGTTTGTGGATTCCCCTACGGCGATAGGTTGGAGTTTTGGAAGAATTTGTGGCAGCATTTTCGGTGGTCTTCCTGATAATTTGATGAGAAAGAGAGCTGCAGAATCCAGACATCGCTAATAAAATCATTTTATGAAATTAATATTTTATAGATTAGTTGGAAGTAGAAGATGTACCAAGTGCTGGAAGAAATGAAATGATACAGCCCGAATAACAAAATGATATCGCACGGTATGTGTTAGTATCTGCGCTGCCTCTGAAAGAACAAAATAAGAACAATATATCCAACAGCTTGTTAAGCTGCTATATGCTACTAATAGATAGACCAACAAACCAGAAAACTACTTATTTGCAGAGACATTCCTTTGAAATTCAGATTTATTGACGTTGGAGACTTCAGAATATAAGATTGAAGTAATTCTCTCCACACTTGCTTGACTTGACTTGGCTTCTACTTTCTCAAGTGAAAACCTTCAACAGAAGAAGGATGCTGAAACCCAAACGTGTAACCCAGGAACCAGAGGTAGAACACTTTGAGCATCATATTTGGGCTTAAAGGGTTTTGCATTGCGCAGCTTGTAATAGAGGTGTCTGTGAATATATATTCTGTATCTTGAATATATATTCTGTATCTTCTTGTAATATGCTATTTTAGGATATGTATCGTAATCAAATCATAGCATAATCATAGGGTAATCATATCGTAATCATATCATAGCGTAATCATAGGGTAATCATATCGTAATCAAATCTTGTAATCTTCCTTTCTTAGGCATAGCTTTACTCTATTTAAAGGTGTACTCACCTCATTGTAATTCATTCAGAAATAATATCAGTATTTTCCGTCTCTGTTTCTCTGTTTTCTATCATGGTATCAGAGCCGATTCCGAAACCCTAACCTGTTTTCCAATCAGTCTTCTATCCTCAAATCTCTTTCCTTCTGTGAGCTACCATCGTTCCCTCTCTCTCTGTTTTTCAGCAACTCAAATCACAAGAAATACCCACAGCAGTCGACACCCATCCCTCTCCAACCGCCGGTGACCTACCCACACTCCGACAACCTCCAGCAGCACTTGCAGGCACTGCAGTAGCTCCGGTAACCTCTGTTACAACTCCGACGAACCAGTCTAAGGCAGATTGGTACTCTGGTATTCTGTTTTCTTTTTTGACTACGTTTCTCTGTTAGCATCATGTCTGGCGATAAAAATCAGGCTATTAGTGTTCGTTTGACCGGTAACAACTACTCCTATTGGGCTCATGTGATGAAAAAATTTTGTTGTTGGTAAAGAAATGTGGGGATATGTAGACGGTTCTACGCTACCTCCTTCTGATCCAAAAGACCCAGGGTATGCCACTGCCTTGGGAAAATGGAACACAGGGAATGCACAGATTTTGACTTGGTTTCACAACTCCGTAGAACCAAGTATTGGCATGAATTTTTCGAAATATAACACAGCAAAGAAAGTTTGGGATTATCTACAAGCTCTGTATCTTGAATCAAATTTGCTAAACGATACGAGCTTGAAATGTCCATCCGAAATACCACCCAAAACAATAAATCGATTCAAGAATTTTATAACGAAATGACTACTTATTGGGATCAGTTAGCTCTCATGGAACCTTCAGATTTGCAGCTACTTGATAGTTATGTCAGATTTCGTGAGGAACTACGACTTGTTCAGTTTCTCATGGCCCTTCGGCCTCAGTTTGAGCCTCTTCGTGGGGCTATCTTGCATCGGTCTCCATTGCCCTCAGTAGATGGTGCTGTTCATGAGCTTATCGCTGAGGAAACGCGGTTCAAAGTGGCTAATCTTGCACCTCCCTCACAGTCTGTCTTTGCTGCTCCATTTGCTCCATCTGGCCAATATCCGACACATCACTCGCCCACTCCAGCATCTCATCCTGTCCAATTTGCGGCCAAGCCAAGGCCTCAAATTCCTGAAGATGAGTGTAACTATTGCCATCAGAAGGGTCATTGGAAGCATCAATGCCCTAACCGTCCCAAGCCAAAGGGACGAAATGTTACTCAGTCAACTGGTCCTCATGCCCCGCTGCAGTCTCGAGCACCACAACAGCATTCTCGCCCTCCTGCAGCCTTGGCAGCACCGGCCTCCAGTAGTGCACCTCCAGAGTTTGATTATGAGCAATTTCAACAGTTTCAGGCTTACATGGAAGCCATTCGAGGGGGTTCCCCCCAAGCTTCTGCCATGACTACCACTCATTCAGGTTTGCGTGGTTCTCCCACCTCAGGTATCCAACCCACCACTTGGATCTTTGATTCTGGCTCTTCTCATCATATGACTCCTGATATGTCTCTTCTTAGTAATTGTGTGCCACCTGCTTTTCCTATTAGTATTGCCACAGCCAATGGTTCTCCCATGCATGTTGCTTCTATTGGCTCCATTCTATCTTCTACTGCACCTTCACTATCTATTCCTAGTGTCTTTTATGTTCCTCAGTTGTCTTTGAGCCTACTTTCAATCAGCCAATTATCCGACTCTGGTTTTGATGTTGTTTTCTCTTCCTCTGGTTGTGTTGTGCAGGATCGGGATTCCAAGAAGCAGATTGGGGCAGGCCGTAGAGTTGGTGATCTCTATCTTTTGGAGCACTTGCATCTCCCAATAAAACCTTCTTCCACTGCTGCGTCATCTTTTTGTTTAGATCATAAGTCATCTCCATTTTATCTTTGGCATTCTAGATTAGGACATCTGTCTAGTGAACGTCTAAAACTTTTAGTTAAGTCAGGTCATTTGGGTCATATTTCAGTCAGTAATATTTCAGAATGCAGTGGTTGTAAGTTTGCAAAAATGTCAGCTTTACCTTTTAATAAAAGTACCTCTATTTCTACTTCGCCTTTTCAGCTTGTTCACACTGATTTATGGGGCCCTTCTCCGGTTGCTACTAAAGGTGGTTTTGTCTATTATGTCTCTTTTGTGGATGATTTTAGTCGGTATACTTGGGTTTACTTAATGACACACAAATCTGAGTTCTTTACGATTTATAAGAATTTCCATGCCATGGTTCAAAATCAGTTTTCTACATCGGTTAAAATTCTTCGGTCTGACTTGGGTGGGGAATATTCACTCTCAGAGTTTCATAAATTCCTAGATTCACTTGGGACTATCCACCAATCGTCTTGCACTGACACTCCTGCCCAAAATGGTAGAGCTGAAAGAAAACATCGTCACCTTCTTAATACTGCTCGGTCTCTACTCTTATCTTCCTCCGTCCCGTCCTGTTACTGGGGAGAAGCTGTTCTCACTGCAGCCTATCTCCTGAATCGGATGCCCACCCCTCTTCTTTCTGGTAGCTCTCCTTATGAGCGGCTTTATGGTCAGGTTCCTAATTACTCTCTTCTTCGAGTGTTTGGTTCTACCTGTTTTGTTCTCCTCCCCAAGAAAGACCGCACTAAGCTCAGCACCCGTTGTGTCTTAGGTGTTTTTTTAGGGTATGGCATTAATCAAAAAGGGTATCGGTGTTATGATCCTGTGACCAAAAAGCTTTATGTTTCAAGGCACGTTGTCTTCTTAGAGCGTCTTCCCTATTTTACTCTTCCACCTCGCACTGCTCCAGTAGCCAAAGAAGACTTGATCCATATTGACCCATTTCCTATGGATCTGGATGTGCCTCCCGAAGAGTACACCTCCACTCTTCAGGTATCTGATATTTCTACAGCCCCCTCAGCATCACCTCGTCGTGCTCCAATCACCCAGGTCTACACCCGTCGTCCAACTTCTACAGCTGCTCCCCAATCTGCCTCTGCGGATCCTGATCCGCCTGCCCGCCGGTATCCCGTCCGCGACAATCGTCAACCACCGGTAAAATATGGCTTTACTAATACTTGTTTCTCATCCTCTTATCAATCATTCCTTTCCCGCATTCACACTTATTTTGAGCCTAGGTCCTATAAAGAAGCTTGCAATGATCCCAATTGGATGGATGCCATGCAAGCTGAACTTACTGCTCTTGCTCACAATCAGACTTGGGAGTTGGTTTCACTTCCGGATGGTAAGAATCTAATAGGTTAGAGCATCTGCAGCCTTAACCCTGTTTTCGTTCAAGACTGAAATTTGAGGAAAAGACTCCTTAAAACTCACTCCAATCCTTGACTTATACCTATACCAGATTGAGTTTAACAAAAAAAAATTGCTCAAACTAAGGGAGACGTAAAATGTTCACTCAAATCTTAGAAAAATATTTCTTGTCTGGCTGTCTCAAATTTTTGCTTACATTTGCGTTAAGCCATTGGAATGGTTCATATCAAATGAATCTTTTACTTGAATTTGAGTTAGGTATAGGTATAGCTAAGGATTGGAGATGCTCTTGTGATATAGAGAACTCAAAAAGCAGTTGATCATGATCAGCAAATCTAAACTAAAATCAAACAAACAGAATAGCCTGAATGTGCATGCTAGTACTATCAATCCTTTATTTCGAAGAACGAAACCCACATGCAACAGATCCTAAACTTCATCCCTGATATAATGAAAAGTAATACTACGCACTACATAAATGTAACGAGTGCAATTTTGTTCACCCTCCTTAAAAGAGAGTGAACATTACCCTCCTTATCGGTTGAAATGGTGTAGGTCTCACGTTTGCAATACACTTTGTGGTAAGCATGACATCACTTTGTGGTGGGATTCACACACTTTGTAGTGGGATCCACACCATTTCAACCAATAGAAGGAGGGTAATATTCACCCTCTTAAGTGGAGGGTGAACAAAACTCAACTATAAATGTTACACACCAATTCGAACACAAAGATATGATTCTATCTGTGTATTTTAATCCTATTAAATTAAAAGAAGCAATCATTCTTTACCCAGGATTTTGAAACATAACCATACCCAAAAAATCAAAGGGAGACTAAAATTTTCACTCAAATCTTCCAAGGCTATTTCTCCGACTCAAATTTACAACTATGCCATTATTGAAGGTTTTACTAAAAGTTTAGCTGGCATTGGGGTTAAGCCATTTAATGGTTCATATCAAGTGAAGGTTTTACTCAAATTTGAGTAAACATACAAGGGTTGGAGGAGATCTTATTTCTACCATATATAAAACTGGGAACAGCATTTTCTTCGTAGTTTGCGAAACTCTAAACAAACTTAAATGCGGCTTAATAAGGTTTAATGAAATATCAAGACCAGTTTAAGTCATTTTGTAACGGCAAGCCACCACATGATATTTCTTAAGTACCGCCCCTACTGCAACTGGGCCCAACAGAACTGACCCACCTACTCCTTCTACCTCAACTAAGTGTCACCCAACTCAAAAAGGTTGACACAGGAAATTCCCGACGCCTCATTCATATATGGATTTCTACAATAATGATTCAATTACAAATTCCCTTGGCCATTCATACCCACATCATTAAATAATATAGTACAATAAATCATATATTGGGATTGAGATTCATAACATTTAATACTGTTAAAAGAGAAGAGGTTAGCGGCATCCGCGGTGATAATATCAAAGCAATAATAAATTTTACGGAATATAATGATAAAACTCAAATGCCGTTAATGGAGGTGAGCAACATTAACAATTTTCATACGCAAGAAGTTGCCTGTCAATAACGGTTAAAATTGCTGATGAGAAAAATAGTTTACGTTTTGTTTTGTAACATAGCAAGCCTATATCCGGAATCCTGACAATGCAAGTGGTGGTCAAGGATGATGTTGGCGGTAGTTTGCAAAAACCATTGTTTTCTCATTGGCTCTATTGGGCAACCGGTGGGTAGAATATCAAAAATCATATAACAAAGATTATTTTTTTTAGCGTTGAATAATAATTACATGCAAACTAATTTTTATCATTCCGGTAGGTACTATAATAACTGTTAGTAAATTAAATAGCATATGATTACTAGTATTTTTTCTGGAGACTAGTGATAGACAGAACTTAAAAGGCAGTTGATCATGATAAGCAAATCTAAACTAAAATCAAATAAACAGAATAGCCTGCACGTGCATGCTAGTACTATCAATTCCTTTATTTCAAAGAACTAAAGCCACATGCAGCAGATCCTAAGTTCATCCCCGATATAACAAAGACTAATAATAAACACTACATAAATCCCACACCAATTCAACCACAACGATCCGATTCTATCTACGTATTGTAATCCTATTAGATTCAAAGAAGCAATCATTGTTGAGCCAGGATTTCAAACAAAATCATACTGAGAAAATCAAAGGGAGACTAAGAATTTCACTCAGATCTTAGAGGGCTATGTCTCTGACTCAAATTTACAGCTATGCCATTGTTGTAGGTTTTTACTAGTAATATTTTAGCTTACATCTGGGTTAGCCGCTTAATGGTTCATATCAAGTGAAGCTTTTGCTCAAATTTGAGTAAAGGTACAAGTAAGGGTTGGAGATGCTCCGCAGTTAATCATGATAAGCAAATATAAACAAAAACCAAACAAACAAAATAGCTTGCACGTGCATGCTATTAGCATCAATTTCTCCATTTCAATGAACTAAACCCACATGCAAAAGATCCTAAACTTCATCTCAAGATAACAAAAACAAATACTAAACACTAACTAAATGCCACACACCAATTCGACCATATAGGATTGTCACCACATAGATACCATTTTACCTGTGTATTGCAATCCTATTAAACCAAAACAAGCAATAAGTACCTAATAATATTACCTTCCAGGAGTAGAGCTCGATTTCAAATTTGACTGATCATTCTGCTTAAGGCCAGCAGCAGTAGATTCAGGCAGCGGCAAAGGTTGCGGGACCGCCAGCACCGACCAATGGCTCAAATTAGGCAGAGACCGCGGCCCAGAATCCGGCGAAACCGGAAGCGAACGAGACTGATCAGTCAGGACCGTCAGGTCAACTCCGGTGTGGTACCGGAGCCTCCGCTGCCGAGTGAGCCGCTTCTTTGACCCTAGCTCCGACCCCAAAGGAGGAGAATCACAAGGAGACGATGCAGAAGAGGATGGAGATGAAGATGAGAATAAACCCTTAAGAGATGGCATTTCGGTTGTTGGTTTCGATTTTTACGAAACCCCTCATAATCGATAACAAGAACAACAGCCCAGTTTTTGAAAACAAATTTGCAGTCAACCGCAGTGGGGATTGAACTTAAGGTGCACTTAAATTGGCCTGAATACCTGAATTATCAAGGAAAAAAAAAGATCAACCTTTAAGAGACAGCATTTCGGTCTTGGTTGCGAATTTGAGATTTCGAAACTCCTCAACAACAATAACTATATTTCTTAAAAGAAATTAGCAGTCGGCTGTAATGGTACCGAAGAGACGGCATTTGGGTTTTTGGTAGCGATTTTGAAACGCTTCATAATCGATAACAACAACACCCAATTCTTGAAAATAAATTTGCAGTCAAAATCAATGGGTATAGGATTTACACAGTTGGGATTTTGGTTTCAATTTCGAAACCCTTCATAATCGATAACAACAACAACCCAGTTCATGAAAATAAATTTGCAGTCAAAATCAATGAGTATTGAATTTACGCATTTGGGTTTTTCGTTTCAATTTCGAGACCCTTCATAATCGATAACAACAACAACAACCCAATTTCTGAAAATAAATTTGCGACCAGAATCAATGAATATTGAATTTACCCTTAAGAAAAGGCATTTGGGCCAGAATCGATAACAACAAGAACAACAACCAATTTCCAAAATAGAAATTTGCAGTCAACTGTAATGAGGTTTGAATTTACCCTTCATAATCGATAAGAACAAGACCTCAATCTTTGAAGAGGAATCTGCAGTCAACTCAAATGGGTATTGAATTTGCAATCGAAGTGGGTTGAAGATATTGCAGGCGTTGAACGGACACTGAGAGAAACCCAGGGTCTCCGCTTTGGAAACGCACTCCAGAGATTTTTCAATGCTTTGAACTGGACAATTTGAGGCACCTGTCTTTTTTCCAAATACTATCGCAGTTTCGAAACCAATACACGACATTTGGCCTTTGTAAAGTCAATGCTCGTTATTTGAATTTTCGAACCAACCACAATAAAGTAGTACAATTTTTTGTTTTACGATTTTCTGCATATGAAATTAGTGTGACTTTTTTTTAAAAAAAATTGTCGTCCAAGTACGTTACGCTTTCCTCGATTAGTTTACTCTCTGGATCAGACTATGTAAAGCCATGATGATTTGCAACAGAATAAAATGGGATGTAAAAATCATTTTCGTTCTGTTGGGGTGAAATGTTTTTCTGGACGCAATTTTAGGTGTATCCATGTATCAAAATGATTTGCAATAGAATAATGTGAGTCCTCTTCTCTTACGGCTTGTTTGTTGAACGGATAAGGTTTTAGGCGGAGAAATTGATCATCTTCATTCTATATTTTGGATTGGATGAGATAGTTATGATTTAGACCGTTCATTTGCAGTAATTAACGGTTTGGATTTGCTTGTCAACTCTTACCGATCTAAGTTAGTTCTTACCGGTCAGAATTGATGAGCAATTCGGTTTCCGGTCCATGTTTCCGAATCCGTTGGGTGGGTAAGAGGTGAATATGAAGTGGGGATTAATTAAAAAGGGGTGATAAGTTAAGAATAAGTTTGTTTGGTAGTTAAAATAGATGGATAAAAGTGAGTAGATAAAGAAAATGGTGTGAGAATTTACTTAATTGTCCCTTATAGTGAGAGTACAAAAAAGAGTATGGAGAGATTTGAGGGGCATTGGGGTCATTATACCGAACTGGATAAGCTTGTCCTAGGGGTGGGGTGGGATAAGCAATTTGGGTGCAAAATGAGAACCAAACACCGAATAAGGGTGAATATGGATTAGCTTATCTCACTCAAGCTCCAATCCCCCTACCTTCTCCTCTTGAAAAATACGTCGTTAGCTTTTTGGAGTTTGTTAGTTTTACGTTCAATTTTTATGCATTATTGATTCGCCTCAACTAAAGGAATCAGAAAAGTAAAAAAAATTATTTCTACCCAAATTTTTTTAAAATATCCAAGAAAAAAGCCACAAAACTCTTGACCTTTTCGACTTTTTACGATTCGTCTCGACTTGACAAACCAATAATAATTCATAAAAATTTAACACAAAATTAACAAAGACGAAAAAAAATTTAATAAAGTCAACTTAAAAAGCACAAAAAGCTCCAAAACAAAAATTTAGAACTACACAAAAATTCTTTAAAACAGAAAATATAATACTGTCATGCGACCCCCGTTCGTTGGGGTACATGCGTACAAAAAAATTGGGTAAAGAGGATCACTTACTGTAATTTAGGAGGAAAACTCTCGTGACTCGATTGACCCGAAAAAAAAAAATAATTACAGCTCAATTGGATGGTGAAAAAGAATGAGATAAAAAAGATGATTGGTTGAAAAGGGGAGGATCCAATCAAAATATTTTATTTTTTGTACTTTTCTTTTAATTTCTTGCCAAAATAGTCAATCCAAATGAATGATTTTGCTAAAAATCACAATCCTTTTTTTTTTCTTTTCCCGTGAAATCACTCCATACTGTTGAATGAAAGTCGAATTAGAAACTTGAGCTCGCAATATATCTCCGTCCATTCAACTTTTTAACTTATTAATGTTGACTAAGTTTATACTACTACTACATGACAATATGTGATTGCTATTGTGCTTACTTTTCTAATTTTCTTTTCGTGGTAAACACTCTTTTAACATTCTTTCGTTTGTATCATTGGCCCAAATTTCTGTAATTGTGCATTTCACATTCATTTTCTTGATTGCTTTCATGCATCTTAGGCTAAGTTTTGCTAAAATTTTTGTACTCTTTTTTCAATTTTGTGCCTAACTTTTATAGATTATTGATTCGTCTCGTCAAGACGAATCAGAAAAATAAACCGTTAAATTTTTTTTTTTTTTTACCTTGCCCTCTGCCATCATCAACAAGAGGATAAAATAAAAATCAGAGAATTGGATTCAATTTTTTTTGAAAAATGATATTGGCACTCTAAAAGTTGATGTAGGCACTTCAAAAAATAAAGGAAAGTGGGTTTGGAGTTACACTGATTTTGGAGTGCCTGCATCAATTTTTGAAGTGCCAATATCATTTCTCTTTTTTTTTTTTGGTCAAACGGAAATAAGAGAATTGGATTAATTGCGAAGCTATGAGTAAACATTGGGTGACAAGACAGGATGTTCCCGCGGACGGTGACAGTAGAATATTACTCATTGTCATTACGCGGCAAGTGTTAGGTGGATTAGATAATATGGTTGAGTATAGCAATTGGTAACTAAATCTACTCTGAAGCAATATATCCTCGTGTAATAATCTCATAGGGCCAAAAACATCTTTAGGCCCTTTCATAGGGTTTTAGGGTTCACTTTTTTATTATAGAGATTTAATGTTTTAAACACTTTCATAGGATACCTTAGTGGTTTTAGGCACTTTCATAAGCATATTTGTCCATATGTTTAATTGCAAAATGTGTTTGTCCTTCAGCTTAAAAAATATAAATATAAGCAATTTTTGGCTAAGTCTCTCAAAAATGTATAACGTGGATTATGATATAAAGTTTGGTTACTAATAATTTTTTGTGTGGTGATAACCAGTTGTCTGGACACCTCAACTTAATTTATCTTGAGGATCATAAATTTACCGTCCACTAGCGAGAACCCCCGCTTGAAACCGGAGCAAATGCTATGTATAGACTAGCTCAAGGTTGATTACTACGTACACCACAAGAAGAACTAGACCTTTATAGCCTTACATGCAAGATCATGATTTCGTGGTGATCATAGCCACGTTTTGTTACATGCCTTAGACCAAAACAAATAACTGATCGATAAAATCGAACTTATCCCGTCGAGACTCTAAAATAACTGTAACATCTGTTTACTTACGTACTATACTGATTATTCACGAAGATCGTGGGCAGATTCGATATTTTTGAAAATTTCTCTCGACAAAAGAATTTTAAAAAAAGTATAAAATAATATGGAAAAAAGTTGAAAAACAAGACAGAAAAACAATTACATATTAATAAAATTGTTCAGTTTTTTATTTTATTTTCTCGGATCTTTAGTATTTTCTTATGTTTTAGTCATAACTTTAATGTTTTATAATTTAGAAGATTGAGACACAAGTTCAAGGTTTCCTGTTCGTTCTTAGAAAGCTACTGCATGAAAGTTGTCATGCATGACGTTAAGGAGAAATCGTGTTTCCAACGGCACGAGTTTGGTTTAAAACAATTAGTACTCCCTCCGTCTTAATTTACTTGTACCTAGTTATATATCTTTAAATCGGTAATGAATTTTATATCTAATATGATCTTACTTGATAGATCTCGATTAGTTCTATAATACGATGTTTTCAAAATCATATAAAACATTATAAATTACAAAATATAATCAAATGAAAAGTGACAAATGACAATTAAATTAGGACGGAAGGAGTACTAGTTAAAAGTAGTACTCCATTTAACTCAAACCTCTTGTGTTCAAAACACGATCTTACCGTACTAGAAAAACACCCGCGAAAGCCCAAACTTTTGACCGGATGTGCAGCCGTCTATGGGGGCGAGTCGTCCTCGAACCCTACTCAATAAACCGAACACCTATCCTTCTGTACCTTGTCCACACGCTGCGCAATTTCTCTTTTTCTACTTTATTGAGAATGAGTGAGAATATTGTATTATATTTTCATAATTCCTATATTTACAGAGAAATGATAGCGACAAAGAAAATTTATTCCAAAAGTATCCTGAAAAGAGTGACTAGTAGTTGAGATTCACTTTGATGTGTATGATTCAATTTATGGAGTAGAAAAATGATTCCAATTAACATATTCCACATTGGATCATATTTTGGGACGAAGTGGAAATATAATTCCTCCCTTATCACATGGTCAATTTAGATTATTGACTTACTCCATACAAGTCGAAATCGTGGTCCCAAAGCGCAAGTTCAGGTTAAAACAATTTGACGTCAAAATCGTGTTCTGGAATTCCGAGTTTAATTCAGCACAACCTCGTGTGTTGGAACGCGGAATGCTACCCCGCTCCGTTTTGGATCCGGATATTCTCTTTAAAGATGGTGCGAGGGTTTTCATTCAGACCGTCCATCTCGATAATTGATAGTAATTTTTATGGGAAAGAATTTGTTTATAAACCGAACCATTGATTATCAAGATGAACAGTCCGGTTTCTCCTCACATGATCTCTCTGTTTCACTACTTTTCAAAATTCGAACCATCCAAAATATTTTTGAACTGTAAAATTGAGAGTAATGAAACAAAATGATAGGAAAGACAAGAAAAGGGGTAGACTTTCTTGTAGTAGAAATCTAGATCACATGATGCGGGTGCAAGAGGCGAGAGCGAGTCTTTCAAAAACCTACCTAAGAGTATTCACACCAGACTCAATATTTTGGACCAATTTAGAGCATCTCCAGCCTTGACCTATTTCAAGACTCATATTTAAACATGGGGCAAAAATCATAAAAATCTCTCTCCAATCTTTGACCCAAACCCTTCCCCATTTTGGGTTTTACCCATTTTTTTGCCCAAATCTGAGACAATTTTTGCCTTGACCCACTTCTCCAACGGCTAGTTAGAGAGAGAGAAAGAGGGCGATGTGTAAAATTTGGGTTTGATGGTTAGAGATGTGTCTATCCAAAATGGATTTTTATCCAAAATTTGACTCAAATTTGAGGAAAAATATGGGTGAAGGCTGGAGATGCTCTTACACATCAAAAAGTTACTTTCGCTGTGTTTGGTTTCCATTTTTGAGAATAACTTACAACTTTCGGCACAATTTTCAATAAATCTTTCTCTTTATCTCTCTCAACTCATTACCACTCAACTCTCAAAAATAACTTTCTAAAGCTCAACCAAACAAAGTTTATTACTTTAGCTACCCATTTTTAAAATACCTACTGCATCAGACTCTTTACTTTCACTCTTTTCTCAATTAAAATATTTAAAATTACACCCAAAACTACCTCCCACAAATCCCATACCGATAAAAAAAAAGGAAAAAAAGAAGAGGAAGGCTCCGTTCCAGAAATTTTCTTAAAAAATAAATAGCTTATTTCACATTTTCAAACTCAAAAATAAAATAAATGAAATAATTTTTTAATTTTTTTGCATCAAGATTTCATCAAGATTTTCCAAACAAAATCTATATTGCATATTTTTAGATATCAATAAATTTATAATTTTTGAACTTGAAATTGTTTTCTTAAAAAATAAGGGTTTTTTTTTTAATTCGGGAACGGAGCCTAAAGTTACTCATTCTCCTCTCACTCCTCCCCAGTCATAGGGATGGCAACGGAGCGGATCGGAGGCGGATATTGCAATATCCGAATCCGAATCCGAACCCTCCACCCGCCCTCCGAATCCGCCCCGAACTCCGAACGGATTATATTTTTGTCCTCCATCCCCGATCCGAACGGGGAACGGATATCCGAATCCGAATTTGGAAAAAAAAAACAAACAAATTAGATCTCGATAAAAAAAAAAAACTCAGATTGAAAAAAAATAAAATATAAAATAAAAGTAACATGGAGAGGGAGTCTCGCTGCCGCGTTCCTGAGAGGAGATTGCCGCATCTCTCCGTTGCCGGAGGGTTTTTTTTTAGAGAGAGGGAGGTGGGTTGGGGAGGAGAGAGAGAAGGGCGAGAAGTCATGGGCGAGGAGGGTTGTGTGAAGTGAAGTCAATTGGGTAAGAGACTGACTATTGACTAACCCAAAAATAAGAGGTATTTATATAGTCGGATATTTGGAGGTGGATCGGATATTGGATTCGGGGCGGATCGGATCGGAGGCAGACTTACCTCCAAATCCGATCCGATCTCGGAATTTTTTTTGAAAAATAAATCCGAATCCGTCCCGATATCCGAAAAATCTCCGAAAAATCCGATCCGTTCGGGACGGATTACGGATCGGATACGGACGGATCGATCGAGATGGCCATCCCTACCAATACAGTCACTCTTCCTCCTCTCTCTCTCCATGTACCCACACCCACCCAAAACCAACGCCCCCAAATTCCACAAATCCACCACTGCCGGTCCGCTCCCTTTCTCTCTCGTCCATCTTCATCTTCTTCAATCACGGTAGAGGAGATGCAGTCATTGCGGCATTGCAGTCACTTAATGGATGTGCGCCCGAATAAAATGGATCCTTCGGCTCGGGGGCGGACCCAGGATTTAGTTGCAGTGGAGTCAAACGGCTACAACACATATAATTTGCCTATGCTTGATTTTGTCTTTTTATTTTATCAGCAAAAAAAAAGATTTCATTAGCTCATAACACAAAGTATAGAGCATATGCTTGCTTTTGGAGAGAGAGAGAGAGAGAGAGAGAGAGAGAGTCGTAGACTTTGTACAGGAGAGAGAAAAAACGTTGAGTTCTTTACATAACGTCACAATCAAAGAGGGCAAAAATTGCAAATTCCGTGGAATTTTCAAGGCAAGAATATTATTCTTTGGGGCGAAATTACAAAATACTCCTCAAAACTATATCTGCTCTGGGGGTATTTTGGAACTTAGTGGAGTCAAGTGACCCCGCTTGCCCTAGTGTGGGTCCGCCCATGCTTCGGCTATGGCGGGGAAACCCTAACCAACGGCGACGGCGGCCGATTGTCCTCGACCTCCCCTTCCCTTTCGACGCCGACCTCCAGCAGCGGTATCAGGTTTGGGTCTGGGTCTGGTACAGTTGATAGGAGCAATAAAATATTACGGTATATTAGAAAACGAGTGAACAGTGACTCGGTTATTGTAGCGGGTTATTGTAGCAAAATTATAAAATCTTCACAATAACGAGCTCATGCGCGAGTCTGGTGCAGCCCTGTTTTTTGAGTTTTGCTCGTTATTGTAGTTTTGAAGGTGAAGAAGCGATCCTGATGTGGATGCCCTAATAACTATAATTCGAAAATGCGATGATGGAGAGTGTGAGCGCACCGTGATTATTGAGTGCGGGTGACTAAGGAAAAAACAGCCGTGAAAGCTCCAAAGTCCTACCCGGACTAGCCGCGGTCCATGGCGTCGAGTCGTCTTCGAACCCTACTCAAGAAACCGAGCCCATTCTCTTACCTTCTCCGCACCCTCCGCCATTCCTCCTCCTCTTCTTCCCTTTTCCCGCCCGCCTCCAGCCCTAAACCCCGTCAATTCTTCTCCGACGATGCGGCGGAAGGCGGGAGCTCCGTCTACCGTCACGCCCTCAAGTTCCAGCGCCCGTCCACCATCAAGTGGAGAAAAGAGTTGTTCAACTCCGTCAGCTTCATCGGAACAGTCGACCGTCCTCCCAAGCAATTTAAGTCCGTCGTTGGATTCGGTGCTTACACGTTGATCAACGTCAAAACCTCCCCCGACTCTAACCAGTTTCTCAAGTGAGACGCGATTGATCCTCCTCTCTGTGTTCATTGTGTATACGTGCGTGGAATTTTTTGCTGGGTGTGACGGTTGTTTTCTCGTTCCAACTGTTTGTTTTGCCTTAACCCAGAAGGGGTTGGCCTAGTGGTCAGGGCTTGCTCCCTAGTCCCTCCTAAGTCAACTTTTTTGGGCTAGTCCTAGAGAGGTTTGCTCGTACTTTAATTGGGATTCGGCAAGTGGCGGCGGGATTGGTCCCCAAAGATTAGTCTCAGACTCTCAGGCACACGTAAGCAGGCCCAGACACGTGAGTTATAAAAAAAGAGAAACTGTTTGTTTTGCGTTTCATCTCACCTCTTCGTGACCGTCTCTAGCTTTTTGTCCGTACGGCACCTAGTGTTGGGCTGCTAATAAACAACATGCGAGTAAGATAAGTGTAGCTGAAATGAGAATGTTGAGATGGATGTGTGCATTGAGTGGTAAGACATAGAGTGATAGAATTTGAAACGAGAACATTTGCAGAGTGGTAAGGGTAGCACCGATACAAGATAAGATGAGAGAAAATAGATTAAGGGGGTTTGGACATATTTATTGTACATCGACCAATGGGTAGATTGTAATTGACATTAGAGGCCATAGTTTGAAAGGATCTAGCTCTTTTGAATATTACGGAGCACAATGCCTTTGATAGACCTTAAGAGATAAAAAACGGATTTATGTAGCCGACTCCAATTGTTTGGGAATTAAAGCTCTGTTTAGTCTGGTCTGGTCTGGTCTCTAGCTTTTAGTCGAACTTTTCTCAAGTTTAAGTGAAAGCTTCATTTTCTAGAGTCATTCTGAAATAGCGTAGTTGTAACTTGTAACTTTAGAAGACGCACAATGACCTTTAAAAGTTGAAATAAAGATTTGGGTCTCCGTTGATTGGGGTAAACAAGTAGAACTCAATTTGATATAGGTAGTAGAACTCAATTTGATGTAGGTCTGAGTCAAGGTGAGTAAAGTTTGAGTTTGAATGGAGATATGATTTAGGGCTTGAGATGCTCTTGCATATCTACAGCAAAGTGACAAAGTAGTGAGAGTTTAGAGAGTAGTTTCTGAGTCAACCTCTGCACCATTTTCATCCGACCGCTTTCTTTCTTGTGGATAGTACGCATTGGAAGCACCCTTGTCTTGTAGCATTCCCAAATGCTTTCTGCAGGTTGTGCTGATAAAAAATTAAAAATGGAGTCTGAAAGCTTGACTTCTGCTGCTATTGTTTTAGTCGATATTTACTTGGTCTAGGTTGAACTGATGAAGTCTCGCGCTTTTATTGGGGCATTGTAAGACCTTTCTATTCCCGATTCATAACTTGAAGAACTTAAAAGGGCGCTCACTGCTACCCGTGTCTTTAGAATTGGAAACTTGGATATGAGCATGAAGGCTTTGGTTAGGAAAAATGTAAGATAAAGAATAGGAATCTGTGAAGGAAGGGCAAGGCATGCTGTATGTGCAAAGAAAATAAAACATACAAGTTGGGTAGACTATGGGCGTTATCGACTTTGACAATCTTCGTACATTTGATTGGTTTGTCGCCTGGCATGTACACATTTTTTGCTTCATCTAAGTCCATACCGGCATTAATTTTTCTTTGGGTAAATTCAGTACTTTATATAAACATTTTTTTCTTACCTTTTTTTAGTCAATTATTTTTTCTTTCACTCGAAACTGTTTTCACCCATGATTTTGGTGCTGTGAAAGGCCATTTATATGGTAGACTTGTCAAGGAATGTCTGCTACTCGGAAAACTCACATCCTACAATTCGTGCACAGGATTCTCTTGAAGATGTGGGATGAGATGGCGGAAATATCCATCAAGCATCTGAAACCAGGTGATTGTGTTTATGTCTCTGGCCGTTTGCAATTATATGCTAAAATTGATGAGAATGGAAAGCTCAATACATCTTACCAGGTTAGATTGCTATATTGGTGCTACCATTGTTTTCAGTTGTTTAGAGTGTATAACTCCTTTTCGTAAATGTTACAGGGCCTTTCAGTTGTATTTTATCTATCATGATTACCTGAAGTATAGAGATGAATCACTGCAATCGATTATAGCAATGTTCTGTCCATGTAAATAGTGTTTGTTTGTTCTCTGTAGGTAGCGGTGGAGGAAATGAATTATGTTGTGCAATGTGGTCAAGGCCTGAACAATAAGAAATCTGAACCATCAGATTCTGGGGAAGGTATTTTTTGCATCTCTAGTTGATGGAATATATGATGTAATAATTTCCACTCCTACATCTGACAGTCCATTTCAGTGCTTGTGAAATTGTTAGAAGTATAAACTAGTGCAGAATTACGGCTTTAGAGGATCAGGTTATCCTCAAAAACTGCCTGGACAGAACTTGTATAATTTCTGTTCTTCCAAGTTGACAAATATCTAACATGTGGGGCAAAATAACTTGTTTTGAGCTTTTGGCTCTTGCTGTGCCGAAAGGATAATCCTTTGGTAGCATTTTTGACATTTGTCAAAAGAGAAACTATCTTGCTACTTTTAATGTTGAAAAGCAAGCTTGACTATTCGTAACCTCAGTTTATTTAAGTTGGTCTAGGTTTCAAAAAGCAGTCTGCTTCTGCATAGATTAGATTTTCATCTAGACATGTGAGAGGCTCCTCTCTAAGTATCATTCATTTTCTTCCTTTTTTTCTTTATCACATTCTTTTTTGATGTTTGAATGTACATTTTTTTCTTCTCGTGCTTATCTTTATTCATACCTCGGGTTCAGGTCAAACTGGTTTGGAAAAATACAAGGAACGCCTACACTTGTGGCAAGTTTTCTTTACCAATCCATCTGGGTGGCTGGATTACAGAAGGCGAAAGTCAAGACCAAATCATCCAGATTTTAAGAACAAAGATACCGGGGAAGCGCTTTGGATCAGTCACTACGATCCTCCATGGATTAAGAGACAACTCCAACTGTACGATTCTAGATTGGCAGAACAACGAGGCCTCAGGGATTACCCAAGTTCACTCTCTAGTTTGTCACCGATGGTTTATGATGACTAGGAAGAAATTTGCAATCTTTGAAAAGAAGAACATTGTGGATTGGAGCTTTAATCTGCAAAATTGCAATGAACACTGCCCATTTCTTCTTGTTGATTCCAAGACAAAAGTGTTGGGGATCTTGTTCTACAGACGACTATGAAAGGACTAAAAGTGACATCAATGACAGATCCAGATACTTTGGGGAACTTCGTTTGTTCCCGTGTGCGAATACAGTAGCTGTGCAGATTTTATTTGATAGATGGAACTACACTATACTTCACACGGTATAATTTGGATATCGTAGTAGGGGACGATGATTCACGATTAGTGGTAATGTACATGCAATTTTGTTTTCTTAATGGGAAGGAATATATAGTGGACGAGAAATAAGGGTGATTTTGCCACCTCTTTTGGTGAAGTTTTACCTTTCAATTCTCTTTTATCTGTGGTGTGTGCATTTCTATTTTTCTTTTTCAGCCTTTTATCTTAGTGACATTACCCTCTGGAGCACTATTATCATGCGAAGCACGCTAGTCTTGAATGCTCGTCAATGCCGCTCCTTTTGCACGAACGGTTGTGTTCTTATTATCCTTCTGTCCTGTCCTATGCGAATGTGAAATGAGGACGGGTTTTGACCGTAACCTTGTGGTACTTCTTAGCCTTTAATGGCAGATACACGTTCAGGTTCAGGACGTTGAGCTGCTGGTTTCCTGGTCTCTCCACCATTTTTCTGGTGACTTTACAAGGCCCAACCTATATACTTGTATGTGTATATTTGTCCAGATAAGTGCACATAAACAGAAGGCACAATATTGAACTGGGATTCCCACCATTTCCTTCGGTTGTTTTCCCCATTTGCTTGATGTATTGTGATTTCTCAATCGCCCTTTTAGACGTTCAAAACATTAAAAAGCGCCCTTTTGATACGATTCAGGCCGTGATGTACCTTCCAAATCGAATCAAGGTGCCTCCATTTCAATTTTCTAAAAATCCCTAGGCGGGCTGTGATGTATCTTCCAAATAAAATCAAGGTGCCTCCATTTTAATGTTCTAAAAATCCCTAGGCGCTAATAGGTCGAAAAAGGGTCGCCTCACCTAGGCAGGGACTAAGTACCCACTAGTTGGCTGCCTAATTTAGGTGTTGAACCACTGCCTAGTGCCTAAGCGGAGACTAGGCAGCCTAAGCGCCCGACTTAACACTTATAACACTGCTCCATTTTAGGCAAGGGCTAATTCTTCACAATCTTCACATACGGAGGTAGTTGTACACTATTTTGAAACAGGTTTTCTAGTACTCTTCTTTGTTAATCTTATGCTCGAGAGAAACCCATTCCACATTCTCTACCCTGAACCATGCATCGTCAGGGGTTATATGCATGCCGCAACAACATTCCCACGTTTTCGGAACTCGAAAACCACTACGATCGTCTTCTCCAGTCCTGTAGCAGCTTGTCCACCCTCAAGCAAATTCACTCCTCTCTCACAACTGGTGGCTTCATCAGACAAAGCCCTCATCTGGGTGCCAAATTCATTGCCAAATATTCCAAGTATGACCACCCAGAAATCGCCCGGTCCTTGTTCGATGAAATCCGCAGTGGACACCATTCTTTCCTCTGGAACACAATGCTCCGTGCCTACACAAATGGAGCTCACTTCACTAAGACGCTGGAGCTGTATTTTCTCATGCAAAGAACCGGGGTCCGGCCCAACAACTACACGTTCCCGTTCGTTCTCAAATCGTGCGCTTGTGAATCGTTGCCTGTACAAGGAAAGATGGTTCACGGAGAAGTTATAAGAACTGGGTTTGATACGGATACGTACGTTGAGGCTGCTCTGGTTGATATGTATGCCAAATGTGGACTGATTAATGAAGGCCGCAGGGTGTTTGATAAAATGTCTAAGAGGGACCTTGTGTGCTGGACCGCGATGATCACAGCCTATGAGCAGGCTGAGCGAGCCAAGGACGCGTTGGTTTTGTTGCAGAAGATGCAGCAAGAGGGGCTTTCTATTGATTCTGTTGCGGTTGTGAGTGTATCCTCTGCCGTCGGTCAGTTGGGAGATTCAAAAATGGCCGAATCGGTTCACGCATATGCTATATGTAACGCTTTATTACTCCACGATGTGTGGGCAGAGAATGCGATTATTGGGATGTACGCAAAGTGTGCAGACGTGAGAAAGGCGCGGTTGGTGTTTGATTGCATGGAGGAGAGAGATGGGATATCATGGAATTCTATGCTATCAGCTTACACCCAGAATGGACTAGCTAGTGAAGCTTTGTTACTCTTTGATCAAATGCAGGCTTCCGGTTGTAAACCTAATCTTGTGACAGCATTGATCATGGTTTCTGCATGTGCTTATCTGGGATCGCGGGAACATGGGAGGAAAATCCACAATCTTATTATCAACAATAAGATAAAACTTGAATTGGCCCTTCGGAATGCAGTCATGGACATGTATGCCAAATGCGGAGATTTAGACACTGCGGTTGAAATGTTCAACTATAGTCGCCCCAGTGAAAGGGATGTAAGTTCTTGGAATGTGTTAATATCTGGGTATGGCACGCATGGGTTTGGAAAAGAAGCCCTAGAAATCTTTTCGCAGATGATGAATGATGGTGTTCAACCAGATCACATTACTTTCACATCCGTTCTCTCGGCTTGTAGTCATTCTGGCCTTATCAACGAAGGTAGGAAGTGTTTTTCAGACATGCCTAAATTCTCTGTGGTACCTGAGGCAAAACACTATGCTTGCATGGTTGATTTGCTTGGGAGAGCGGGGCTTTTATCCGAAGCTTATGATTTAATCAAACAGATGCCATCTCAGCCAAATGACGGAGTATGGGGTGCATTGCTTTTGGCTTGCACCATCCACAGGAACACTAAATTAGGTGAAATTGTAGCCAATAATTTATTCCAGCTGGACCCAGGACATCCAGGATATTATGTGTTAATGTCAAACCTATACGCAGCATCGAGCAAATGGCAAGAAGTTGGAAAGCTGAGAGGAGATATGAAGAGTAGGGGATTAAGAAAAATTGCAGCTTTTAGTGTCATCGAGTTTGGTAAAGAGGTTCATGGGTTCCACACTGCAGATCAAATGAACCTCTACTGGAGAGAGGTGCATAGAAAAGTAGAGGGATTGGCAATTGAGATGAAGATGGTGGGGTATGTGCCTGATCGGTCGTGTGTGCTGCATGATGTGGAAGACGAGGACAAGGAGCATATTCTCAACAATCACAGTGAGAAGCTAGCTGTGGCATTAGGACTCATTAAGATTGAGAGAGGAACCGATATCTATGTAACCAAGAACCTGCGAGTTTGCAATGATTGTCATTCGGCATTTAAGTTTATTTCACGTATTTATGGAAGAAAAATCGTCATCAGAGATGCAAACCGGTTTCATCACTTTCAAGGTGGTTTATGCTCGTGCAAGGATTATTGGTAAGCTGCCCCTGATGCATTGCATTAACTACTTCAGCATAGTCGTTTACACTACGTGCTGGTGATTCTTTAGAATGAGGCTCTAAATGGAGGAGTTTTCTGCTGCCTAAGAACCAGTTTGGACACGGCGTTGGTGAAGATGATATCTTCGCCTATGTACCTCAGTTTTTTGCAGTTGTGCTCACAAGTTGTACTAGATTTCACATTTATAAATTCCAGAGGAGAAAGATGATTTTACAAACCAAGTAATGAGCTAAAGATAGGCTGAAAAGGGAGCGATTTTGTCTGAAAATGATCTAGAAAAAATAAGTGGAAAATGAAAACGTTTGTTGGAGAATGGTATTCTACTTCCTTTGGACTGTTGGCCTTTCACATGAAGCTGGTGCATCTGAAGCACTGGATTTGGCATTGATGTGTGATGTCACTAATCTAAATGCAGTTATTGGCCTACTCACATTGTCTTGTTGCTAATCGGACCAAACCAATATGACTTGTTCTAGTTACGGAACCTGAATTGATTGGAGTTTGATATTGGGATTACGATGAAGTGCTTTGTTTGGTGTTGAGCTTCTTGTTGGGCTGAACTATGAGCTGAAGTTTGTTACGATTCACAACAGCAGGTATTTCCTCGGTGTACATTAACTGCTTAAAATACTTAATTCAGGCTGTCTTTTCCGTACACTGTTCACCCTAATTGCTTGAATCTTCCCTCTGCATGTGGCTTTTCCATTGTCCTCTCTCTCTCTCTCTCATGCAGATCTTTTAGTTCTTGTCCTCTTTCAGGTTAAAAGCTGGGATGAAGCGGGTCCTCTTGCTTACACATCATTGTCTTACCTAGAACTGATGGAATCTTAGAAAATAGAGTAAGCCGTAAACCACAGCACTGGAGATACTTTGGGCAGCAGACAAAGAATTCAATGTATTCAAATGAATGTCCAATTTCAGTACATCAAAATCGTTGAACCAAGATAAGGTTCATATTTAAGTTGCCATTGTTTTTGCTTCCTTATGATTCAATGGCCGGGAATAAGTGTGCCGTTTCAAATTTTCAGGAATTTTTTCCAGTTTAGGATGAAAGGACAAGGAGTGAAGGCAAAATACTTTTTGTAGCAGTTTTCTAATACTGGGAGAAGGTATGTCTACTACTGCTTCAGGAAATTTTCTTTTGCATACTTTCATGATGTTTTAGCTCCTCGCACATGTAGTTGCAGTAGAACAATTAAAACATAGAGGACTTAACTTATTGTAACAGTAAATATTAGTAACTCATGAGAACAAGGGAGCATGCATGGATTTCCTGTGTATAGATGGGAAAGAGAAAATGAGGTAGAAAAGAACAAGCCTCTCGGTCCAGAATTAGTCCTAGACAAACTAATAAAGTTGCGAAATTATTTGTAAACTGATAGGACTTCTTGTTAAATCCATTATATATTGTTGGAAAAAGGAAAAAATAAAAACTCCTCGTCCAACTTAACCCTTATGCGACACATCATTTTGTATGGGCAGTTTGATAAGGTTGGCGTTTCTATGAATTTGTAGGTCTTGGGGATCATGGGGTTAAACCACATTCCTCGTTCTACCTCTTACCGTGAAAACAGACTGCTCTTGTGGAAAATCTTCAAATTCTTCCAAGTGATTCAAGTTGGCACAAGTTTACCAATTACCATCTTTGGGGGATCCGAGATTGCGGGTTCTAGGCATGCTATCGACGCCCCCTTGAACCTTAGGGCAGTGGCCTCACGACTTGGGTCTTTGAACCACCACACGCACCCCAGATTGCTATGGCTCCAAGTGGGGCAGTGCACAGCTTTGGATTTCGGTCCCCCTCCCGGAAACGCGCTGCGGGTTTGGAGGCTCTATGGTTATTCCCAGGAGTAGGTCACCACGCCTAGTCGCCCCTCCTCCCTTTCGAGTAGGAAAAAAAAAAAGGTACACGGATTTTTTTTTATCACCTGTTGCCAAATTGGGTTCAAATTCTTACTGGATTTTTGTTAACCCCTTCTCTTCCCTTCCCCTTTTCTTTTGGGTAGTGATTTTACAGGGGAGTGTGAAATCAATTGCCTTTTCTTCTTCCACTGTCCTTTCCTTTTCTGCCCGAGTCACTGACTTCTGTGATTGTCGTTCTCAAGTCTTCCATTCACTGCACTTGGAAAGGTAATTTGTTCGAGTCTTGCGGGGCATGGCTGTCATTCCAGCCGTCAACGTGAGTGGATTGTAGGCTGATGTAAATCTTTTATGGATCCCTTTTACTCTTTCTACTTTAATTGAAAGTATTCAGTCTTTCCTTCAGATGATTGTGATGACTTTCACGTTCAACGTGTAACATTCTTTTCCGCAATTATACCAGTACCAGGGGCTTTTTGGAATAATAATGATCTACGTAGTTAAATATTTAGCTATTCAATCTTGGAAACTGATTTTCGCACCCCAAAATTTACCACATGCACTCTATAAGTAGAGTGCGAAAATCAACTGCATATAAGGATTTGATTTTCGCTCTACGCTCTGGAGGCAAGACGGTAAAATTTGGAGTGCGGAAATCATTGTCCTGAAATCTTCTGTCTTACCCCCCCTTGTTCAAATGTTTCTCCACTCTTGTTTTGCTATTAAGCCATTAGCTCGGTTGCAACTGGCATTACAAAAAGAGTGATATTATGGTCCGGTCAAAGCATCTGACGTGCAATTTTTTTCCTGGTTGAGTAACTAGACTTTCTGACTCCTATGAAGCTTTGCCTAACCCCCATTTTTCCCCCCATCACGATTCAAGTAAGTTGTCGATTTTGTTCATTGACGAATTCGACTAAGATACGTGATTATGTTCTGTTCTGCACGTGATTTTGTCGATCAATGAAATTCAACCAACTCCAATTGTGGTGTGAAGTTTATCAAAGGATGTGAAAATTTTGCGAACACCCTTTATAGTACTTACTACCTTTCATGTGAAAATCAAGAAAGAGATCATTACAGTTGGCCTTTTAAGTCTAGCTCCATACGACATTTTCTTATCGCAACTGCAAAGTACACTCCAAAAATAAGTGAGCATAGAAACTAGAATCCCACAGAGGCCACACATTCCAAATGTCGGGGCTACTGGAGAGTTTGCCCGGTCGTTAACTTCAAGGCTTCACAAAATTCGAGCTGCGCGCAAACTGGCTTGGACATTCGGTTATCATAAAATACACTCCAATAGCACCTTTCTTTGTTTCTTCTTTGTTATATGATAGGTTTCAGCCTTTCAGATGATGGGGAGTCTTGATTTGTTTTTTTGGTTCTGAGCTGATGAGATTGTCGTAGTCCATTAGTAGTGATTAAACGCGTCAAGAAGAGCAGCCTTTGTGGGCCATTAGTTATATCAAATTGGCACTTGATTTCTTTCCTCAATCAATTGCTTCAATGGCCGAAAAGCACTTTGCATTTCTTGTACCCATTCGAAAGACCTCAAGTCTTTGTGGACCTCGTACGGCCCACTTTAAGATGCCTCCAACTCTGCCCTACATTTTCTCTAGTTCGGCACCGTCAAACTCTTTATTTTCTTGGGTTGTATTTGCATTTTGAGGTGTCCTAATTGGAAACAATTTGTGTTTCATGAATCTATGGATGGACCCAACTCCGTCTAGAATTGTTGAAAAATGCAGGCTGGGGTTTGGGTATGGTGACTTCTTTAGGTGCCAAAAAGCCTTTTTTATTTTTTCAAAAAGAAGGTAATTTCAAGTTCAAATATAATAAAAATAAAAATTTAATTTTTTAATTTTTTTTGCACCGTTTAAAAGATCTCAATGAGATCTATCAAACAATATCTATATTGGTAGGAAAATTATTTGCGTGAATACATGATTTTTGAACTTGAAATTACCTTTATTTTTTAAAAGTTTTTTTTTTTTTTAAAACTGAAACAGAGCCTTAGTCAGTTAGCAGTGGATGAGTCGGCAAAGCGGTTGAACTTTTCGGCCTGTTTGGATGCAGCGATGTGAAGGGGGATTATGATATCCCCCTCCTAATACGTAGGCCCGTGCATATGGCGTGGTTTGGGAAGTCCAAAACTATGGTGGATATCTTAATACCCCCGCTCCATAATCCCTCCTAATACCCCCTAAGGGGGGCTTACACATGGCTAGGGTGGGAGCCGGCTATGTGTAATCCCCTCTTATAATACACCATCTCTCTTCTATTTAACTACAAAACAACCTTATCCCCCCATTTTATACCTCATCCAAATCATGTATTATTTAATTCCCTCATCACATCAATGTGGACCCACCCTTCTTACATAATACCATCTGCTATCCAATCTCACCTTCTTACATAATACCTCCAAACCTAATACCTCATTCAAACGAGCCCTTTGTACTGTATGTAATTTCTCACGCAATCTCTCACGCAATTGTGTGATTGAATATGCTTGAAGTAATAGGCCTACGAACCAAATATTGCGTGTAGAAATTTTGTTTTGTCCGCATCTAAATGCCGTGGTTGAATCCTATGGGTGACTAGTCTCTTCAGAGAGGTAGCTACGCCGGTCGTTTTCTTCTCCACCTTTTAACAGGATTTGGCTTTAGTGAAAACTCTTAATAATCCAAATTTTGATATCAATACCGTTTTCTATATGGCAGTTGTGTCTCTCTTTATACCAGTACCATATTAATCATCAACGATCTTATGATGGATAGTTGACTACCAAAAATTTAACTCCATAGCTCTCCTATGTAACGAAGACCCTTCCATTTGATGAGACCATTTGATGGTGTTATGGTTTCGGATCATTCGTATTTTTTCTCAATAGCTCAGGTATCCGAGTCAGCTTATGCGTACATCAACAAATCATGGGGAATTAATCCCCCCTTCCACTAGCGGGGCTTTCGGGGCTTCAATTAAGCCAAAACCACCTTGACCACCAGGCCAACCTCAAGAGGTTGGTTTTGTATAATTTGTTTTGCTTCATTTAGATCTGTGCATGGTGATTGGTGACTCATTGTTTGATTTGCATTATCTTGAATTTAAGGTATTTTTTTTTTTTTTTAACAAGGACATCCCTATTCGACTCTAGCAAAAGGGGAAAGGGGAGGGGCTAGCGGGTTTGAACCAATCAGCTCAGAAGGTGAGTATGAACTCCCTTACCAACTGGGTTACCACCGAACATTGTTGATTCCATGTATTCTTTCATCTTTGTAGTTAACAAAGAGCCATGCTTTTAAGAATTCAAAATTTTCTTATTGTACAATGTTAGTTTAACATATTGTTTTATGATATCCCGTTAATCACCTTGTTATATACTAGGTTAAGCTATCAAAATCTCTTATTAGTGTTTTAAATTACAGATTGCCGAGGACGTTTGGAAAATTCACAAAATATCCCTTTGGCTCATAACAAATTCTCACTTGTCGTGATGTAGCCGCCAAGAAGTTATATGGAATATATCCTATTACAGTTGATCAATCTGTCTTTTTTAGCTTGTGGAAGGCTATTTTCATAATTCTGCAACATTTCAGAAGCTACAAAAAAGATAATGTGGTTCATTATAATTAGGATTTTATGATGTCAGACAAATTTCGTTGAATTTTCTAACCGCTACATCATGATAAGGGAATGATTTGTTATGAGACATGGGTATTTTGTAGTTTTCTAAACGTGAATGAGCAATATTTAATTTTTAGAAACCTCAGGGGTAGTTTTGTTAATTGGAGACAGATTTCACATTTTGGGATCTCATGGCTCAAACAAAATTTACTGCAACATCACAGTAAAAAAGGACCTAGAGATAACAAAAGGGTCCGGCTTCTCTCCAGTGCAATGGTTTGAACTAGAAGAGACCAAATCCACTAGGTACACATTGTGAGGTAGAGGAAGAAGAGGATAGATACATATACATATATGGTAGGTTGAAAGTCTAAAATAGCCTTCAACTAACCCATATAAGGGAAGGTGTTAGCTTTTCCATCCATGATTTGAATGAGAGAGACGGATTGTCCTTAGTTTGTAATGGTTTAGTAGTTGAAGGGGCAAGAGTGTTCAATTAGTAGTTGAAGGGAGAAGTAAACATTTTTGGAATAGTTTAGGGGGCAAGTACATAATTTACCCTCAAGAAAACACTTTTTCTATTTTGAGAAAACAGTACTATAAAAGGGACACTACCGGTCGAAAATAAAAAAAACAACTAAAAATAATAAATAAAAACTACAAAACCAAGAAAGAAAAGCCGTCTGGAACCACGACGCTGGAGCCAGATCCGTTGAACACACTTGTGAAGAGGGGTTGGAGAGGCCGAAGTTGAGAGGCCAAGTATGAACACAGAGCAGACCCTCCTAGATGACTCGCCGCACCAACTCAAACTCGACCCGCTGCAGACTGAAGGTAGAAACCGCCACAAACGCAGTCTTCGTCGCCGGTACATTGGTTCCAAGAAACAAGACCAAGAACCCTAGATCTAGCTCTTGAGTCCAAAAATGATGGGGAGAATGGGAGGTCTCAGCCCTCTAAGGAGATAGTCTCAACTACCGAACAACTATGGGCGTAGAAAGAAAACCGGAAGAGATGACAAATGGGATTGAGAGGAGAAGAGGAAGGGAAAAAGAGAGGGAGGCGGGGGGTGGGACCCACCCCAGAGCTTCTCTCTCTAGTGTGTGAAACTTTAGAGCATCCCGACCCTACTTTTTATATTTTACATAAACCAAAAGTACAGAAAAGAGAGACAATCTTCGTGTTGCCTATTCATTTTAATGTGTATGTATTCCAACCACACTATTTATTTTTCCTATCCAGCCATCCAACCTAACTTAATAAATATTAAAAAGAAATGTTCCTCTTGGAGTTTGACATCCTTCTTCTTTTTTTTTTTTTTTTTTTTAACGGCAAAGAGAAATTTCATTAATCTTTAAAAGAGAAATAAAGACTAATAGGATAATGAGAATGATATTGCATTCCTAATAAAGTTAAGAATAATCATTTGCCCCGTCTGAGACCTGATCCCTCAAGATCCTATTTCAGTAGGGCTTTTGCTCTAATTTGGGTAGTCTTCCAAGGAAAAAGAGAAGAAATGGAGTTCACCAATCAAGTTAGCACGCCGTGCTTGAAGAAGATGGAGGGAAATTCACTTGGCTAATCGCATTCGTCCGTAGAAAATGACTAGCAGTCATGATACGGGAATGATTTGTTATGAGACATGGGTATTTTGTAGTTTTCTAAACGTGAATGAGCAATATTTAATTTTTAGAAACCTCAGGGGTAGTTTTGTTAATTGGAGACAGGTTTCACATTTTGGGATCTCATGGCTCAAACAAAATTTGCCGCAACATCATAGTCAAAAAGGACTCAGAGATAACAAAAGGGTCTGGCTCCTCTCCGGTGCAATAGTTTGAACTAGACGAGACCAAATCGGGACCGTCCAATGGTAGATTCAATGAATTGGATTTTCTCACACACTTTTACCTGTAAGAATACACTCTTACCGATAAAAGCGTAAAAATACATCCGAACTATTGATTGCAGCATACGAACGATCCCGATCAGGACTGTCTCTTCCCGTCCAAAACATGAACCGGAGAGGATCCATTTCCTTAAAAAACACAGAGATAGAGAGAGTCTTTATGCCCGGATGCATTTGTCAACAACCATATCAGTGGCGTAGAAAATTTACATTACCACGGCGCTATTCCTAGTTGTATTTCTTCTTTACTAACATGGTTTTGAAAAGTACCAAGGGATGTAAACTCTTAATTATTTCTGTTTTTCGTAATGCATTTTGTCTTAACCAAAAAGCAAAAAAGACAGTTTAGTTTTTTTTTAATCATAGATAGAGACAGTTTGAACACGGCATTCAGTCGACCTATCATATGGTATTCTATCTCTTGGTACCTTTGTGTTAGTTTACTTATATAGTCAAGAAAAAGATAAAATATGTACTTGCCCCGTAAATTATTCCGAAAATATTTACTTTTTCCTTCAACTACCAATTGAACATCCTTACCCCTCCAACTACTAAACCGTTACACACTAAGGATAATTCATCCCTCCTAACCAAATCTTGGATGGAAAAGCTAACACCTCTACCTATCTGTTAGTTGAAAGTTATTTTAGACTTTTAACCTAAAAAACTTGCTCTCTCTAAAATCAGCGTACAACAGAAGTGAAGTTCCTCTCTGGGTTTCAGTACCTTCCACCCCTCCCCCATCGCCGATCCTTCCTCAAGCCGGCGCCACGTCGCCGCCTTCGAACCTGCCTCTCATGGTCAATGTCGCCGTTCCCCTGTATTGCGTCGCTTCCCCTTGACTCAATCTATGAGCTTAACCCATATCACCGCACGCGCGGCCGACTGGCCAAGCAAACAGGGCCAGGCTCATGGATAGAGGCCCGTGGCTATGTCTACACTGGATTGGGTTAGGATGGAACAATCCCTTCTTTGTCCGAAGAATTATTTTGTGATTTAAGATTCAGAAAACCATCACGGGCTTCAGCGGGTTTTAAATGCCCTAATCGATCTACTATCTTGCCGTTGTTGCCGTCGTTCCCCTCTCGGTTGTGGGTTTCCAGAATTGCTCGCTTTTGTTGTTGCTTTTTTTTCTTGTGAGTTTCTTAAAGATCGTTTTCTTTAAAATGGAAGTCCCAAATTAAGAGGTTGCTTTCGTTATCTTAAAACGAATAACAGTGGTTGACTTGTTAATGATAATATCAACCTTCAAAGATGGGTTTGTTCTCAAAAGAAAATTCCCAATTTCACATACAATCACCAATTGCCGAAGTTGGAGTTTTCTCTAATCCGTGCGAGTTACGGCTCTAATGTAAGTGTTTGTCTAATTTTCAATTATCCAGTGTTCAGCAATGTGTGGTTCGTTTCTTCTCATTACTTCACTCGCACATCATTCTATGTATAAGCATGTCCAAAATCCACTAGGTACACATTGTGAGGTAGAGGAAGAAGAGGATAGATACATATACATATATGGTAGGTTAAAAGTCTAAAATAGCCTTCAACTAAACCATATAAGGGAAGGTGTTAGCTTTTCCATCCATGATTTGGATGAGAGAGATGGATTGTCCTTAGTTTGTAATGGTTTAGTAGTTGAAGGGGCAAGAGTGCTCAATTAGTAGTTGAAGGGAAAAGCACACATTTTTGGAATAGTTTAGGGGGCAAGTACATATTTTACCCTCAAGAAAACACTTTTTCTATTTTGAGAAAACAATACTATAAAAGGGACACTACCGGTCGAAAATACAAAAATAACAACTAAAAATAATAAATAAAAACTACAAAACCAAGAAAGAAATGCCGCCTGGAACCATGACGCCGGAGCCGAATCCGTCGAACACACTTGTGAAGAGGGGTTGGAGAGGCCGAAGTTGAGAGGCCAAGTATGAACATAGAGCAAACCCTCCTGGATGACTCGCTGCACCAACTCGAACTCGACCTGCTGCAGACTGAAGGTAGAAACCGCCACAAACGCAGTCTTCGTCACTGGTATACTGGTTCCAAGAAACCAGACCAATAACCCTAGATCTAGCTCTTGAGTCCAAAAATGATAGGGAGAATGTGAGGTCTCAGCCCTCTAAGGAGATAGTCTCAACTACCGAACAACTATGGGCGTAGAAAGAAAACCGGAAGAGATGAGAAATGGGATTGAGAAGAGGAGAGGGGGGGGGGGGGGGGGGGGGGACCCACCCCAGAGCTTCTCTTTCTAGTGTGTGAAACTTTAGAGCATCCCAACCCTATTTTTTATATTTTACATAAACCAAAAGTACAGAAAAAGAGAGAAAATCTTCGTGTTGCCTATTCATTTTAATACGTATGTATTCCAACCACACTATTTATTTTTCCTATCCAGCCATCCAAACTAACTTAATAAATATTAAAAAGAAATGTTCCTCATGGAGTTTGACATCCTTCTTTTTTTTTTTTTAAAACGGCAAAGGGAAATTTCATTAATCTTTAAAAGAGAAATAAAGACTAATAGGATAATGAGAATGATATTGCATTCCTAATAAAGCTTAGAATAATCATTTGCCCTGTCTGAGACCCAATCCCTCAAGATCCTATTTCAGTAGGGCTTTTGCTCTAATTTGGGTAGTCTTCCAAGGAAAAAGAGAAGAAATGGAGTCCACCAATCAAGTTAGCACGCCGTGGTTGAGGAAGATGGAGGGAAATTCACTTGGCTAATCGCATTCATCGGTAGAAAATGACAAGCAGTCATAAATGTATCTCTATCGAGCGGGGGACATCAGATAAAATCGAAACCATACAAGTAACGAGCAGGATTGAAGACATTTTGCCTAGACATTTAATGAGTGGGTTGGAGTCCAAAAAATAAATTTTGGCCGGCTATCATGATCATGGTTGAGCACCTCTAACCCAAAATTTGGGAATTAGAGATGGTCTTCCATGAGATGATCAGCTATGTAGGTCCCTATGTAGCTAGATGAGTTCAGTCGGTTTTTTCCTATTTTATATTTTCCTCTTGTAAAATGAGGCGTGTCTTTCCTCTTTAGAACATCTCTCGTCCCTATTGTACACTTGCTTTAGCTCTTCTGTTTTGACAATGTAGCATTGCCAATAATAGCAGTAAAATATTGGGTGAGACAACAAAACGTAGCTCACTTTGTAGGAATTTCCGGCATTACCCTCGACTTTGGAGTGACTTTTGAGGAACTGTCGAGGATGGTTAGTAATTTAAACTTGACACCAACGCCATATACTTTATCCCCTACTATGAATAGTAAAGGCCCATTTTGCTAAGGGAAATAAGTGGAGTATTTATTTTTTGAAATAAAAGTGTTAAATTGTGAAGAAAATGATCTATCTCGTAAAACGAAAAATAAATACTTAAAAAATAAGAACTTTGGTAGAACAAAAACTTTACCCATCCCAACTTCACAGCTTTGGTCCCACACCCTCTCATCCATCAACTTGACAACTTGCACTCTAAAGTGGAGTATTAAACCATCCCCATGAATCTCTCCCCTAATTAAAAATTGAAGTAATCTACTAACCACCCTCATTTCTTGGTAATTCCTAACTCTCTGGTGTTACATATATTCTACTTTACTCTTACTGATCCTTAATACTTTTGAATATAATGTTTCTTTCCAAGTTTCTAATTTAGTAATAACGTCTCTTATGGTTTTATATAGTATTAAGACAATAAATGTGCCACTTAACTCATTTGGTTGTACCCATTGGATTTGAGTCTATGGAGAGATGTCAAATCTCCTTTTTTGGCAAAAAAATTATTATTAACAACAACTATCTTGTTCACATTTGTTGATAAAATAAATATTAGTAGTAAAATCTAGCTCATGGTCCCCAAAGAAAATCAAGAAAAAGAAAAAATTGATCTTGCTGTTGGGATTTCTAGCATTACCCTCAACTTAAAAAACGAACTTTTGAAACTGTCGAGGGCATTTTAATAAATTTACACATCGACACGACTATATAAAGGGAGAATTACCGGATAGAGGTGTGGACCAGGTCATATTCCCAATTCATGGTCTCCACTATTAAAATCACTCATCCCATGACAAGAGGTAAAATATTCATGAAGACATGGTGTACCAAGTTGAAATGTCTCGATCAATTATACCCTCCTTTATATATCACTTCCAAGCCCTAGCCCCAAATTTACTCCCACGATCAGCATTTTCTCCCTCTTTCACTAACTGCACCCACCTCTCTCTCTCTCTCTCTATCCCATTTCCAATTCTGATGGAAACCCATCTATTCCAATCATATATATTCAAAGGAGCAACCCATCTTTGTGTTCTTGAATCAGCCAAACTTTATGAGTTTTATAATGGAAACAATCGAAAATACATCTCCAAGAAGGCAAGAATTGATATTTGAAAATCGTGGGTATCGACTGTGGGTTTGATTTATATGAACTGAATCGTGGGTCTTGTAATTTCAATCAAAATATGTGAATTTGTGTTACCTCACTGATTTAGGTTTTGGTTGGGAAATAACAATACTAATTTGGATTTGATTTAGGAAAATTGAAACTAATTTAGGTTTGCCTTTCAAAAAAATTTGGTGGTGGTTGCTATGGGGGTTGAGGGGTGATGGTGTCGGAGATGGGGGATGGTTGTGGCGGTGAAAAGATTAAAGGATTTTGTGGTTTGTGAATGACAGAGAATTTGGGGTTTTCAAATTGAGAGAGAGAGAGTGTGTGTGAGAGAGAGAGAGAGAGGTGGGTATGGCTGGGGGTGGTGGTTGCAATGGAAGTTGAGGGGTGCTGGTCCTACCGGTGATGGTGGGATTGTGGTGTGCCTAGTGGTGGTGAAGAGGAACAGGAGAAGGGGAGATGGCATATTTTCATAAAAATAACTTGGTCTTTAACAATAAAAATTTTGGTCTATTTCAATATAATCAAACGTCTGTTTCATATATTGACTTGCCCTTTTTTGGCCCAAAGAAGCTTGGTTGAGCTTGAATGGGAGATGGTATTTATTGAACAAGATATGACTTGATCTTTATCAATAAAAATGATGGTCTGTTTCAATATAATAAAAAATTTGTTTTATATATTGATTTGCCATTTTTTAGCCCAGATAAGGTTGGTTGAATTTCAATGAGAGATGACATTCATTGAACATGATATCACTTGGTCTTTATCAAGAAAAATTATGATCTATTTCAATATAATAAAACATCTATTTCATATATTGACTTACCATTTTTTTTTGACTCAAGTAAGATTAGGACTTTGGACTACAAACGATGCCGCGTTATATTCAGGGGCAAAATTATCCAAACTATTCCACCAAGGTTATGGTTATCGTGTATTTGTCATTAAAAGACTTCCTATCATGTATGAGTCATTTCAAAAGTGCAATATATGAAAATGGCAATTAAGCCATCCGTACATCTCTGTCCGGAAATTCTCCCTATAAATAGCACTGCCCATTCCGACTTTACAGCTTTGGTGACAGTTGGCCTCTGATCACACCACCAACCATCGAACCCACCCCCCACCGGAAAAGATGGCGGTGACGGACTTCTTTGCCGGCGAAATTGCCACGGAGCTCCTCAAAGTCCTATTCCAAATCTGCCGCAAATACAGCCTCTGCAAATCCACCGCCGAGAGCCTCATAGAATCCATCAACCACCTCCTCCCCATCGTCCAAGAAATAAAGTACTCGGGCGTCGAGCTACCCCAGCCGCGCCAGCGTCAGCTCGACGCCCTCTCCGGCTCCCTCTCCTCCGGCCTCGACCTCGCCAACAAGGTCCTCCGCTCCTCCCGCTGGAACGTCTACAAGAACCTCCAGCTCACGAGGAAAATGGAGAAGCTGGAGAAGCATATCTCGAGGTTCTGTTAAAATTGTCAATTACTTTAGATTGTCAGAAACTTGCTCTAGTAATTAGAATTTGGAACTCTTTTTTTAAACAATATTCCAACAGGTTCATGGCGGGACCCATGCAGGCGCACGTGCTGGCGGACGTGCACCACATGAGGTTCGAGTCGGCGGAGAGGTTTGACCGGCTGGATAACGCGGCGCGGCAGCTAGAGAGGAAGCTGGGGGAGATGAAGATTGGGGTGGCGGAGGGGGGAGGGTTGTTGGGAGAGGCGGTGAGGAGGATGGACGAGGAGGTGGAGGTGGAGGGTAGTTTGGGGAATTTGGGTGGTGGGATGGAGGTGGCGAGGAGGGAGGTGAAGGAGATGGTGGTGGGGAGGGAGGAGCTTAGGGTTGTGGGGGTTTGTGGGATTGGGGGCAGTGGGAAGACGACTCTGGCAAGAGAGATTTGCAGAGACGGTGAAGTTCAAAGTAAGTTCTGTTTTTCTTTCGTTTGAGTTACATAATCTACAAACGAACCGAGCTGCTTGAGAACCGGCTCGTTATCAACTTGTTTCATTAGTATACGAGTCAAACTCAGTGTAGTTAAAGTTCGGCTCATTTGAAGAGTCTCAGCTTAGTCTAGAGGCTTGTTTAGTAGACAAACGAGCTAGAAAACCTCAATACTAAATGAGCTGAGCTTGAGCTCAATTTTTTGGGCTTGACTTGTTTTGAACGAGCCAAGATCGAACACTTCAAAGTCCGGCTCAGTTTGGCTCGTTTAGTCCTTTTGTTTGTATTTTTCAAGTCTTTATGCGTGTATCAAACGGTTCCGCTTAGTCTTCCATTGATGGCTGGAAAAATTGAGACAAGAAGTAAAATTCTACTACTAAATAATATTTCAAGAATGAAATCTTACTTCTTATAGATGGAGAATAATTGGTTCTAGACCTGGAAATTTTCACGATTGACTATCTTTCCTTCATTAGGCCTCAGATTCTCTTTTACACCTTTCTTCAAATAGCTTCGAATCAAATTGCTCAAATACAGTTAAAAGTACTATAATTTCTGCTTGGTCATAAAGATGGTAATCCGGGAGTAGCGAATAATTGGCCAAGTTAAAGGGACTGATGTTTTGAACTTGACTTCACTTTTCTGGAGGATTATAGTTATTGGGAGTATTTACTTTTGGAATAGCGCTTTTTGACTCTACAAGTTAATACTATCAGGTTACTTCAACAACAGAGTTTTCTTCCTCACTGTATCACAATCTCCTAACGTGGAGCAATTGAAATTGAAGATCTGGGGAATGATAACTGGAAACAACATGGCTGATTCGAGTGACGTAGTTCCTCAATGGACGCCGCTACCCTACGATTTCAGGATCGTCACGAAAACACTTATGATTCTAGATGATGTTTGGTCGCTCTCGGTTCTTGAGCAGCTTCTGCCAAGAATACCCGGATGCAAAACCCTCGTGGTTTCGCGATTCAAATTCTCCCCAGCAGTTATCAACTGCACCTATGAATTAGAGCTGTTGAGGGAAAATGAAGCCTTGGCCTTGTTCTGCAGATTTGCTTTCGGGCAAAACTGCATTCCTTCAGGTGCTAACGTTAAATTGATCAAACAGGTAAGATAAGGTTTGATATCTGATATATCTTACCATTCTCTCCAACTTATTTCTATTGTTGATTGAAATATGCTCTGAAATCTGGATAGGTTGTTGATGAGTGTAAAGGCCTTCCGTTGGCTCTGAAAGTAATTGGAGCTTCATTAAGGGACCAAAGTGAAATGTTTTGGAATAGTGCAAAGAGTAGGCTATCCCGAAGCCAACCTATTTGCGAGTCGCATGAAGTCCAGTTACTTGAAAGAATGAAACTAAGCATAGATATGTTGGCGCAGAAAGTAAGGGACTGTTTCTTGGACTTGGGTTCGTTTCCGGAGGACAAGAAGATCCCAATTGACATTCTCATTAACATATGGGTTGAATTGCATGATATTGTTGAGCCAGACGCTTTTATGAATCTTATTGAGCTTTCGGACAAGAATCTCCTCACTCTGGTGAAAGATAAACGGTTGGTGAACTGAAATGCAAGTTTCTTCTTTGTTGTTGATTTCGTTAGATGTTTGCATTTGAAAAGTTTAAACTTGTTGATTTGCAGCCGCGGAGAGATGTATAGCAGTTACTATGAGATATCTGTGTCTCAGCATGATGTGTTGAGAGATCTCGCCATACATTTGAGCAACCGTGAGAGTGTAAACCAGCGGAGGCGATTGCTTATGCCAAGAAGAGAGGAAGGGATTCCGAAAGAATGGGAGAGGAATATCGATAAGCCATTCAATGCCCAAATGGTCTCACTTCATACAGGTATTGTGGTATAACCTTTCCTACTACTTGAATGCTTTCTGGATAGCTCAAACCGTCATCTCTGTTTGTTCTATTTATTTTCTGTAGATGACTATGAAAACTGTCTACAAGAACCAATGGAGATGTTTTAATTGGAGGGGAAAATCTTGAATTTGTTTTACAAAGATATATTTGTTATTAACCCAATTAAGGGGCACGACTGCAACATTTGATTTTTTTGCACTTTTCGCTGATGTGTGTATATGTTGCGACACAGGTGAAATGAGAGAAATGGACTGGTTTTGCATGGAATTTCCCAAGGCAGAAGTACTCATCCTGAATTTCTCCTCGCACGAGTACTTCCTTCCTCCCTTCATCGACTACATGCCCAAGCTCAGATCATTAGTATTGATCAACTCCAGCACCTCGAATGCAGTCCTTCGCAACGTATCAGCCTTTGCAAATTTGACCAACTTGACGAGTCTGTGGTTTGAGAAAATCACAGTCCCTCAGTTACCCGAAACAACATCACCGTTACAAAACTTGCGCAAAGTATCGTTAATTCTTTGCAAGATCAATGACAGCCTGGATGAGTCGGTCGTCAACCTACCCCACCTCTTCCCTCGCCTCTTAGAGCTCACAATCGATCACTGTGTCGATTTAATCGAATTGCCTAAAAGTATTTGCCAAATGCACAAACTCAAGACTCTGAGTGTCACCAACTGCCACAGTCTCCGCGAACTGCCACCCGAGTTGGGGAAACTGACTTGTCTCCAAATTCTAAGGATTTACGCATGCCCCTCTCTAAGACACCTTCCGGATGGAGTATGCAGTCTTGTTTCGTTGAAGTACCTTGACATTTCCGAGTGTGTGAATTTGGCGTCCCTTCCCGAGGGGATCGGCAGGTTAACGAGTTTAGAAAAGATCGATATGAGTGAATGCTTGCAGATTAGGAATCTGCCAAGGTCTGTGGTAGAACTGCAGTCGTTGCGTCGCGTGGTTTGCGACGAAGAGATTTCTTGGTTTTGGAAAGATTTGGAGAATGCTTTACCAGATCTTTGTGTTCAGGTTGCTGAGGAATCCTTTAACTTGGATTGGCTGGCAGATTGATTTAGGCTTACATCTGTAGATGTCACTCCAATTTCCATTTCTTTTTATTGCTCTCTTGTAATTGAACTACTTGTACATAGCTGAAATAGTAGAAAGAAGGGTGGGTTATTAATACACCACTTTCTATTGGCTTTCTGGGTTTTGGTCCAGTTTATTCTTCTGTAACTTGCTTCCTTTTAAGTGTTTCTTCCCTTGAAAATTCTGAAGATCCAAACGTGTCATAATTGAAAGGAAATAGCCAAGTGAAGGGAACACTACTAAATCTACAACCAAACATCTACGATTAATATATATTTAGCTACGACGGTTACAATTTTAACCAAACATCGGGTATGTGGTCTCTTTGACTGTACAATCCAGCTCGATACTCTTATCCGGTCACGTAAATATGGTATAATCACCTCAACGAAGAGTGAAATAGATGTATGAAATCATTAGTTTGAATAGTGCCACATACACAATTAGTACATTAGGACATAGATGAGTATAGTCTCTAGAGATTTTGTTATAATAACGATATGTTGGGTTCAACTTACGCGAACTCTGACTAATTTCATAGTCACAAACTTAATGTTCAGACAAAAACTCCAGCCAACGATGAGATAAACCTTCTGCGATCGAGCTTTTTACAACGACGAGATTAAATAGTGCTGAAAGAAAGCCCTCTCTTCAACTTCTTCCAATGGGTGAGTCAGCACTTGGCAGTATATACCAACTCCCATACGGTAGGGTGGATATTCCAATTGGATCTTTGAATGTGTTACTTCCAATTCCAAGCTTAAAAGAGCTAGCTACTAGAAATTTCCCGGAAAATTCGATCTTTCAGACATCATCAATTAATTAACATGCATGTGGTTAACTAATGGTTTAGCGTCAACCATCACATCCATGACATTAATTTGCTGGAACTTAAAGAGCAAGAAAAATGGAGAAGGGAATATGAATTTGGCTACCTTCTTCGTTTAGACCACTCCAAGAAAAAAGATATCTGGACTGAACAGCAATTTTCCCCTCAGTACGTTTTGATTTTTCTTTCTAGCCAAACACATATATGAAGTATAGAGCTACTTTTTATGGGAGGACTGCTAGTGGTACCGTACCGATGGGTACTCAAGGCCCCGTGGGGCCCACCACAAGTCCTGCACGAATGATTCGAGGATCTTGAAATCTGAATGAAAAAATGGAAGATGATCGAACACCTATACATATTGGATTGAGCTAATTTTTCACAGGCCCACTCGATGTTTTTTTGTAAACGGCTCGTATCATCTGTGCGGACCCGTGGTGGGCGCTGTGGAGCCATCGGTAGTCATTTGGTCGGTACTCTTGTCAATTTTATGTGATGGTCTTTATTTGAGAGTTAGGAAACAATAATGTGTGGACTGTGGAGCATTCGGCAGAAGATAAAACGCGTGGACCCTCGAAATAAAGACTTGTCGCGGTAGTCAATAAGTTCCTCGGTAGACAGTGACCAATACAAAATGTTATTAGGAAGGAAAAAATGCATTCACACACCTCGTTCACACTTGCGAGTGAGTTTACACTAAAAGATTTGTCGTCGACATTTTTTGTTTTTGACAAACTTATTTTTTCGTAGTTTTTGTTTAGCCTTCCGTCATAATTTTTGAAAATAATCCTTACCCTCAGTAAGAGAAATAAAAAAAAAAAGTAGTACAAAAATGTGAACCAAAATTGAAACAAATTCATGTAAGATGACATTAAAAACTACCCCTTATTCTCCGAGGTTTTCTATGTTACCCCTTATTCCCTTTCATTGGAGTGCTTTTTTAATCAATAATGAGGGGTAGTTGGTTTAAAATTTTGCCTTTTTTTTTTAATTAATTTTTCGACATGGTCAATTATTTTGGACATCCCAAAATGAGATACAAGACCAGTGGGACGGAAGGAGTATTTTTTCGTCTTTAATGAACTTTTTTTTTTCTTTTCACCATAATTTTTTTTACCACCTTTCAGTCTCCTCTCATCGAGATGGATAATTAAAAAAAACAAAAATCCAAAACGTGTATTCCACAAAATTCCAGAATATACAACAGAAATACCGAAACGAAAAATATAAATAATATAAGCATGAACTCACCCAATTTGTGAATTCATGGAGTTGGAAGTGTACTTGAGAGCAAAGTATTTTTCAGATTCCGAATGGTAGATTACAAGCTGTTGAATATAATGAGAATCCGTAAAAGTGTTTGAATAATATTTGCAAAATAAACTTTGTGAAAAAAAAAATTACGATCAGAACTCATAATTGTTTTTGAATTTTGCATTCTCCAGTTCAATGGTGCATTTTTGACAATCTATTCCACAATCTGCTCCAAAACAGTCGAAATACGAACAACTACAGCCCTTTATATCTCGCTTGGAATTCCGCCTCTCAGCAAATAAAACACACTTGGGGAAATTTACACAAGTACTGTACAGGCATGTAAAAGTGTCAAGTGTTCTAAAATAAAACACACTTGGGTAATTTACACAAGTACTGTACAGGCATGTAAAAGTGTCAAAGTGTTCTAAAGAAACCTACTAGGGATCCACTCATGCATTCTAATAGGGTAACTGTAGAACTCTTCATTTCTGCTATCTCCCTTCCTGTTCTGGAATGGAGTCCACCATGGAATCCCCCTCTCGTTCCGGTTTTTGTGTGCGTCGAGAGTGTTATCCAGCAGCGTTCCGACAATCATCGCCACGGCAGGAGGCGAGGAGAATAACGTGTTCACTATGTCGTTGAACTGTAAAGAAAAAAAACACAAAAACAAGATACATAAATTGATGTCACCAACAGAGAACCATGTATACAGATAAAGTCAGGCACCTTGCGTAAAACAATGAGATGGTAAAAAAAGAAACTACGCTCAATTAGTACCCCATTAATGGCTTTCTGAGAGGGGCAGATCGAGCATCTTAACTCAAATTATTTTCGGGTTGAATAAGCCAAAGAACCACACGAAGATGTTGCTTACCGAAAATTAAACTTGCAAAGAGTTTAGTTATCTGGGCATCTTACCCAAAAACTACTAGTAATTTCCAAACCTAAAAAAAAATCTCGAGATGGAACACCTTAAAGGCAAGTTTAAAATGGCAGAGTCGTCTTACGTTAAGGACGCCTTATAGAGTAGAGCTCAGATGTGTAAAATAACTCTAACAAAATTTGTATTTTTATCTGTAACTGTTAAAAGTTTGCAGTTGATCATTTGCTACCTTCTCTTACACTGTTACCTCCTCACGACAAACAGAATCATGTAATTCGTAAGAATCATCCCCACAGCAACAAATATTGGATGACAAAATGGTATAATAAGACGAACAATATAGTGCTTACCCATCCAGCACTTGTTCTAAGAGGTCCATGTCCTGAGTCATCAGTGTGCATGGTAAAATATTGCGGTATTGATATTCCAAGGAACAGAGAAATGCCCAAAACGTAAATGTTTCGCAAGGAATTGGTGTTTGCAAATTGAATGAACGAAATCCCAACAGCAGCTGCAGAATAAATCATTTACAAAGGCCAAAAACAAAATCACAACATTTATAAACGATGAAGTGGATAAGTACATTGAAAAGACGTCAAGTTACGAACTCTCACCAACAATGCCCCATAGGACACAGTACATGGCAGCAAATATTGGCAAAGGTATCATTGCAAAAAAGGCTCCAAATTTTCCTGAAAAGATAGGATTCCCAAATTTAAAATTGGTCATAACTCATAAGATCAAATTAATGACACTTTGAATTGCGATGGTGGATAAGATCAAATTAATGACACTTTGAATTGCGATGGTGATACGGTAACAAACCGAATATGGAGAAAAATATCATGAAAGCGGTTGATATCTGCACCACTCTTCTGCTCCCAACATGAGTCAGTCCGAGAAGGCCAACATTTTCACTGCGTTAGACACAAGTATAAGAGTAAAAAAAAACCTTGAATACCCTTTATAAACCATAAAGGATGATTTTTGATGCATATTACTGATAAATCTGAATCTAGAAATGTATCAAATCCTTACACTGAAGCAGTGGTCCCAACTACAGCACCAAATAACCCATCAAACAGCTGCCCAATACCCTGCACTCAAAGTGGATTCACAATCATGTGATTCGATTATCCTAAAATCGTCCAGTTGCACTAAAAGAAAAGGTCAAAAAGAAGAAACGAAAATGGAAAGAAAGAAATATCTATAGTTTGTGTCTACCTGTAGACCAATGCTTCTGTTAATCACATGAATTGGAGGTAATGTAGCACCTGAAAGCCGTGCTGCAGCATAGAACGTTCCCGTGGACTGCACTACGAAGTACATAATTTTAAAAGAGGAAATAAGTTTGGTTTCCAGTCAAACTTACTTTACAAGAATACCATCCAGAAAACTGTTTTTGAGAAAGTAAGCACTCGGTCTTTCTCATATAGTAATTAATTGTGAGTGTAAACAGTTTTTGGACAATCAAAACTATATTTTTGGTGTCTCCTTAAAATTTGATATTTTCCCAAACAATCCTTACAAACACGTATAAGAAATTTTCAACTCAGAAATATTCTGGATACTGAAAGACCAACCAAAGGGATTATTATACTACAAATTTCCAAACTTCAAATATGCATAAATTCAAAAATTAACTTTATCCTATTACCTCCGGGAGAAGGAGATCATGGTTTCACCGATTCAGGAATTTCCAAAAACAAAAACAATTTGGAAGAAGGTTTATATCATAAAATTACAAGGTTGCTTAAATTCAAAGCAAAAACCAATATATATATATATATATATATATATATATATATATATATATATTATACTAAATCGTTTTCCAGAAGCACCTCTGCGGTTGAAACAAGTGCAGCACCAAACATCCCAAAGACATGACTTGCTCTGAATATTGGAGTACCCCACTGGAAAGGATACGGGATTTTGATCCTATATTGAACACAAACGTCACTTTAGGTACCATATGAACTCCAAAAGAGAGACAAACTCAATAGGACAATCGCTATCTTTGAAGAGTACCATGGAGCAGATTCCAAAAGATACGAACGGTCTACGCGACAACTCTGCTGAGTATTAGCTTTGGCATTGTTGTAAGAACCAGCTACAGTGAGAACGGCAGCATATGCCCAAACTAACCCAATGCAGATAAGCAAAGCAAACTTCTCGAGTACCGCATGAGCAACAGGATGAACGCGCTTCAATTCCTGTAGAAAAGAAACAGAAAACGCTTTCAGTTTCCCGAGGTATTCTAAATAAAGAACGAATCATCAATCGATGCCAGTAGAACAATGTCCAAATCACCTGGCAGGCCACAAGTAATATAAGCATCGGCAGACCAATCTCCACACAATTGGCAAGCTGTACATGGGACATTAGGAGTCACATAATAGTTTTCCAAAAACAGATTGCAAGAGACGATTCAGAATTGTTTCCTAGTCATAAGAACTAAATCTCTGTTTGGTTTTAGTTTCTACAATACATTACCAAAAACAGACATAAAAAATTCGTTGATTGAAGGTTTTTTTAAACCTAAGACTTCAAATCTTTGTGACAGAGGAGGAAGTTTCCAAATTCTAAAAAAAAAGTGTCTCATCTAAGAAAAAAATACGATATGAAAATGGTGAGTATTTGTTTCTCCAAAACCAGTTTCTAAAAAGTGTTCTACAAAACAGATTTTGAAAATTGCAAACCAAAAGAGCTGAATCATAAAAGGCACCTGCGGGAAGCCCATTGCAAACCGACCAAGACCCACAACACACACCACTGGTACAATGACAATAGGACTGAAGAGCCTGAAATAAAAATGAAATAAAATGACACTGTGAGGAGACGAATAGTGAAAACAAAAGAAAATCATACAAAAAGACGAGGAAGACTCCCAAAAGTCAAGGCAACGGGTTTTGGTCCTGTTTATTCAGAGGTTCGAATTCTCGGACCAATATTGATATGCAAAAACATGCAAGTCTAGTAAGTACAAGTGCAAAGTTGATGCTCAAGATCAAACTACATTACCTTGTAAACTTCCCCCAAACCTTTACGTATCCAATCAGGATATTGATTATAGAAGAGACTATCAATGATCCTTGAATAGTTCTTATTGTGTGAAGGAACCTCTGCAGGTATCATATCAAAACAATCAATTAAAACTGCAACCACCACCGTTAAAACAAAAGCTGCTACATCAATAAAATCAAGGTTTCTCAACGTAAATAAGAGATGTATCTTACATGCTATTAGCAACTGCACTTTAACGAGTGAACAATGCCCAAGTACTTTACAGCGAACTGCTAATTTACATAGCAACTACCATATTGAGGTTGACGACCACAATGTCTGGACATAAGTAGTAGATATGTGGTAATGAGCTACGAAAGAGGGGCATGGACATGGAGAAGTGGTAATGTAGGCCAAGATGAGGTGTAGCCAATGAAGCACAGGTCCGGGTGTATGGGATATGGCAAAACACCAAAAATGTAGGGTTCGGCTAAAGCGAGGGTACGCCAATATTCTTTTATATTTCTAGCATGCTACTGAAAAAAATGGCCTTATTCATTCATGGACGTCCCACCTCCACTTATTAAAGTTATACTTTCCTTATAGATTTTTTCTTCTCGGTTTTTTGTGGGTACTTTAAATTGGTTTTTTTGAAATAAGAAAGTTTAGTAAAGATAAAATAAAAAATATGAAATAAGAATGAGAGGGCACAAATATTTTTTAACATTAACAAGTATCCAGTACATATAACATAAGGTAATATAGAATAATAAAGAGAATAGGTGTACTGGTGTTGTACCCATCGACATACCCATCCCATACCCATGGTGTACTGGCGCAATACCCAGACACCAAAACGTACCCGGTATGGATTATGCTGTACCGGGTATGGAATATGCCGTACCCGGTACTCGTGCAGCGACATTTTTGGAGTATCCTGTGCTTCATAGGGTGAAGCCAACCATGATCTTTTGCTAGATGCAACAAATTCCATGTTGAACAACTAAGAATGAATTAGATTAGAGTTGGAGTGGCAAGAAGCCATGTTTGACGGACTTGGGACAAGTAATTGGTCATAGGCCTAACGATTGGATCATTAAGAGAAATTCCACCTGCTGAAGTATTGGCTTGGCAAAGCCATAATTTGGCAGATTCTTTTTGGCGAAATTCATATTCAACCGTGAGCCAAATTGCTGCCAAAAAAATGGCAAAGCCATCTTTGGTGCCAACTTGATAGCAACTTTGGCGATGTCAAAATCTGCCACATCACCCAAGCCAACTGTTTTGCATCGAAAAATGAGATGGGCTTAATCTAATGGAGTGGATTTGAGATTGGGCCAAAATGGCATGAAACCAATGCAACAAGATCGCAATTTTTTGGGGCTTTTGACATTGTAGCCAGTCAAAAATTGAATTTGGCAAAATAATTTTAATATCAATGGGTGGACTTGCTCAAAGTTCACATATCCAAGGACACATCGAGGGTACGTAGTAAGTACACACAGTTTAGAGAGTTCATTTCAGTTTAGTACAATAAGGAGGCCAATGGAAAAGTTTAACCGTAGTTGCACGAAGCAGGTGTGGAGCGGAAGCGAGGGAGCTGGCAATTATAGAAGCTCCGAAGGTTGGGAGCATAGAATGAACATGTACATATATTACAAACATTATGTAGCATAGAATGTACACTTTAAAAGTACAATCATTTTTGGAGTAAAAACATGGTTCGAGTCCACCACAAGGGTAAGAAATTGGCAAGTGTCGCAATATATGGGTTTTTTTTTTTCAATATATCATGACTTAGGGCTATATATATGAGTTAAATCGAGGACCAATTTATAGAGCCAAGTTATAAATCACTCTTTTTATATATTAAGCATCATACAAAAGCTCTCATCTTCATAAGGAGCGGGCTCCCGTCAAGCTTCTTTGGAGCACAGTAGCGCGCTCCTAAGGTGGTAGTGGCACTGTTTTAAGAGGTCCCCTGCTACTAAGGTTTAACCAAACCAAACCGAGGCTTGTGTCCCAATCAATTGGGTCGACTATATGAATCCTGTTTTCATTGACCTCTGTTTAGGGCTAGCTATCTACTTAGATTAGGTAGAGTAATGGATAGAGCCAAAGGAAAAGTTCAAAGAACTATTTATCCAAGTAATGGTAGAGTTAAAAGGCGCGGTGAGGAGCCGGTGACGAAGCCCAAACTCTAGAGTTGGACAAAGAGAAGGCATTGATGTAACCAACTTCAATGTAGTTGGGACTTGAGATTACGGGTCTAAATTTGGGTTGCACAGTTGAATATTAAATTGGAACTAGATAGAGAGAAGACGTGTCATTGACAACAAAAGCATTTTTAACAATTTCTTCCAACAATACAAGGAATAAAAACAACTTCTTAGTCAATTAAAAGATGAACATGTCATGTGCAGCAATAATGAGTTTGACCATGGGCAACATCAGTGCTATCGCAAGCAGTAGTTCAGATTTTGGAAATTATAGTAATAGTTCTCATTATAAAACTCAAGAAAATTCGACAATTTTATTGCACAATGAAAAGGCTAGAAACTTGTAGTGAAGTTGCATACCTCATGCTCTGAAGTGAAGTTGCTGTTATCGAAGTAATCTTTGATAATCGACAACACGGGGATGACATAAGAAAATGAAGGGCCCATCACAGTAGGAAGCCTTGTCCCAATCCATGTTTGAAAAAGAGTATTTATTCCCGATGTAAACAACAAACCTTGAATCACTCGGGCTTTATCACCCTAGTCAGTGAATTTATGGAGCTCAGAAAGTTGAAAGCGGAGATTTTAAAATTTCAATGGGATAACCTGTAAATTTAACTTAAGAGAAATGGCGAACAATACTCACATTAGTCCCACCCATGCGAGGAACAAGATAAGTGGCGATCATAACTGTGGTTCCAAGCATCACAATATAGTGTTGGAAAGCCAATAAAACTGCTCTTGCTGTTAAATAAAAAGCGCCCGCAACTCATTAGCACGAACCCAAAGAGAAACAATTCAAGTTACACAATGAGAATTTTGCAGAGCTACTGTGCGCTGGTATGAGAATTTTGCAGAGCTACTGTGCGCTGATGGGCAGCAAATTCTTTTTATGATTTTCATAATTTTTTGACATTCATAAAAAAAAAAATCCAACCATAAATGAAAGGTATGAACAACCATCATGTTTTGAGTACACTAAATTAATTATAGTGAATGATATTGGTGGATAATGATACTGTATCAATGATACGATAGCAACAATATCACAAAATTAATCGAATGACTGCATTGCAATGAATTTGTAAAATTCATTCCAAGGAAAACTTCTCTCTCATATTTCGGCCCCCCTCGAGTTCGATCCTGGCTCTGCTCCACACGGAAGAATTGTTACTTCAACTCTTGGGGTTCAACAATTCCTATAACACTCAGTGAACCGGCAGTAACAGGCTGAACTTAAAGTGCAGCCACAGACAAAATTAGACTCAAAATTTATCGATAATTCAGCAAGATTCCATTTATAAGGCTCAAGATCCATATATGATCATTTAATGGAGGTGGGTCAGCTGAATTCCAGTCATGAGATGCCACTCCAGGAAATTTTTACTACATCAGAAAAAGAGGGAGAGAATCAGAGTAAAGGTTTAAAAAGTTCGATTCGCCGAAAAAAAGAGAAGAAAAAAAAAGACATTAGAATATCCCACTTAAAGGTGCTTTCTTCCAGCATATATACTAATAATTAAGATACAACTTTATCATATATATATGAATCCGACTTCTCTGCGGTCTGAGTCGGACTGCAGCGGGCAGTCTGTGCAATCGCAATCGAACAGTAATATTTTCATGGTTCAGATTTACTGGGAGATTCTCATCAGTAAGAAAAATATCTCCGCCACAAGAATCTCTCGCAAACCTCGACTGTAGATTATCCGAACAGGCGGTAGAGATGCAACTGCTTCTTAACGATTAACCATAAACAGAGAACATGCATATGGTCGATTGATAGCAGAGGGAAAAATCAGAGACAGCAACAATCAATTTTAACAAATCCATAGAGAAACCCCATGAAGTACAAATCAACACAGAGAGAGAGAGAGAGAGAGAGAGAGAGAGAGAGAGAGACTGACGCCAAGAAGGGTTAGAGTGGATGCAGTAGTGGAGCTGAAGGAGTTGCTCAGATGGAGCGTAAAGAGGGCCCCTAGCACCACCAAGTGGCTGTTGCATGGGCGGCGGAGCAACCGGCGGCGGCTGGTGCTGGTGGTTTCCGGTCTCTACCATTCCCCCTTGTTTTTGTCCTTCCTACTTCTCTGTTTTTCCTCTGTTTTTCTATTCAAAGCGGTGGGTGGATTCTTCTTGTTGATATTATCTTCAGCACTGTTCCCAATGAATCACCGCCTTGGGGGAGATTCTGGAAATTGGGTTTTTCTGTCTTTGGGAAGTACTATTACCAATTCTAAAATTAATTGGTGAATTTAGGAATATGATTTGGGATCTGTTCATTAATAGGAACGTGTCCGAACATTTAAGAATGCTTTGCCACGAATGACAGAGAGAGAGAGAGAGAGAGAGAGAAGGAAGTAGTACTACTAAAGTTGTTTTCTTTATCGATTTGGGGGAGATTTATTTACACGTTAAGGTTGTCCTTACCGAGGAACAGAACAGAACGCTTGGGCTTTGATCTTGGGCTTTGATCTTCCAACTTCCAAGTTTCGTTGTACTCTAAACGACCCTTGACCTTCCCCTAAATGTCTATTGTGCCACTGACAGTTTAACCGTTCTGCTCAGTAAAAAAAAATTGGCATATTTTGGTATGCCCAACGGTAATTCCGGGGTGCCCTTCAAAATCGTGTCTGAAAATGTGATCTAAACCGTGTATTTTACAAAACTTGACACGAAAAATAATGCTTTGAATAATTAAGTCGACAGAATATCGCTAACTTAATGAATAAATCATATTTTTGGACTTAATCTTGGGGACACAAATGTGATTTGTTCCTTTGGTTATTAATTTAATCGACTTGATTTTTAGCAATATTGTCTATGAAGAAAATGGTGCGGATCACATTTTCGAGGTTGAGACGATGCCCATTTAAGGAGTGCATGCATTTCGAGGTTGAGACGATGCCCATTTAAGGAGCACTGCATGCACTCGAGTTTAGGGAATGGACAAGAATTTATTTGGCCTATCGCGAGAGGATTTGGTTAGAAGTAAGGGGAATCTATAAATTCCTATTTTTATGGGTAAATATTTAATGGTTTTGCTGGGCTGACGATAAATATATTAGAAGATAAGAAAAATACGTATTTTTGTGTACTTTTTATACACTTTAATACACATTCACATACTTACTATTGTCAACCCACTGGGCTGATTTTAGAATTTTCCAATATTTAAAAATGTATCATCGAACTATTTAGTTTTTTTTTTTTGAAAGACAAGGATATTTAGTTTAATAACTCAAAATAGAGTATCCAATCTATTGATCATGCCCCGTTTTGTTAAAGTTCTCATTTTTTTTAAGTGTTTATTTCTGTTTTACGAGATAAGTCACTCTCTCATAATACATCACCTTTAATTCAAAAAATAAATACGAAAATAAAAAAAATCCATACTATGTTCTACTTCAATAGTAAAACCATCTTTTGACTTCTTACACTTTTTATCAATTCTCTAAGAAAATCAAAGTATCCAGTTGTTGGTTTAATCTTGGACCAAATATTCAGAGGAAGGCACAGTAACCTTGATCAAATACTTATCCAAATAAGAATTAAGAATTACTTGATGGAAATTGTTATAAAACAAGCCATACAAAATGAATGAATGGTTTTAATAAAGAAAAGTAAAAATCTATCGTGAACTTTTCAAAAAGTGAGTAATGTTCACCAATATGGACACCATATAACGTTCACCTACTGTTTTAGACAGATGATCAAAATAGTAATCCAAACTCCCCTTCCTTTCTCGAATTCTTGTGATGTAACACAAGTCAATGATGCATGTCATTTTGTGGGTCGATGGAATGTTGTCGGAGGCTGATTGAAGTTATGTTTTATATAGTGCCTCCACTAACGCATATTCTTGACAACGCCACTGTGTTAGCAACCAATGTCCTAACCATAAATTGAGAACATGCATGTATATCCGATTGAAACGAGAGGAAATATCACATAAACTATGAAAATATATATTTTACCAAAAAATTCATAGAGAAAACCCAGTAACTGCAAATCTCGAGAGAGAGAGAGAGAGAGAGAGAGAGAGAGAGAGAGAGAGAGAGACGCACGCCAAGAAGGGTTAGAGTGAATGCAGTAGTGGAGCTGAGTTAGTTGTTCAGTGGGACCATAAACAGGGCCTTTACCGCCTCCAAGTGGCTGTTGCAGGGGCGGCGCAGCAATCGCTACCGGGGGCGGCTGGTGCTGGTGGTTTCCGGTCTCTACCATTATTTTTTCACTTTCTAAATTTCCACTGTTTTTTTTTTCCTCCTTCCTATTGCTCTGTTTCCAATGAATCACCGCTAAGGAGATTCTGGAAAAAATTAGGTCTTTGTCTTTGGGAAGAAGTGAAACAAATATTGGTGAATTTAGGAATATGAATTTGGGATCTGTTCATTAAATAGGAACGTATCCGAAGAATTAAAAGAGTACCTGATCTCTGTCACGATGAGGAGAGAGAGAGAGAGTGTGTATGGACTAGGAAATTTTCCTTTTTTAAGAATTGGGTGAGATTTACACGTTAAGGTTGTCCATACCGAAGAACAGAACGCGTGGGCTTTTCGAACTTCCTTAAGTTTCATCGTCACTTGAAAATGACCTAAACCTTCCGGACCTAAATATGTCCATTGGTCCACTGGCAGTTTAACCGTTCATTTTGCAAAACTTGATACGTAGGATAAATGCTTCATATAATTAAGTGGACAAAATATCGGTAACTTGATGAATGAAATCGATGAATCACATTTTTGGACTTTAATTTTTCCGGACATCGATAGCAATGTTGTACAAATGTGATTCGTTCCTTAGGTTACCAGTCAACTACTATACGATCGACTTGATTTTTTGCAATATTATTTAGAAAGAGAATTGTGCAGGATCACATTTTAGAGAGGTTGAGACGACAGCCCATTTAACGAGCACTGCAGGCACCCCCGAGTTCAGGGAAATGGACAAGAATCTATTTGGACTGTCGCGAGAGGATTTGGATTAGAAGTAAATGGAATCTATAAACTCCTATTTTTATTATGGGTAAATATTTGTGTATAATTAACTAAATTGAACACATATTTGCAAATGTATCATCCACCTATTTTTAATCTCGAGTATACTACTTTATTTGAGTGTCCACTAATCTTACATTAAACTTAAAATAAACTTTGATTTGATTTTATATGTTATATGTGCACTGTATTTGATCGTATTTTATATTCTTACAAAGTACAGTCAGAATTTTATATTTAATTGTACGTAGTTCATAAGGAGTATATACTTTCGTATTCTGTGTAAATTAATGAACTCTTAAATGTTTAATCACATTCCACATGCATTGGGTAAGTGGAAGGAATGTATTTTTCGTTGATTATGGAGAGTGATTTTCGCAGGTCTTCTAAATTGTTAATCACACAATCAATTCTATATTAATTTTCACACTTTCCAAGACTTACCACACGTGTAGCATGAGTGCTACTATTTTGAATCCCGAGTAAGTGGAATTCAATATCGAATGTGCATCTTATAAAAGATGGGTAATGTTTCACTTGCTACTTTTAGGTGACACTCTACACAAGGTGTACTTTAGCTTAATTGAACTTTGTTAGTACGAATCCTTCAATTCTTGGTCCAAAGTTTAAGACCAAATAACTGATGCAAGGCAAGTGTTATTCGATCAATATTTAGTTGAGTTGATTTTTTATGAATAAAATGTTCAAAATCAAAAATTGTAAAATAATTATATCAAAATTTTAAAGATGAGAGATTTTTTATTAAAAGGAAAAGTGAGAGATTCAAAGAAGGTACTACACAAGAAGGGATGAATACGCCTCAAGGGCAGGACTGGAGTCAGAATTTACTGACAGTAGGATCAATTATGTACAATATATAAATTCTCTTTTTCGTATTTGATGATTTGGAAAAAATACATTGAAATGCCAAATAGAAAGGAGTGTAACATATAATCATTTACAATTATTCCGCAAAAAAATAAAAGAATTCCCAATGAATTTAGCCAAACAAGCTTGAGAAAGCTAACAGTAAGTGTTTGTCATATATGAAGTTGCATGTTTGAATTTCATAGATGCCAAATATTTCAAGATTTTGAGCTACTGAAAAGATTGTCCGATCTTTAACTTCATGGTTCGGAATTAGGCGAAATTTGCAAAAGCTAGCTCGAATCCCTTTTCTTTTCTTTTTTATTAAAAGGAACAATAGCAGACCGGGTGGCGGGTACCATCTCAGCCGACATCAACCAAAAAATTGGCAAAAGGGGAATGAGTGGAAAATATTGACACTTTTTCCTTTCCGGTGAGCAGTCTACTCCAGATGTTAATGGAGGATTTGTTGCTTTAATTATGTAGTACTGAAGATCTAATCTAATAATGCAGAAAGGCTTCAACTTTCAAAGTAGGAGTAATATTGTCCTGGCTTTTGGTACATATGAAGACAAAGATGGAGGTCATTTCAAAATGAGATTAAATTCCTTCCGCCAATTGCGGAAATTATGGATTCACCACCACTATCATTTTGGACCCCACAATGAGTTGATTGTCAATCTGAACCGTTCATCACGTAGAGTCAGCAAAATACTATTCTCATTCAAAAATTTAGCTTCACTTGACATCGATAGGTGTATCAAACTTTAAATTTTGATTAATAAAATAGATGATTATGGACAAATTAAATTGACAGGATCAAACCATCCATTTTATAAATTAAAATTCGATCAATTGTTGTTTGATCTATCTATATCCAATCAAAATAATTTTTTGACTGAATGTATTACACTATGGGCCTTACAAGTTGAACGGTTTAGATTATACCAATAACGTATGGTGGGGTCCACCATAGACGACGGTGGAAAATTCACCATTTCCACAGCCGGTAGAAAGAATTTAATCTCTTTCAAAATTCCAAACTTTCTTCATGATACTCTCTTATCCTCAGCCGCACCATTGACGAATGAATCATATTCCCGTCCATCCAAAATTCCTCATGCAACCCCTTTTCCTATTTTGGTTCGAGTTTGGAGACAAACAAGAGATTGATTATAATTGTTGTGACAGTGTGCTTCCGTGAGCGCATGAAAGAGTCTAATGAAAACATTCCCTGGCTTGTCTGTCAAAGAGATTGATTATTATAAGTACTAACTATGCGCTTCCTTTAAACCTAATAAACATCTTTGGAAACTGATATGGAAAATGAAAGTTGACTTGGTGTTCAACCATGTGAGGGGGGTGGATGGATCCCTTGTCTTCTGTTTTCAAGGCCTCACAGGCTCTTGCTGAATTCGTATTGATTGATTCTGTTCAGAGAAAGGTTTAATTTGGAGCATCATGATGCCCCCCTCCTCTTTGCTAATTCGGCATGAAGAAAACCCATCCCTGGCAGACTGGCAGTAGTAAGAATAATTGTGATGAGGTTGTTCCTCTGGGCAGGGAAAAAGCTACAGCTGCAGTAGTAGTAGTTCGGAATGAAGCAAGAAAGATCATTGATGGCTCTATATCCTCTTTTATCTCAACTTCTATCTGTCCTTCACGCGCGGGGAGATAGAGGCTATCAGGAAGCATACATGGCTATTGTTCATGGGAATGAACTGGTGGTGATTGAATCTTACAATAAGATGGCCATATCTCTTAGTGTGTCAGAGCTGGTGCCCCCTTGGGAAGTAAGGCTCCGTTTCAAAAACCTTCTTAAAAAATAAGTACTTATTTTAAAACTTCTCAAAGAAAAATAAGAAGGGTTGTTCCAGAAAACTCAAATAAGCAGCTTATTTCACATTTTCAAACTCAAAAATAACTTAAATGAAAAATAATTTTTCAATTTTTTTTGCACCGTATTAAAAATCTCAATGAGATCTATCGAATAAGATCCATATTGATAGAAAAATTATTTGCGTAAACACATGATTTTTGAGCTTAAAGTTGCCTTAACCAAAAAATAAGTACTTACTTCTTATTTTGTGGAACACCCCTTGTTATTGAACAAAAAATAAGAACTTATTCAAGTTCTGGAACGGGGCCTAAGTCTACCCTGTGGTTATGGATATTCGGGACCTCAGCAAACAGAAGAATCTAAAGCTGGAATGGATAAGAAGATCTGGAAACAAGGTGGCTCATCATGTGGCAGCATTAGCTAGCTTCAAAGGGGGATCTCAACCCTAGTTGGGTGCCCAACCCGCCAGAATCTCTACTTTCTTTGTTATGCGCAGATTTTTCCTTTTCGGAGTTGTAGCCCGCAGGGCATTTTTATCTGATCAAAAAAAAAAAACAAAACTATGCGCTTCCGTTGGTGCGTGAAAGAATTTTCTGAAAACATCTGAAATTACTGAACTTTGCGAAGAGCGATGATCGGGAGCGGCAACTTGGATCGAGTATTGAGAGCGAAAACAGAAGATCGTACTGAATGTTTATGGAACTTAAAAGAATGTAGTTAAGTCTTTTACTGTGCTCTGATCTCCGACTTCATAGCAACAAATTTCATCATTCAATTTGTGTGATCTAATTGATAAATGTAATTCAAAATAGTTAATGTATCAAATGCGTCTGATAAAAAAAATTGTTTTTTAGGACAGTGGAGACAAGCCTTGACACTTTGTTTGGAATTCAAGGAAAAAAAGGAAAAATAAAAAAAATGAATTCACGTCGATTGATTGAGTTGTAGAGAAAGAAAAATATGTATAATCAATTGAGCACATTAAATTATTCTATATACACACGTATTACTCCTCGCTATTATGTTTTCCTCTTTTTTTTTTGTCATCCTTTTTTGTTTTCTTAAGGTTCCAAGCAAATTCTTATTTTTTGCAGGAATGGTTGACAAGGGATAAGTGATCATCTCCATCCCATCTCCATAACTCCAAAATGGAGAATAGATGTGACACATTAAGGAGATAAATTTTGTAATTTATCCTATCTTTTTCCACCTTTATATTTTTTGAAAGAATCTTAAAAGGACTCATCGTCAATTTTAGAGATTTTAGTTTCCAAAATGGAGTACATAGTCTCCAAATATGGAGGCCACACCCCATTTTGGAGACCAATATCTCTAAAAAAAATATGACGGATTCCTCCAAGCTAAATTCCCCATAAAGCACAAAAAATGGGAAAAAAATTGGTATATAAATTACAAAATATTTCCTCAATGTATCACATCTATTATCCATTTTGGAGTTTTGAAGATGGGTTGGAGATGCTCGTGCCCGTGCATGAGCGCGAACAAAAGTGAAGCACGAGGGGTAGCAAAAATTAAGAGCAAAAGCCAAGGATTTATTTAAGCTTGTGCCCCCAGGCCCTCTGCACCACACAAATATGCGTGGGCCACTAAAATGTGTGTGCAAATAGCTCCTGGGGTTTGGGACACCACGTGACGTGGCGATGCATGGAATAATCTCTCCAAGCAATGGCAGTGTGTGTAATTTCGTGACAGTTTTGGGGTGCTAGACATGGCATCCAATTAAAGGCATTGCATACCGTTGTACTAAGGCATAGGAATTCGTGCCGAGATCACGTGAATGCTGCATGGTCCGTGGGAGCAATCGGAGGAAAAAAAAAGTACGCAATTTATCGTTGTTGTAGCTTATTAATTAATAAAAGTACCCGCATATATATAGAAACCAAACAAGTACTCCTAGTTCACTTTCCGAGTTATATTTACATCATTCCAAGACTCATCACGTCGGTCAAATTTATAGAGCTTGTCAATACAAACAGACAATGTATCGACACTCAATGATCGATATTAATTCGAGTTATGTAATTGGTAGGACTGAGCTTCTCGGCGATCTCCGCAAAATAACCGTAGTTGATTATTATAGTATAAGCAGGAAGATTCTTAACAAGTTTTGCTTCCCGACTTATATTTACATCTCATCTCGAAAAAAGAGAGTAATATTTGCATCTAGGCTAATGGTGTCCTGGCTGATTGTCATCATTTTGAAGTCTCGTGTCGGTCAAATTTAAAGAGCTCCTAGTCCTCATCAATATAAATGATGTATGGACATTCATTGATCGATATTCAAGTTATGCAAGTGGTATGACTGAGCCTTCTCGATGATCTCTTGCAAAATAACCATGTTGATTATTATAGTATATCGGGAAGAATCTGTAAAAATAAAACTTGAAACAGTCCGGAGTATTTTATAAATGATCGTTATTTGAATAATGTAACTGGTTCTCTGCAAAATATAATTGCTTTGATCAATAAAGTGAACCTGGATAAATCCTAAAATATGAAAATTGAACCTGTTTTAGACTATTTTAGTAAATCGGAGAGGCGCTGACTTCTGAAGTTTGTCACACACCCTTCATAAAAATAAAAATAAACATCAGATAAGTGGTCATTGTAAGAGCATCCGCAATGGTATTAATTAAAATCAATAATTAAAATATGCCACGTCAGCATTTGATTATCCATTTAGTTCATAATTAAACTTAACAACTTCTACCTCCACATTGGTTATTTTTGCATCCCTAACCAAAAAAACCCCCACAATATAAAATGCACATTTGTCCAATCACAAACAAATTTCAATTACGTATCCGGCCACACCAAATTATTCGTCTCGATGAGACGATTCCAATGTGGGGTGTTTTTGAGTTATTGAGTTTTGAGTTTGATTATTAAGTTTGGTTATTGAGTTTTGGTTATTGATAAAAGTTGTTAAGTTTGGTTATGGAATAGGTGAAATTTGATTATTTACTAAAAGACTTATAACTTTACTTATTACAATGTGGGGTATTTTTTGAACATTGTTGTTAAGTTTGATTATTCAAACTCATTTGCTTATTATAATGTAGATGCTCTAAGGGTAGGTATAGATTGGAGTGAAAATAGGAAAAAAGAGGTAGGTATTAATACAAAAATGCTAGGGGTACAGCAAACCCCGTACAGCAGCCGCGCACAAATTCATTTTGTGTCCGTCTCGGGTCTCACAAAGATTATTGGAGCCGCTCATTTTGTTCAAAATATATTGTTCCCTTGTAAAATTTTATCTCAATCCGATACTGGTAAGGGCGTTTACGAATCATACAACTTTGAACCAAATTCTGAAGCAAAGTTGGATAATTCGTAAATGTCTTTACCAGTATCGGGTTGAGATGATTTTTTATAGGGACCCTAAAACAATATATTTAGAACAAAATGAGTGGCTCCGATCATCTTTGTGGGACCGGAGATGGACGCAAAATGGATTTGTACAACAACAATAAACTGCACGAGCTGATAACAAAAAAACCCCCAAAGAAAACTACTTTGTATAAACTACAAAAATTTTGAATGTGACAGAGAGAGACACACTTAGATTTAAATGTGAAGGGGAAGAAATCATAGATTAGATTATCAAGGACACTCATTGGGCCTAGGCCCAACCCATCGTAGCCCCCCTCCAACCCAAGCCCATAGTGTTGGGCCTGAACTAAAACGACAGCGTGTCCAGTCCCGAGTTGAGAACCTGAAATTTAAGAAGGGCCCGGTTAAATACAACTGCGAATTTACTACACGTAATCAATTCATAAAAGGAAGGAATTCGCAGTTGTATTTAACAGCACCCTTTAAGAATTAAAGAAGCAAGGGCAAAGTTGGCAAATAGTAGAATCCGAATACGGACAGGATTGAATCTCAATTCGGTATCTCCTCATGCATGTCGGTCATGAAATACCCTTCCATACTGACTGGAGTACTCTTTATATATATATAACCAACGCCTTCAATCAAAATCCTAAAGCAGTCTCTTCTTCCTCTCTGATTACGCACAAGAGACAACTACTCTCTCTCTCTCTCTCTCTCTCTCTCTCTCTCTCTGAAACTCGAAGGAAAGATGGCACGACCAATGATTAGAACTGAGTCGGGCAGATTCGTCAAACTGTTAGGGGATGGAAAGGTATACAACGCTAGCTCTCTCCTTTTTCGTACATCTAGATAGATAGATAGATAGATCGATGTCCCCTTTTTTCAAATCCTAGCTTGCGTTTAATTCATAACCAAAAAATACATAAAGAAATATCCTTGGCTTGATTTTTGGTTTTAGGGTTTCCATTCCGCATGGTTCTCAAACGAACAAATCTAAAGGGAGTTTTTTAATTTTTTTTTTTTTTTGGTTTATAGGCTTTGTTGTTGGACAAGGTGGACGCCTTGGAGGGTGAAGAAGTCACCCTTTGGCCCAAGGGTCTAGAAGAAAGAGCAAAAGCGTCAAAATCACTTACTGAGGAGGACACGAAAAAGTTTTATTTTACCCCCGAAGAGTATGCCGTTTACTCCAGAAAGCTGCGGGCCAGCGAGGTATGTGTTCAAATTTGTAATACCCCAGAATTTTGAAATACTAATATGATTAATTACCTGTGCAAATTAAGAGTGGGTTTTCAGTGGTGCTTGAATATATAGGATTTACATGTAATATATACGGTAAGTGGTGCGTGTTTGTGTGCTCGGGGAGGATAATGTTAAAAACGAGATATTGTATTTCCATATAAGTCTTGTAGCATAGGGAGGGAGAAAAGAAGAAGAAGAAGAAAACAGTTTCGGGGCGGGGGTTTGGAAAAGGCAAGTACGTAGAAAGAGGAAAGAGTAGGGAGTGCATATGGAAAATTATGTGTAAATATTATATTTAAGGAAGTGGTGATCACCTTCGAGAATTGTTTGTTTATTTATATTGAGGAGATTTGTGAGTGTGAAACAGTCAATTTTGTTATCTCTTGATCGTGGTGCTTGAGTATCCGGGTCGTTTTATATATGTTTAAGATTTAAGTTTATTATTTACTTTTTGTGCTCTCTCTCTCTCTTTATGTTTGAATTTGGATTAGTAATTCTGTGGGAGGAAGGTTAAATGCATGGTACCTGGAGCAAGTATTTACTATTAATTATAGAATCCAAATCGAGTGGTGATTTTCTTAATTTGTTGAGAACGTACAATTATAATTTTGTCCCGGCCGGTGGTATATATGTCACAGTCTTGATGAAAGAGATTGGTATCTATTGTTGTTTTTTTTTCCTTTTGTGGCATGCATGTGTGACGTGGTACATATAGCTGGGATACAAAAAATAATTAATAGTACTACGTACGGTTTCACGATATAAGCTGTTTCGATCGGCATGTAGACTGACATTGTGAAACTTGTTTGTTTCTTGTATGTATAGGGGTTTGATGTTGGGGACGTTCCAGCCCACGTTATGCTGGAGGTGATTCGTCCCGTCCGTCACCAGAGTGATCCCCTTGCTCTGCAGCAGGCTTTTAGTGACATGGCCAAGGTTGCTCTTGGAGTTTATAACGAAAGCCAGGTATCCGCCCGCTTTTGCTTCATTAAATTCTTCCCTCTTTTGTTAACTCCTTTTCTTGTTATTGGGTTTAACTTCTTTTTTTTGGTGCTTTTCAAACTCGTAGGGGACTCGGTACCAATTTTTCCAAGTAATCAGAGTGAATTATGTTTGTTCTGGGGCGCTTTGGTATTATATTACGTTCCAAGCAAAGAATGTAATGGATGGTTCTCAACTTAAGAATTTCCAGGCTCTCACGTCTCCGAGTCGGCTTGGAAGTGAGGCGAAGGTTGAATTCTGCAGAGTTGAACCAAAACCTGAGCTTCCTGAAGGTACTTTTTCGTTTCCAGTTATTAATTGTTGCATATGATCTTGATCGACCCATGCTTGACTTTTGCGGCCTTTTAGGGAGAACATTATAATCGTACCTGGTTGATCCGGTTATTGACTTATCATTTCTCTTGTGCTATTTGCAAGACTGCACCACGCGATAGCGGCAACTTTATCGTGTAAACAAGGACCTTCGGAGACATCAATGCAGCAACAACAGTAGTATACCGGTGTGGTTTAATTTTGAGGTTCAAGTTAATGTTATTTTGGTGAAGTGGACGTACACTACCAAACTTTACTTTTAGATTAAGAATGCAATTACCTCCAAGTTTAGTTGGTGCTTTAGAACATATCCATTATTATGGAGTACTATTAGTTTACATTTTCGGTATTATTGCCTATTGTAAATGATAATGATTATTACTAATTAATTTTGACACCTTTTTATCTCTGAGACAAGTACTGTAGTTGAGGAAAACCAACCAATAATAGTCTTCATAAAATGCAAGTGTAGAGATCGAAGATGCCTCGCTATTGCATTTGTGCATCAAGAATGGTAATCATTTTAATTTGAAGCCCAACCTAATTAATACTAACAAACTAATTAAAGCAGTCAAATAGGATTGATTATATATTGATATAAAAAAGAAGGGCATATTACAGGAGTTTGAGCCTATATGGGACTGTTGCCTGATCTTTGTGGCCATTTGTTTCAACAGTTACTCACAGATTGCACCCTTTCTTTAACTTGGAGAATGCAAAATACAATCTAAATTCACAGACACGGATATATATGTTCAACAGTCTCTCTTTCTTCAAAAAAACCTCATCCTCGAGTTCTTGTTGAAAATCTGACATTTTTCATGACAAAGAAATAGATATTTAGAATACTTCAATCTCTTGATTTCCTTCAAAAAAAAAATTCACAGAAAAACGTAACGATATCTTTTATACACACTTCAATTGATTGACAATATCCACTATATGAGAATTGAGTGCAAACTCAAACTGCTCCAACGTACCCAAGAAAATCAACACTTTCAACTTTATGTTGAAAGTGCATGTTCTGTTGACCTTGCTCCACCATGGAATTGGTTGGTAGATCAAGTACAAATGATGTCGCATGAAGAGTATTTGTAGTAACTTCACCACTAGGAAAAGTTATAGCTCCAAGTGGTTCACGAAGCTCAATATTGAGGGTGACATTCTTGTGTTGAGAAATTACATGCACCCATTCATGAATGTCCTCTTCATTTGATTCTAATGTTTGGTCGATTGTTGCAATATCTTCATCCTCCCATGTGACTACCAATTTGAAAGCATTTCCATCAGGATCGAATTGTCTTTCGAGCATTAGGGCAAACAAATTTGTTTGAAGAAAGCTCATCAAAATTTTCATCTTGTGCCATGTCCTGATTGGCTGTTTATGGTGGCGCTTCCGATTAGATTGTAATTGCCCCCACCGTCTAGAAGCATAACCTTGTAATTTACGGAATACCCGTGTAAAACTCAAAAAATTTATCAACTCTGTGAAACTAATAAATAAAATTCTCATGATGACAATATCCATGAAAACTAGGAATTATTGATTGTTCCTTAAAAGTTGAAAAGTCGTCATCTATGCGATCCTTCAAACCTTGAATGCCGCTTCTTCGACTAATACCTATAATAATCCTTAAATAACTCATCTTCAAATTTATCATCATTATCAAGTTGATGATAAGAATATCCTCCGAATACCTTTTGGTTAATAGGTTTGGTTGTGGGCAAATCTTTCAACGCGGTTCCTATCAACTCTTTTTTTATTTATTTATTGACTATGGGCGAATCCCTTGGTGCGAGTCCTGTTAAATACTTCCCTACGATCATCGTCAATAGGGTTTGTGCATCTTCCATGGACGAATGCCATCAAACCAGGCAAAGTCTTGCTCTAATACCACTTGACGCGGTGGACTTCATGAGAGAAACTAGGTAGCATACTAGTTCAAACTAGATAAACAACTCGAGTCCACGAGCAAAGCTTGCACACAAGGAAAAGAGAGAAACTTTGTTTTCCATGATACGAAAATTGAAACGAAAAGACATAATTTTAACCTAATAAAAATATTCCTTGCCAAAATCTAGTTCTAGAATAATAAAAATAAGAATAGGAAATTTTCTTGAATCTTGTCGTACATCAATATAACAAACCAATAAACAATAAACAAGAACACAAAGATATACGTGATTCCACTCAAGTACAAAACAAGAACCCACTCAATGTCGAGGCACATTTGCACTCATGCAGTGAATCACTACAACAAAATATAAGAATACCGAGGATGGCTGGCATTGGCGATTAGGAGCTCGGGAGATCTCCAAAGCATTGGCAAGGCCCCAAGCTAGTGCTACGTTTAGATATTCAATTTGTTAAGTGAAAGGAAACTACCCAGTCCGATCAACTTAGAGCCCAGCCTCGACAAATGACAATTTTACGTGGTCGTGGCTGGTTGGTTGTGTACATTTCATTTCTCCTTATACGTGCTTCTATGAAAAAGCTTTAAAAACAATCTCCCCCGGGGCCTGGGGTGGGTCACCTCTAATCTCCCCACCTATTTGACAATACCGATTACTCGTTTCTCACTCGTATGAGATATCACTACGTAATTGAATGGAAGTATCACGTAAAACTGTCACTTATTACTCCGTAATTGACACTCCGGGAGCATTGAATAATTAGTCAAGATTATTGTCGAGTACACATTCATCCTATGGAATGAAGTGAAGTGATAAGATACCCAAGAGAAATTAAAAGATGAAGACGAAGTCAGAATCAAAGTCAATGGCCGAGTAAAGCTACTCTTTTCTTCGTTTTTAACTTATACGTGTGTATTCTAAACGCGTTGGACAAGTTGATCAAAACCCATGTTTCTCAAAATAAATGTGTTTAGATCATGCATTCCTTTGCAATTGAAAATAATAATTTCCATATGGGCTTCTTCATCTTCTCAACGAGCTCCACGAAGGGCAAAACTAAACCCTCTAATCTTAAAATGTGGTTACAAAGTTTTGGGTATCCAGTTCCCAGATGAAACATACCCATGCAAGAGTAAATGAAAGACGAAGACGAAGTCAGAATCAAAGTCAATGGCCGAGTAAAGCTAGTACTCCACTATTTTCTTTGTTTTTAATTTATGGGTGAATTTCAGTGACCTCCCATGAGGTTTTTGACGATTGCGTGAACCTTATACTAAGATTTTATAAATGTCGTTATCCCCTCTTATGTTTGCTAACTTTATTAAGAAATTACAAAGAAGGAACTAGCCAGGAGACGAGAAGCATCATTGTCGCACGCGCGTGGTTGGAAAGATCAAACGTTGTACTACCTAGGTTAGATGAAGGAAAGATCAAACATTATACCTATGTTGCTAATTTTTGGTCTATTTTGCATTTTGTGGACTACACATGTTGAGTTTAGTTTGATGATCAAAATTATTTACTTTATGGAGCTTATCGATCGAATTGCTGTACCATTTAAATATTAATGTTATTTGAATATCGAAAATAAAACCGTGTTGGACAAGTTGATTAAAAAAAACCCATATTTTGCAATAAAAAATAAAAAATTTAACGGGCTTCATATGATCTTCTCAATGACCTCTACGAAGTGATTAATTTTGATCATTAAAGTGGACCTTATACGACCCAAAAGGCAAAACTAAACCCCCTAATCTTAAAATAAAGTTATAAAAGTATTCGGTTTCCAGATGAAAGATGCCCACAGAAATAAAAGACAAAGACCAACAGAAATAAAAGACAAAGACGAACAACGGCCGAGTAAAGCTAATCTTCTTCTTTTTTTTTAATTGGGATGATTGGGGCTTGCTTGTGGGGCTATTTTTATTAGTTGAGGTTGAGGGCAGCTTGATAAGATCGCTGGCAGCCCTGGCATAAATAATGACATAGAACATTATTAAATTGCCATATATATATATATGTGTGTGTGTTGTATATTTCACTTCTTTGCACCAAGCTCACTTAGTATTGCCCCCCCCCCCCCCCCCCCCACCTAATCCCGTTTCACTGTCACATGCACTCCATTATATGTTGCACATGCACTCCATTATATGTTGTTTAGATCCCATCGCGCCCAACTTAATCACGCCTTTTTTTTTTTAATTAAAACCGGATTAGTAGGCTCGCAGCGTAACAATTAGTAATTGGCCGGGAACCAGTATTTGACTTCCCTATTATTTTATATTCTTTCTTCTCTTTCTGAAAGCTTTTTAGTTTTGGCATCATCGATTATAATATATGTGTTGCCAACGGGCTCGTAGTCTAACGCCATTTTCACATCTCTTTTACAGAGGAGGTGAGAGTTCGATTATCGCCAGAGTGCGAGTACTCGGTGTGGTGGTTTATGCCATTTGAGCTTTGTCCCACCTGTATGTCGCTTAGTGGTATCGGTATCCCTTTTTCATCTCTTAGGAGTAAGCTAGACATCTATCGAATGACAACAAAATCATTACATGTGTTTTGTATTAATATCTATCTATTCTAATATATAAAGAGAGAGTACTAATTTGGTGTCACCCATTTTTGAAGCCCCGTCACAAAAGTAATTTTCATAATTGCCGCTCTAAAAATGTATTTATGACTATTTTAACTTGTCACTAAAGAATTGTTATGGGCAACACAGTAATCAATTTAAAACCACATATCATAACCACCAACCCATGATCTCCAGAGGTTAAAATAGTCATAAATACATTTTTATGACTATTTTAATAATGCAAAATAGACCAAAAATTAGTATCCGGTCCAATTTAATAATGTTGTACTACCTAGGTTAGATGAAGGAAAGATCAAACGTTGTACCTACGTTGCTAATTTTTGGTCTATTTTGCATTTTGTGGACTCATGTTGAGTTTAGTCTGATGATCAAAATTATTTACTTTATGGAGCTTATCGAATTGATGTACCGTTTAAATATTAATGTTATTTGAGTATCAATCAATACCTTGATCGAAAATAAAACCGTGTTGGATAAGTTATCAAAAAAACCCATATTTTTCAAAAATAAATTTTTTTTAACAGGCTTCATATGATCTTCTCAACAACCTCTACGAAGTGAACAATTTTGATCATTAAAGTGGACCTTGTACTACCCAAAAGGCAAAACTAAACCCTCTAATCTTAAAATGAAGTTATAAAAGTATCCGGTTTCCGGATGAAAGATACCCACAGAAATGAAAGACAAAGACCAACAGAAATAAATGACGAAGACCAAGACGAACAACGGCCGAGTAAAGCTACTCTTTTTCTTTCTTTTTTTTCATTGGGATGATTGGGGCTTGCTTGTGGGGCTATTTTTATTAGTTGAGGTTGAGGGCAATTTTTGTAGAATTCTGTCCACTTACATGTTGCCATCACCAATTTTTGTTAACGACAATGTACGTAACGGAAGGGGGACTCTTCATTATAGTTTCAAAAAAAATTAGGGAGGGCAATGACATTTTAGAAACCTCAGGGGACGTTCTTACATTTGTCAAAAACATCAAGGAAGGTCAGTTAAATTAAACACGACGGCCGCGTTTGTTTGTTTTTTTAGATTCCTTCTTTCTTAATTAAACACGACGGCCGCGTTTGTTTGTTTTTTTAGATTCCTTCTTTCTTTTTCCTTTATAAGCTTGTGATTTTGAGTAAACTTTGCATAACACTCACACGGTCACACACACCTATCATGTCCTCTAATTAATCTCTAGTACGCACGTAACGTACCCCACCCATTCTCTGTTTTAGTCATGGCAGCTTGAATTTCCAAGGATTTTATCATCATCATCATCTTCTTCTTCTTCTTCTTCTTCTTCTTGTAACTTGTGACATGGCTGATGATTCACCAATTGGGAGAACAGATGCAGGATTAGAGTCAAGTGAGCATTCATCTCCTTCAACTTCACTGGTATGTCTTAAACGAGAAACACATACATGTCACTAAATTTCTATCCCCAGCCTTTGTTTCATGTCATTGTTTAGCTAGATGCTTATTATACTCAAATGTTCTGAGAAATTCAAAACAAAGCGAAACATCTTTTCTCACGTACGCAATGGAGCAAAATCGTGACAAGAATCGATGAATCTCTCATTGTAGTATTAAATTTAGCAGGAAGGAGGAGGTGACGGGCCGAATTATGAACTTTATGATGAGCTTGAAGAAGCCATGGTGGAGGAAGATAAGTCCCTGCGAGAGGCCTTTGAAGAATCCATGCGGCGTAGGGAGGCTTTAAAAGATGCCATTAACGCTGTCCGCATGGTACTTTTATTTTATTTTTTTGGTTTTAATCTTTTATTTTAGTTTCTTTGCTATTTCATTTATTTATAGATAAATTCCTAAGGTTTGCACCTAATGCTACAATGGAGCCTATGGGTTTCTGAAAATTAGATGTCCCACTTTATTGACCCTGCTCTGATGTTACTAAATGTTGGGGGAGTTGAACTCCAGCGTCCGTGTGTTCATCAGTCTGCTCGCCAAAAACCCAAACCAAGCGGGAGAGACAACGGGCCAAAAATCGCAGCAAATGTTCAATGTGCTTGGAACTCGACTAATTTTATCTTCCCAACGCTGTGGGACTCTTAACTTTCACATATGTTAGCAACATTTAAGTCTAGCAACCTTTAGAGGCATACATTTGATTTGAGTGATTATATATCGCCTGGTTTCAAGACTCTGATCCTTGATCCCGAACCAGTGAATAGTTTCTCTCCTCTCATTGAGAATAATTTTTCCTGACATCAACAATTGCATTCTTTTTCTTTCAATGATAACTGTTAAAAGATCCAGTGATGGGTAGTCTTTATGTTTTCTGAAAGATTATAAATGAACATCAAGCGTATGTTTAAGGGAAATTTGAACATCAACTTGAATAGATTTCAACATGCAACTCAATATTTTGTTTGGTGAGAGACAATATTTGCTTAGTTGCATATTCCTGAAAAGACTCTGATTACAGGAAACTAACTGTAAAGTCTTTGACTAACTTACAGAGAGAATGGAAATATTTTGAGGAAGCGCTAGCAATGAAAGCACAAGAAGTTGAGAACATGAGTCGGGAGGTCGACAAAATTGAGATCGATCTCTGCATTGCCTTGGACGAGAAATCATCTCTACAGATGGAGATCGCAAAGTCCAACCAGATGGTGCAAGAGTCTGAACAGAACATGCTCTCTGCTGTAGAACAGCTGGACAAGTATAAGATGGAATGGGACGATCTGCAGGAGCAGGCCTCCAACACAATCACGCCTCTGTCTTTCTCCCTCCACGAGATCGAAGGAGCAACTGGCAACTTTGACCCGTCGATGAAGATTGGGCAAGGGGGTTATGGATCTGTTTACAGAGGTTTCCTTCGTCACACTCAAGTGGCTATAAAGATTTTGAACTCTCAAAGCATGCAAGGCCGCTCAGAATTTCAACAAGAGGTATGGTGGGTTTTTTAGACTCATTTTTGAAAATTGTAAGTTCGAATAGAAGAGCTGAATTGATTTTGTTATCATGGAAGCAGGAGTTGGATTCTAACTAGTTATCTGTATGCTTATATGCACAAATTTATTATCTACCGATAAAGGGTGTCTGAGTGTACTCCTCCCTCCCCTAGATACCAGGTAATTGCGGGCCTATGCCCTAGATAGCCTCAAGGGTCCTTTGAGCCCAGGACTTCCTCATACTATCACATTCTCTTCCAACATGTCCATTCCACACATACTAGGTAATTACCGGACTAATCCCTAGGTAGCCTCTCAAGAGGCATGTGAAATAGAATATTTTCCCATTGGTCTCCACTACTTACGTTCGAGCTATGTCTTCCCATGCTATCACATTTTGCAGGTATCGATTGTTGCCTACAAAATGTTGAGCTATTTTGTCGTTGATGTCTTACCAGAATCGAACTGTTATGGTTTATGGTTCTGCTTCATTTGGAAACGGCCTAATTTGGGAATGGAGCAATTAATTGTTGTTAGGGTGTCATGAAAATGGGGTTTTTTTCTTTGTTCATTCACTATAAACAACAAAAGAAAGGACTTGTTTCGATGAAGTAAACAAAATTTACCTTCACATTACTCAGTATATTCGACCTACGTGTTTGCACGTTGTAGTCGCCTCGATTCTTCTGTAGTTAATTCTTGTTAAGAGGGAACCATATGAATTTGCGGCTTCTCTTCGTTTATTCAGGTCCATAATCTGAGTAAGTTGAGGCATCCAAACATTGTCACGCTCATTGGAAGCTGCCCGGATGCTTGTATTATCATCTATGAGTATCTCCCAAATGGAAGCCTTGAAGACAGACTTAGCTGCCGAGACAACTCGACCCCCCTATCCTGGAAAACTCGAATACGTATTGCAGCGGAGCTCTGTTCTGTTCTCATCTTCCTTCATTCTGAAAGCATAGTACACGGTGATCTAAAACCTGATAATATCCTTCTAGATGCCAACTATGTGTGCAAACTCAGCGACTTCGGGATATGTCGTGTGGTAAATCGAAACGAGGAATCTAGCGACACGACAGGGTGTTACGTGACCGTACCGAAGGGCACTTTTGGATACATAGATCCTGATTTCGTTGAAACAGGAGAGCTTACCCCGAAATCAGATGTCTATTCGTTCGGAGTCACATTGTTGCGGTTATTGACTGGAAATAAACCTGCGGTGGGGTTACCAGCGGAAATGCAAAGGGCACTAGATGGGGGAAGATTGAAAGATATACTAGATCCTACAGTTGAGGACTGGCCTTTTGTGCAAGCCCAACAGCTGGCTTACTTAGCAATGAGGTGCTGCAAGAGGAATCGTATGAGCCGGCCAGACCTTGCCTTAGAGGTGTGGAGGTTGCTTGAGCCGATGAGAGCTTCATGTGATATCTCATCATTCCAAGTGAGTTCCGATGAGAATCGCCGGACTCCACCGTATTTCATCTGTCCTATCCTTCAGGTTGGTCCATTGGTTCTCATCTCTATTTCGTAGTAGTTTGTATTGAATTTTTTTTGCTACATTCTCCCAGAACCAGAATCCTTTTTGCAAAATAAGTGATTCTTTGTAGTCTTTATAACCAGCTTTATACTGCCAATTGTTTGCATTGACCCTGCCGCCGAGCGTAGCTTAATAGTTTTGGTCTATGAAGCATTGACACACCTAAGTGGTTGTCATATACTCGTATGCGTGTTGGACACGCTAAGGACACAGATACACATAGGACACTTCGGATTTGAGTGTCAGGAGAGTGTCGGTATATGAGAAATGTCCGACACTGGTACGTGAGCTCCAACACAAAGTGTCCGTGCTACATAGTGTCATACTATACCAGTTGTTGGTTTGCGTATTTTTCCATCTCGCAGGGCACTCTCTTTCATTCATAATGGGTTTATCTCTCCCTCGTGGATTTAGGAAATTTGGATCAAACCACGTAAAAATGGAGTTTTCCCTTTGTGTATAAGCGTGATTAGATATTTTATGGGTGATTCTCGTGGTACAAATTAATCGGACGCAGAAAAACCCCCAACATTAGCTAAGCAACGAGTTCAAATTGATGGTTATTCCGAAAGCTTCTCATGTAAACAGAACATGTTGTTCTGGGCCAACATGGTTCATCATGTTTTTTCCGTTTGACCGGAAAAAAAAAGGTTCATCATGTGGTGGCTTAAACTTGCAGGACATCATGGTAGATCCACATGTAGCAGCTGATGGCTATACTTATGAACTGGAGGCTGTGAGAGGATGGCTTGACAGGGGCCACATGACGTCGCCCATGACCAACCTCCAGCTGCCACACTGCAATATTGTCCCGAATCACTCTCTCCGTTCTGCAATTCAGGAGTGGCAGCAACTGCAGCGGCGATGAGTACCGGTTTCAAATTTTGTCGCACAAGTTTTTCTGTAGTCTGGTTTTCTTTCTTGTTGATTCATGGGATCTTCATACTTTGCGTCAGCATCATATCCAGTCGTCGTGTGTACATGAGAACAAGTATACTTGTTATACATGCGTATCATAAATGTTTACCAAATTAAGAAGAGATTCATTATTGGCCAGACACAGATTTTATAACCTGTGACTACATGAGCAGCTAGCCCAATTACAACTTACAAGAACATGTTTAGTCATAACATTGGCAGTTCTATTACAAGTACGAGGAACATAATGAAAAGCACAAGCAGAAATTTGACAAGCAAGATGCCAGCAATCTTGTATAAGCACTTCAATCTCGGAGGATGGCTGCCATTGGCAATTAAGAGCTCGGGAGATCTCGACAAATATTGGGTAAGGCCCCAAGCTAGTGCTACGTTTAGATCTTCAATCAATTTGTTAAGTAAAAGGAAACTACCAGTCCGGTCAACGTAGAGCCTAGCCTCGACGAAGGACAATTTTACATGGTTGTGGCTGGTTGGTTGTGTACATTTCATTTCTCATTATACGTGCTTCAATGAAGAAGCTTTTAAAACAACCCCCCTGGGGAATTGAATAACTTCTCCTAAGCGAGTCACCCGTTATCTCCCAACTATCCAAGAAAGTGGTGACTCATATCTCACACGTATAAAATATCACTACAAAATTTAATGGAAGTAACACGTGAAATTGTCACTTAATTGATACGCAGTTAAGATTGTACAGTGGCAGCTCCAGAAATATTTTCTAGGGTGTTCAAAAAAATTCTTAATCTTTGCTAACTTTGTTCTACACTAAAAGTTAAACAAAATTTTACTAGAAACTATTAAACCAAGCAAAACTGTGGTCGATGAGTTAGACTATTTTGAAACCGTTGCGTAATAATTTCATAATCAACAATATTTGGTTCATCTTCCCAAATGTAATTAATCATGCCAACATTCGTCTATCTCTCCTTGGTTTAAGTAGTTTAACTAATTAGAAGTTTTTGAAAAAAATAATAATAATGTAATATATATTCAACTTGAAATGGATCATTTAGTTTACACAGTACTTGAACAACTAAAAAATCAGCAGAATGACAATTTTATCATTCTCTCCTTCTCTTGATTTCTTAATTTTTACTCGCATTTATGGTTGTGGGATAGGTTTTTTTCTTGGGATAACTTGGTATCTGGTTACATGCACTTCAACTAATTTTAGGAGACCATAAATACGGCATTCACTAGTTGTGCCAAAGCAAATGTTGAATGGACTAGCCTTAAAGGAATTGATAGCACCTGAGAGATTTTAAACTTGAATTTGTGCTAATTGACTATCTTATAAGTTGATGAGTGTTCAAACTTTATTGGAGTGGGCGTTCAAATTAAATCAGGGATATAATAAAAGAACATAAGACTCATATACACCCTATAAAATTTCTAGGGTGTTCACATGCTTCAATGTGCCGCCGCCTCTGAGATTGTAGTCGAGTACGTTCATCCTCTGGAATGAAAGTCTCTCCATCTGTACGTGAGAGTGAGGCCAGCCATCTGATGTGAAGTGGTAAGTACGATGGTTGTGTTTATCCAAGTTGGCCTGCTATTGGTACCAACCATTGGGGTACGGACAAGCACGCGGGGCCCACTCCTGGTCTCATACGGATGATCAGAGTCTTTCAATAAATTTTTAAAAAAAAAACTTATTCAGCATGTGAAAAATCAACTTAATTTGATATGTATAGGTACTCGATCCATTTTTTCCATTGATCCTGTAATCTGAATAAAAAATAAATATTGAATCGAGTACTTATACATATTGGATTTAGCTGATTTTTACAGGCCTACTTTAGTTTTTTTTAAAAATTATTGAACAACTTGGATCATCCGTATGGAATCCGGAATGGGCCCCGCGTGCCCTTCGGTATCCCAACGGTTGGTACTCTTAGCATTTTCGTTTAAAGTTTTGAAGAGTAGCTTCTGTGTTAAAAGCTATGTCATACTGGTTACTTGCTAGCATAATTAACTTCTGTCTTTCACTTCTGGGGGTAAAAAAGAAAATTTGATTTTCTAGAAGCTCTATTTTGATGCCTTTTGATTTCTACTTTTCGCGGACGCTACTTTTATCATAGACTATATTCATGCGCCACTCTGCCCCAGGCAGGGACACTGAGAATAACTTCTGCACGTACATTACAGAGAACTGAAAGAAGTAACTAGCTAGCTAGGAGAGGAGAAGCATCATTGTTGCAAGCGGCCGACTGAAAGGATCAAATGTATTATGCACAACCTTGCCCAAGGGACACTGATCGAATAACTTCTCCACGTAAATTAGAAAGACGGACCTAGCCAGGAGATCAAGGAGAAGAGCATCATTGTTGCACGCGACCGAAAAGATCAAACATTGTACGTACCTTCTAGGTTAGATGAATTTGACATCTTCAAAAAAAAAAAAAAAAAAAAGGTTAGATGAAGGACCTCGATCCACTTTTTGGACTATTTTGCCATTTGTGGACTCGTGTTGAGTTTAGTTTGCTGATCGGAATTGTTCATTTATGGAGCTTATCGCGTTGATGTGCCATTCAAAAATTAATGTCATTTGAATATCGATCAATACCTGATGAAAATCTAAATGCGTTGGACAATTTGATCAAAACCCATATTTCTCAAAATAAATGTGTTTAGATCATGCATTCCTTTGCAATTGAAAAATAATAATTTTCTTATGGGCTTCTTCATCTTCTCAACGAGCTTCACGAAAGGCAAAACTAAACCCTCTAATCTTAAAATGCGGTTACAAAGTTTTGGGTATCCAGTTCCCAGATGAAACTTACCCATGCAAGAGTAAATAAAAGACGAAGACAGAATCAAAGTTAATGGCCGGCCGAGTAAATTAAGCTACTCTTTTCTTCGTTTTAAATTTATGGGTGAATTTCAGTGACCTCCCATGAGGTTTTGGACAATTGCGAGCTTCTTTGTTTTTGGTTTTGAAGGAGACTTAAGTGAGAGAAATAAACAGAAAAAATGTATTGAGGACCGTGCGCAGGGTTTTAAAGCCCCCAAAAGAACAAGCCCCGATTTTATAAATGTCACCATATGCTCTTATGTATGCTGACTTTATTAAGAAATTACAAGGAAGGAACTAGCCAGGAGACGAGAAGAATCATTGTTGCACGCGGTTGAAAATGATCCAAACATTGTACTAGGTTAGATGAAGGAAAAAAATAAAAATAAAGAAGGTTACATGAAGGATCTGGATCCACTTTTCGGACTATTTTACCTTTCGTGGACTCATGTTGAGTTTAGTTTGACGATCGGAATTATTTACTTTATGGAGCATATCGAATCGATGCGCCATTAAAAAATCAATGTTATTTGAATAACGATCAATACCTGATCGAAAATGTAAACGTGTTGGATAAAAAAAATCAAAACCCAATATTTTTCAAAATAAATGTGTTTAGATCAGGCATTGCTTTGTAAGCAACAAAAATAGTAATTTGCTTACGGACTTTATCTTCTCAATGACCTCCACGAAATGAACAGTTCTGATCATTGAAGTGGACCTTGTATAAGCCCCCAAAAGCCAAAACTTAACCCTCTAATCTTAAAATGAAGTTATAAAGTATCCAGTTCCCAGATGAAAGATGTCCAAAGGAATATAATACGAAGACTCAGAGTCGACGTCAACAGCCGAGAGCAAAGCTACTCTTTTTCTTCTTTGGTAAAGTTCACCGACGTTTCTGACAAATGCAGATGCCTCCCATGCGGTTTCTAAAATTACATTGCCCTTTCTTGCTTTTGAAACTATTATACAAAAACTCCTCCTTCCGTAACTAAACTCACTAATGGAGTTAAATTTAGCTCTTAAATGACACAAATACCCTTCAAAAAATAAGTTGGGCCTATGTTGGGCCCACGTAAATGATCAAACCGTCCATCATATAGATCTTGTCAAGTCGAGTGACTAAATTCAAGTCAGGATTATAAAGTAAAATTGAATGTTTCTTAAATGGCTTTATCGATATCTAATTGAGTTGATTTTTGACAAACTATTTTGAACAAAATGAGTTGTTCGAATAATTTTTTTTCCTTTTTAACCCAAGACGGGTCCAAAATCAATATATACGCGATGTATGTACCTATAGCAAAGCTAGCCAAAAATCCCCCTCCATCAAGGAAAACCCATCAAAGTGTACCCGAAACTAAGGGAAATCCAATGAGTAAAATGTGTGGGGGCTCCGCTCCATATGGCTCACGCTCAATGGATATGGGTCTTGGGATTTGGCTCCTGACTTCCCAGCTCTGTCCTGCAAAACGAAGCACGACTAAGGACCACACCGGAGGTTCCCCGGGATGGCCCTCCGGTGCAAGATTCAATTTCTTTACTAGGAAGAACTCAGAAAGTGAGAGCTAGGGTTTCTGTTGTGCATACCTTCTCCATGAGGCATAACGGGATATTTATAGAGGACCCTTAGCTTGATCCCCAAGGTCTCACCTCCGCTCGACACGCGTCGGCTGATGTCACTCTTACATCACGATTAGGGTTTTGCAACCGTTTTTCTAGATGAGCTGGCCCCCTCACGTGCCTCCATCGTTATCCTTATAACCGTTCGGATGACGTCACAATCATCGTCATTGTCATTGATTAAATGCGGACCAGTTGATTCGTCGGGAACAACATGCTTGGAACCGAGCGTGCCATTCTACCTCGGCAGCCGTATGAATGATCATGTTCCCCATCCATGGTATACCCAGAAGGGAGCGTTCACAAAAGCTCACGTCCGCGGGACCCTCGGCTTATGGACCCTCGGCAACGGTTGTTATTCCGAACGTTGGGAGAAAGACAGCGTAGAGCCGAGCGGAATTACTGATTATGTTCGGAAATGGCCCGAGCCAATTTGCTCGGCCTGCTACAATAGCCCCTCAACCCGTGCCGAAGCTCTTTATTTGGCATGGGTTGATTTAAGACTTGGCCGAGCTTGGGCCCAAGACAGTTCGGTTCGTACTTCATACTTGGTGACAGCTGTCGAAGACCTCAACAGGTATGTCAGTCGAAGGGACGTTTCAGCAGGCGAGGAGACGGCTGTCAGGGGCGAAGCTTGCTACTGCCACGTGTCATACGGCGGTTGGGGAAGAGTTCGGCGATGAAATGATGGGCGGGAAATTCGAAAAGCCCCGCTCCGTTTATAAATAGCAGCGAAGAAGGAGAGAGAAAGTTCTCTGCACTCTCTCTCTCTAGCATCCAGAGCTTCTCTCTCTACAAATCCGTTCCAGAACTCAACTCAAATCCAGATCTTCAACCTTCAAGCCCCCTTCTAGCAAAAATCTTCAGGTATGTCGTCAATTACCATCGTTTCACTCTTTCCCCTGCTTTAGATGCATATGTTTTGGGCTTTTTGGGGGGATTTTTGGAGATTTTTGCACTGTGTGAACAGTGGAGTTCTGGGATGAACGATGGTGTTCATCCCTGAACTCAATCTGTTCTTCCGAGCCCCCATAGAACGTTTGGTGTTCACCGAACGATTTCTTCTGATGGGGGATAAACATAGCCGAACGATCCATAGTCCCTAGGTTTACCGAACGTAGGGAGTCGCTATAGGTGTACCGAATCCATTATGGGATAGTCTTTGTGACTCGTGAGCCAATAAGACGAACCGAACTTCAAGACAATTTTGCTTGCCGACGCAGATTTCAACTGCTTAATACCCATTTGTTCTTTTCCTAGGTCTGGCTCACGAGGTCATCGAAGTGTCTTCAGACTCGGATTGCTCGGAAACCGAATCCAATCGTCAATTCCTTAGCGAGCTTCTTGAGCTCCGCAAGTGGAGGGACAGCCGAGCAATTGCCTCAGTTTCAACAAGGATGTCGGCGACTTCTCCTTTGACCGATGATTCCAACGCCGAGCGAGATTACGAATATGCCGCCGACGATTTCCTGACTGACCCCGAAATAAGCTTCTCCCCAGAGACCCAATCGGAAACCGAGCCACAGATGGGGCAAGAAGCCAAGTCAAGGCTCAGGTCTGGAGCCGAGGCTTCGACGTCGGCTGCGACCGACGCTGACCTCTTTGACAAGGGCTTGCTATGCCCTTACGCTCACTACTTCAGTGGTAATCCTGGAGAATACGCTGCCTTCCGAACAAAATATAATATTCCAGACGACGTCCTGATTCATAGAGTTAGGAGTACCGATATCAAAGACCACAGGGATCATCGTCCCGAACACATTACCGTGCCATTAATGGCCATTTGTGAGGCCGGGCTTCGGTTCCCCCTCCATCCCTTCCTTAGGGAAATTCTTTGGAAATTTAGCTTGGCCCCCCATCAACTCGCAATCAACAGTTACCGAATCATCATGTCGGTAATTGCTTTGATAGAAAGCCAGGATCTGGACTTTAGGCCGACGGACTTATTTTTTACGTACACCATGTCGCGTCACGGTAAGTCCGGCCGTAGGTACCTAACGACCAGACCCAAAAAGACTCCTCTCATCGAAGGACTCTCGGATACCGACAAATGGGCGGATTTTTATCTCGAAGTGCACGGGAACTTCGAGTTCGGCGATGGTCTCCGTCGGTACCCTGTTCCAAAAGTGGCCGATACGCGAGGTGACGATACCGAACAAGTTCTATTCTTGTAGATTATGTTTTGCTTTTGAGTTTTTGCTGCTGGTGGTATTAATTTCATATTTCCCCTTCTTTTTTAGAGCTCGGCCCAATTTCCAAGGTGCTCAACACAAACTCTCAGGAGAAGGCTTGCGATACGCTCCTTGCCCAAGCTTGCCGACACGCTCCGACGCTGCTCGATTATACACCCTCATACAAGGGTGTGCTGAGGAGGAAAGAGAAAGGGCATGAGGCAGCACCGAGCAAGAAAAGGACAACCGTAGGTCTACCCGCCGAAGCTGCAAAAAAGAAAAAGGGCCCTTCCACCGTCGAGGGAGTCCGAAAGAAAAAACAACAAGGGGGAGTTAAGCTGCCGAAGATCGGCTTTACTGCTGAGGAGTGGCTTACTCCGTTTCGATCCGGCGATTTTACCGACTCTGCTCCTGAAGAAATGTCGAGAAGAAACATCCCTAGGCCGGTGATACCAACGAAATCGGCTAACCCAGCTCGAAGCCGAAGCTCTGGGGATCAACAGCTTCAACAGAAGGAAAAACGGCAGAAGACATCTGAGGACGTTCTTCCGCCGAACGTTTCTCAGTCAGCCCCTTCATCTGTTGCCCGAGCTTCTCCTCCTAAAGAACAAAGGGTCGTTCCTGAGCCCCATATTGACCTCACTGATCCTGCAGTCGAAGCATCTGTTCGGCGTCTATTCAGTCCGTCCTACACGATGTCCGATGGCCGAGTCCTGCAGCTGAGCGACTCTGTTAAGGAGGAGCCGAATCTTGCAGTGACGCTATTGAGGGGTCTTGCTCTGCCGAGGGATTATGATCAGGTACCAACAGATCTAATCCCTGGGCTAGGTGAGGTGTGTTCCCATCTCGTGCAGGTATTGCTCGTACTCTGTTACATTCCTTGCCCCATATCCGTAGAACTTTATTGTGGAAATCTTTACGTTTTTACTTTTGTCAGGCCGGACAAGCTGCACTGAAGGCCTATGATAAGGCCACCAAGGTCTCTGCCGAGCGTGAAAGATATAGATCTGACCGAGACTCCTACCGAACCAAGTGGAGGATCTCGGATCAACAAGCAAAGGATGCAGAGGCCGAGGTGGAGAGGCTGAAGAAGGAGGTTGCCGACGTTAAGGCTGCGGCCGAGGCTAAGGTTGAAGAAATGAGGAAGGAAGGAAGGGAGAAACTCAAAGCTGCCGACGCCAAGGGCTATGAGGCCGGAATAAACTGAGCCGCGCTGGAGTACACCCAGATAGCCCACAAGATGGTGAATGACGAGCTTGAGGCTCGACTTCCTGACTTCTTCAAGTTGGGGTATACCGCCGGCGCCGAAGCGATGGCAGCTGTGATGGCAATTCAGGCCGATTCTGGCTTTCTTAAGCAGCTTCCTGAGCCGGTTGTGCCTGACTTGGAGCTCCCTTATACCGAGGAAGAGTGCCAACCCTTGCCTCCTGAGGATGATGATGAGGAGATGACCGAAGCGCCTTTGGCTGAACAACAACAGAAGGCCGATGGTGGCGACGGACATTCTCAGGCTGAAGATGGAGTGGCTAAGGATGCCCAAGTTTAGGATTCCCTTAAGTTTTTGTTTTCTTTCTAAGTGTTCTGAACTTTATTTCTTTAGACTGGATGGCACCGAACATTTGGTACAAGCCATGCCAGGTGTAATAGTTTTAGTAGGGTTGGTTTTGAACAAATTGCTAATCCGAGCCTTTTTGGTATCAGTTTTTGAATTTCAAGTTTCTGTTCTAATGACTTAGAAGAAATTCTCAACTTTTGTTATTGTGCTGAATATTTCTTTATGCCTTGGAAATATTTTCTGAGTTTTTTTTGGCCGAGTGTTTAAACAACATTGGCTCGTTTTCAATGTTTTGATAATTACTTATGATAGCCCCTGCTTTGGTGTAAGGCTCGGCTCAATATGCCAGGCTTATGCCAAAGTAATAGGTGGAGTAATTGATGAATGAGGCCGTTTAGTTCGAGTCAAATTGTGAACTTAGCCGAGCTGAGAGGAAATTCTTGAGTTCAATTATTGTTTTGAACATCAAGTGGTCCCATATGTTATGATTTACTTGTAACATAACCTACGCTTGTGTAAGGCTCGGCGCTCTATGCCAACCTTTTGCCAACGTAATATGTTAAGTAAATGTTTTAAGTGGCCACTAGTTCAAGTCAAAGTATGAACGTAGCCGAACCACTATGGGTGATTTAGTTGTGGCTGGAAATCAAATTGTCCGAGCCGTAATTGAACTTAAGAAATCCGAACGTAACTACAACTGTTGGAATACCGAGCAATATTGAATGAAGTTTGATAATTTGTAACCAAATGTAAAGAACATTGATTCTTCAGAAGTAGGAGAGTCGTTTCATTAAACAAAAGATGGCCGAGGCAAGTACAATATGTTGGAAAAGGAAAGTAATAGACTTGATAGCTAGTATTGAGATCGAGGAGAGATTTCAAAGATAAGCCTTTCTGAGGTTCAGAGCATTCCAGGGGTTCTCAATTTCCCTTCCTTCTTTGTCTTCTAACTTGTACGAGCCATTGCCGACCTCTTTAATCACCCTGTAGGGTCCCTCCCAATTCGGTTTGAATTTAGTCTTCTGATTGGCTCGGACAACCTTCCTCCAGACCCAGTCGTCGGTTCGGAACTTCTTAAGTCGTACGCTCCGATTGTAGCCGCGAGCGACTTCCTGCTGATAGTTAGCCAATTTGAGCTGGGCATCGTCCCGTTTTTCTTCGGCTAAAATAAGCTCGGTTGCCACTGCATCATTGTTGGTTTCTGGATCAAAGGTTTCAGTGCGCAGGGTTGGGAACCTTGATTCTAGCGGAATGACAGCTTCCATTCCGAAGGCCATTGCAAAGGGAGTTTGGCCAGTGGAACGTCTTGGAGTGGAGCGGTAGGCCCAAAGGACCCGAGGCAGCTCTTCGGCCCATTTACCTCGTTTAGATTCCAGCCGACGCTTGATGCCGGCGCAGACAGTCTTGTTCGTGGCTTCGGCCTGGCCGTTGCCCTGGGGGTAGGATGGAGTTGAATTGAAGAATCTAATGCCGAACTCAGCACATAGTCCAGTTAACTCTTTGCCTACGAATTGGGAGCCGTTATCCGAAACAATGGCATAGGGAACGCCGAACCTCGTAACGATGTTCTTCCATACAAATCGCCGAACGTCAGCTTCGGTTGTTGTGACTAATGGCTCAGCTTCCACCCATTTTGAAAAGTAGTCCGTTGCAGTGATCAAAAACTTGAAGCCCCCAGGGGCGGTTGGGAGTTTGCCAACAATGTCCAGTCCCCACTGGGCAAAGGGCCAAGGACTAGTGATAGGTTTGAGGGATTGAGCTGGCTGCCTTGGTATAGGAGAAAAAAGCTGACAAGGTTTGCACTTCTTGACCACCTCTTCACAATCCTTCTTCATTCCTTTCCAAAAGTATCATTGACTGAGAGCTCTTTGACAGAGTGACCGCCCGCCAGAATGACAACCGCAACTTCCAGAGTGAAGTTCGGTCAAAATAATTGGGACCTCGGTTGGATGAACCACTCTTAGATACGGCCCAGTAAAGCTTTTTCTGTAGAGTTGGCCGTGCTCAGAGATCCAATAGTAGGCTGCTTTACTGCGTACACGGTGGGCCTCCTTCTTGTCTGAGGGTAGCATGTCATCTTTGAGGAATGAAACAATTTCATCCATCCAACTTGGGCCGAGGGAAATGTTGAAAACTTCATCCGTGACTTGGAAGCTCGGTTGGTCTATCTCGCCGAGGCTGATATGTCGAAATTCTGACGCTTTACTTGCCGAGGCCAAACTTGCAAGAGCGTCGGCATGAGCGTTGTTCTCTCTGTTGATCTGTTCAATTTGGAATCCCTTGAACCCTTTGATTAGTTCAAGAGCCGTAGCCTGATACTTTATCATCCTAGGGTCCCGAGCTTCGTAGTCTCCTGTTATTTGGTTGACGATCAATTGAGAGTCACAGAAAACTTGTAAGTCTTCAACTTGTAAACTTGTCGCGGCTCGGAGTCCTGCTAACAGTGCTTCGTATTCAGCCTCGTTGTTAGTAGCTTGGAAATTGATTGTGATGGCACTTTCGTGAAGAACACCACAAGGGTTTATAAGGACAACCCCTGCCCCTGCGCCGTTGCTGTTTGATGCCCCATCAACGTGTAATCTCCAAACGTCACCGCTGAAGAGGTTCCACGTTTTCCGAGCCTCTTGTTGCTCCAGCATCCCGTAATTGGGCTTGGTCAATGCTTCTTCATCTGGGCTGCCTGGGGTAAATTCAGCAATGAAGTCTGCTAATACTTGGGCCTTGATTGCAGATCGAGGCTCAAAGTGGATATCAAAATTGGCTAATTCGACCGCCCACTGAGAGACTCTGCTTGATAGGTCGGCCTTTCTCAAAAGATTCTTGAGTGGAAATTCCGTGAGGACTATGATGGGGTGTTCTTGGAAATAGGGGAGCAATTTCCGAGCCGCCGTAACCAATGCCAGAAGAAGCTTCTCCAGAGGCAGATATCTAGTCTGAGCTGGGAGTAAGGTTCGGCTTGTAAAGTAAATTGGTTGGTCCTCAAGGCCTTCCCGTCGGACGAGTGCCGAACTCACAGCATGAGGGGAGACAGCTAAGTAAAGATGCAGATTTTCAAAGGCTTTTGGTTTGACGAGAAGGGGAGCCGAACAAAGATAAGTCTTGAGCTCGGCCAGCGCTGCTTCACAATCTTCCGTCCATTTGAAGCTTCGTCGGCTCTGCTTTTTGAGGGTTTGGAAAAAGACGTGGCACTTATCAGATGAGCGGCTAATAAACCTATTGAGGGCCGCTGCCATCCCTGTTAATTTCTGAATTTCCCGAGGAGTTGATGGTGGTTTTAACTGCTGAATGGCTGAGATCTGGTTCGGATCTGCTTCGATACCTCGCCGAGTGACCAAGTAGCCGAGGAATTTTTCGGAGCTAACGCCGAAGGCGCATTTGTCAGCGTTAAGCCGTAGCTTGTGCTTCTTCAATATTGCAAAGACCTCGGCAAGATGGGAAAGGTGGTTCTCGGCTTTGAGGCTTTTTACGACCATATCGTCAATATAAGCTTCCATGATCTCTCCGATTAGAATTCCGAACAATAGGTAGACCATTCTTTGGAATGTGGCCCCAGCATTCTTCAGGCCGAACGGCATGACGAGGTAGCAGAAAAGACCCCTAGGGGTGATGAAAGCCGTCTTTTCCATATCGTCGGGGTCCATGGCTATCTGGTGGTAACCTCTATAAGCATCCAAAAAACTTAGCCGAGCGTGGCCGGCTGTTGCATCTACCAATTGATCAATTTTTGGAAGGGGGAGGCAGTCCTTAGGGCAAGCTTCATTCAAGTTAGTGTAGTCCACGCAGACTCTCCATTTTCCGCTCTTCTTCTTAACCACCACAGGGTTTGCCAGCCAAGTGGGGTACTGCACTTCTTTGATTGCACCAGCCTCGAGGAGTTTGTCCACTTCTTCGTTTACTGCTTCGGCATGAATAGTGGCAGACCGTCGAGGCTTTTGAATCACAGGCTTTGCTGATTTTGAAACGTTGAGTGAGTGCTGGATGAGTTTTGGGTCAATGCCTGGCATATCGTACGGCGACCAAGCAAAGACTTCAATGTTGCTCTTGAGGAACCTCAAAGTTTCTTCACTCTCGTCTTGGGGTAGTTCGGCGCCGAGCATGAAATAACGTGAAGCATCCTCATTGAGTGAGAATTTGACAAGATCTTCAATGGATTTCTCTTGGGGAAGAGATCCGACGTCTTCAAGGACTGGTTTATCTGGTACTTCAACACAATGAACTCGTTTGGAGCTTGATGACTTTCCAATGGCCGAGACGTAACATTGTCTTGCCTGCAATTGATCACCGAACAGATTTTCTTGTTTGCCGTTAGCGCCTATGTACTTGACCACCTGGTGGTAGGTTGAGGCTACGGCTTTTATAGAATGGAGCCAATTTCTGCCAAGGATTGCGTTGTATGGGCTGGGTGCATCTACAACGACAAACTCAAGATTGGAAGCAACCGAGCCCGTAACAACTGGGAGGACAATCCTTCCTAGGGGCCAAACTGGAGTGCCACTGAATCCAATTAAGGGAACCTCCGCCGGGAGAAGGCATGATTCTGGGATTTTGAGTTCCTTAAAAAGGGATAGGTACATGACTTCAGCCGAGCTTCCTTGATCAATAAGCACTCTTTTCACGGAGTGAGTGGAGATTTGGATTGTGACCACCAGGGCGTCATTATGGGGTGTTTGGACACGCTGAAGATCTTGCTCGGTGAAAGTGATCGACCAAGGACGCTCGAGGAATTTGGCTCTCTTAGGGGCGCGGTTGATGGAAAAAATTTGGGAAACTTTTTCGGCCTTGACAAGCTCCTGACGGAGTTGTTTTGCTGCCTCCTTTGTTGTTGACCCATGAATAACGTTGATTACTCCGACTGGACGTGGTATGGGGTTCGGTCCACCGGTGTTCGGCGCTCTCCTCGGCGTTTTTGTCCAGTCGATGTGATCATCAAGAAGTCCTTGTGCCGCCAGGTTTTCCAACAGTGCTTTATAGGGAGCGCAGGCCGTGGTGTAATGGCCGAGCTCGTTGTGGTACGAACATCTCTTCCGACTGTTATTATTGCCTTCTTCGGTGTTCATCTTTGGAGGGTTCGGCCAGACGAAGAAGGGTTCCCTTTCTATCGTACGGAGGAGGAAATAGATCGGCTCCTTAAAAACGGTGGTTTCGGCTACATAATCATGGGCTTTGGGACCCTTTTTGTCCGCCATTTTGACTGTGTTGACCTGCTTCTTTGATTGGATGGGGACCACTGGCTTTGGGGGTGCAATTTGGGGTGTGGGGACATGAAGGCTCTGAGGGACAGCAGAGTTTTGTCCGCCTTGGAGTTCTCGCTCGGCGAGGAACTCTTCGTAGGAACAGAATTGTTCAACTGTCCTCATTAGCTCGTTCATTCCATGAGGTGCCCGGATCGCTAGCTCATCTAGGATCTTGCTTCCTGTTTCCAGCCCATTTTTGAAGTTTCTTGCAGCCCAGTATTGATCAACACCAGGTATTTCATTAAACAACTGCCAATAACGTTCGGCATACTTACGAAGCGTTTCACCAGGCCTTTTCTTCATTTGGGCCAAGGCATCTTCCTCCTTAGCTTGCTTATTGCTAGTGATGAACCGATAGTTAAAAGCCCTTTCAAGTTCTTTGAAACTATGGATAGATCCAGCCTCCAATTGGTTGAACCAAAGCAAGCCGAGGCGCCCTAGACTCGAGGGGAATGCTTTGCACATAATGGCGTCGTCGTCGGTGACACATGAGATGGTGCTTCTGTAACTGATGAGGTGGGTGTATGCCTCGGTTGTGCTAGGGTCAAACTTTTGAAATTTAGGGAGGTGGAGCCCTGGCTTCGGCAGTGTGGCTTGGATCCTTGCCGAGAAGGGTGATTCCGTCAGTTTTTTCAATTGATACTCGTGGGTCGGCCGTGGGGGAAGGCCTTCCCGAGCGCTCCGGGATTTCTTTGATGCTCGGTAGTTTTGTTCCGAGAATTTTCCTTCATTTTCCTCCTGCCGACGTTGAGATCCCCTCTCTCTCTTCTCTGTGGGGACCCTCCTGTTGTCCTCTTCTGGAAGATTTTAGTGTGGTAGACCCTTCGTTGGCTAGGATGATCGTCTTGCCGAACGACTACACTTACGCTTCTTTCTCGGTTCAGCTCCCGAGCGCTTACTGAGTTTGTTGCTCGTCCTTCGTAGGCCTTTTGCCGAGGGACTTCGTTATTATGCCTTTGGTGGCCTTGTGGACTTTTTCCGTTTCTTCTCGGCGTTCGGCTTCTTTGCCGTTCGGATTTATAGGGAATGAGGGCCTGATCGTTGTCCTGAAATTCCACGGTATCGTAGCTTTGGGAGCCCTTGGAGTATTCATCCCCAGCCGATGAACTAGAGAAAACCGTATGTGGGCTCCCTTCTCGCCTCCCTTTCAGTCCCGCACCATTGCCGACGAGTATGAACTGGGGAGAGTTGCTGCCTAAGGCGAGCGCTATCCCCAGCACGGTGGTCCGTCAATGGTGGGTCCAAGCGGTCGTGGACGGATATTCTATGTGGCCTTGCATCACCACTGATTGGAGGAGGAGGAGGAGGCAGGTTTCCTCTCCGGCGCCGTCCGTGAGATTCAGAGCGGGAGGCTGTCGGATATTCTTTGGCCTTAATCTTTTCGATCTCCATTCTCAGAATGGCTACATCAGCGTTTGTTTGCTCTTGTTGCTGCTCTAGCATCTGTACGTATGCTAGAGCATCTTCACTTAAGCCTACCGGTCGTTGGATGGAGGAGCTCACGCCTGGTGGAGTAAATCCAGGAGGGTGAGATGGAGAGGCGGCGTTGATACCAGTTTCAGAAGTGATGTGCAAAGAGGAACTGATGGGTTGAAAAAGAGGAGGAGGAGGAGGAGGCGCTCCGCCCATTTTGTTTGGAAGAGAAGGGTGGGGTTCTGGAGGGGAGAATTTTAGGGTGAGAAGAGTGGTCAAGGTGGAGGAGCCGCCGTGGATCTGAGAAAAGTAAGTTTCACGTCGGGTTCACCAAATTGTGGGGGCTCCGTTCATATGGCTCACGCTCAATGGATATGGGTCTTGGGATTTGGCTCCTGACTTCCCAGCTCTGTCCTGCAAAACGAAGCACGACTAAGGACCACACCGGAGGTTCCCCGGAATGGCCCTCCGGTGCAAGAATCAATTTCTTTGCTAGGAAGAACTTAGAAAGTAGGAGCTAGGGTTTCTGTTGTGCATACCTTCTCCAAGAGGCATAATGGGATATTTATAGAGAACCCTTAGCTTGATCCCCAAGGTCTCACCTCCGCTCGACACGCGTCGGCTGACGTCACTCTTACATCACGATTAGGGTTTTGCAACCGTTTTTCTAGATGAGCTGGCACCCTCACGTGCCCCCATCGTTATCCTTATAACCGTTCGGATGACGTCACAATCATCGTCATTGTCATTGATTAAACACGGACCAGTTGATTCGTCAGGAACAACATGCTCGGAACCGAGCGTGCCATTCTACCTCGGCAGCCGTATGAATGATCATGTTCCCCATCCATGGATACTCAGAAGGGAGCGTTCAAAAAGCTCACGTCCGGGACCCTCGGCTTAGGACCCTCGGCAACGGTTGTTATTCCGAACGTTGGGAGAAAGACAGCGTAGAGCCGAGCGGAATTACTGATTATGTTCGGAAATGGCCCGAGCCAATTTGCTCGGCCTGCTACAAAATGACATCATTTGTGTCTTCATTGGGGGAAATCGACTGCAGGTGGCCTCAAAAGAAGTGGCCACAACTTGAAAGATGGAGAAAAAAATAGTGATTTGAGCAAAATTCAAGAGGAGCATAAAATTAAGATTAACTACTTCTGAAGACATATACACGTATAGTAAGGACAGAATTGGGAGCACAGAGGTGTCGTAGGTGGTGGAAGATGCTCAAGACGATTGTCAGTGATGTTAAAGTAGAAGTGGCAAACAGTGGTGGTTATAGGTGGCAATAGTTGCTGTGACCCTTACGGGTGATGGATTTTATGGTATGCAGCAGCCAGCAGTTGGGTTGTAGGTGTAGGGGAGAGAGGAGGGCAATTATAGTAGTTTTTTGTCCACTACTGTTGATATCATCAATTTCAGTTTAACGGCAATGTAACAGAATGGGGAATCTTCATAAAAGTTTCACAAATGTAAAAAAATAAAAATTAAGGGTGGGCAATGATATTTCAGAAACTTCATGGGACGTTCTTATATTTGTCAGAAACATCAAGGTCAGTGACCTCTTTTGTAGTCATGGTGGTGCCCGCTTGCCACTGAAATTTTTTTTCGTAGTCATGGCAGCTTAAAGTATTGTTTTGATGGGCCCTGTTTTGATCATTATGAACTGCTGATGTTGAAATTTCCAAGTACTTTAAATCATCATTCTCCTCCTCCTCTTCTTCTTCTTCTTCTTCTTCTAACTTGTAAGTTGTGGAATGGCTGATGATTCAGCAAGTGTGGAAACAGATTCAGGATCAGAGTCACGCGAATTGCAAGTCTACTGGGGTGGTTCTCCTCAGCATTCATCTCCTTCAACCTCACTGGTACGCCCTAAACGAGAAACAATACATGTCATGTTACTAAATTTCGATGAGGTTTTTACATGTATTTAGACCCCTTTTCTCGTGCACTCCAAAAAAAAAAAAAGGAAAATACACTGTTAAGGATTTCTGAAATATTTTCTCAAAACTGAAAAAGTGTTTAAACCACTAAAATCTTACAATAGAAAAGTGAACCATAAAATCCTGTGAAAGTTCCTAAACCTAAACCTTGTGATACCCTACGAAAATGTCTAAAACCCTAAACTCTTCGAAAGTGTTTAAATCACTAAAATACTATGAAAGTACCCAAATCACTAAAATACTATGATAGTGTCTAAATCGTATAGTACCCTACCCTGGAGGGGTACCTTAGGGTAGGATAGGGTACTCTAGGGTTTATGTACTTTCACAAGGTTTAGTGAATTTAATAGTATTTGAAGGTAAAAGGGTAATTTTATCATGAGGTTGTACTTGGAGGTAAAAACTGAGTTATGGGAATCAAGTGCATTGTTTCTATCCTTAGAGGTAATTTGCTGAATTTCAATCACGGGCCTGTGTTTCATGTCATTGTTTAGCTAGATGCTTATACTCAATGTTCTGAAAAAGCCTCAAAACAAAGTGAATCATCTTTTCTCACGCACGCGATGGAGCAAAATCGTGACAAGAATCAACTATAGTCTTTGTATTTTTTTTAGCTTTGCTGAATCACTCATCGTAGTGTTAAATTTAGCAGGAAGGAGGAGGTGGTGGGCCAAATTATGAACTTTATGATGAGCTTGAAAAAGCCATGGCGGAAGAAGATAAGTCCCTGCGACAGGCCTTTGAAGAATCCATGAGGCGTAGGGAGGCTTTAAAAGATGCCATTGACGCTGTCCGCATGGTACTTTTATTTTTTTTATTTTGGTTTTAATCTTTTATTTTAGTTTCTTTGCTATTTATTTATTTATAGATAAATTCCTAAGGTTTGCACCTAATACTACAATAGAGCCTAATGGGGTTCTGAAAATTAGATGCCCTACTTTATTTTCCCTGCTCTGGTGTTACTAATGTTGGAGGAGTTGAACTCTAGCGTCCATGTGTGCACAGGTTCATCAGTCCGCTCGCCAAATACCAAAACCAAGCAGGAGAGTCAACAAGCCAAAAATCGCACCAAATATTCAATATGCATTGCTTGGAACTCAACTAATTTTATTTTCCCAACGATGTGGGACTCTTAACTTCACGCATGTTAGCAACATTTAAGTCTAGAAACCTTTAGTACATTTGAGTGATCATATATCGCGTGGTTTCAAGACTCTGATCCTTGATCCCAAACCAGTGAATATATAGCTTCTCCCCTCACTGAGAATAAATTTTCCTTACATCAACAATTGCATTCTTTTTCTTTCAATGATAACTGTTAAAAGATCCAGTGATGGGTAGCCTTTATGTTTTCTGAAAGAATGTAAATGAATATCAAGGGTATTTCTATGGAAAATTTGAACATGAACTTGAATAGATTTCAACATGCAGCTCAATCGTATTTTGTTTGGCGAGAGACAAAATTTGCTTAGTTTTGTATTCCTGAAAGGACTCTGATTTCCTAACTAGATGTAAATTAAAAAACGGAGGGAAAAAATTGTCAGCATATCTATTCACAGGAAACTAGCTGTAAAGTCTTTGACTAACTTGCAGAGAGAAAGGAAAGATTTTGAGGAAGCACTAGCAAGGAAAGCACAAGAAGTTGAGAACATGAGTCAGCAGGTCGACAAAATCGCGATCGATCTCTGCGTTGCCTTGGACGAGAAATCATCTCTACAGATGGAGATCGAAAAGTCCAACCAGATGGTGCAAGAATCTGAACAGAACATGCTCTCTGCTGTGGAACAGTTGGAAAATTATAAGATTGAACAGGACGATCTGCAGGAGCAGCCCTCCAACACGATCACGCCTCTGTATTTCTCCCTCCATGAGATCGAACGAGCAATTGGCAACTTTGACCCATCGATGAAGATTGGGCAAGGGGTTTATGAACCTGTTTACAGAGGTTTCCTTCGTCACACTCAAGTGGCTATAAAGACTTTGATCTCTCAAAGCATGCAAGGCCGCTCAGAATTTCAACAAGAGGTAAGCTGAGTTTCTTAGACTCTAGTTGATTTTTGTTGAAAATTGTAAGTTCGGATAGAAGAGCTGAATTGATTTTGCTATCATGCAAGCAGGAGTTGGATTCTAACTAGTTATCCATATGCTTGTATGCACAAATTTATTATCTACCGAAAAAGGGTGTCTGAGTGTACTCCTCCCTCCCGTAGATACCAGGTAATTGCCGGCCTACGCCGTAGATAGCATCAAGGGTCTTTTGAGTCCAGGACTTCCTCATGCTATCACATTCTCTTCCTACATGTCCATTCCACACATACTAGGTAGTTACCGGCCTAATCCCTAGGTAGCCTCAAGGGGCATGCGAAATAGAATATTTGCCCATTGGTCCACTACTTAGGCTTGAACTATGTCTTCCCATGTTATCCCATTATGCAGGTATCGACATTTTGTTGCCTGCAAAATGTTAAGCTATTTTGTTGACGTCGTACCAGAATCGAACTGGTATAATTTATGGTTCTAGTGCATTTAGAAACGGCCTAATTTGTTATGGTTTGGACCATTGTCTCAATAAAGGGCATGTAACAATTAATTGTTGGGGTGTCATGAAAATGGGTTTTTTTTTGTCTGTGTTCATTCACTATAAACAACCAAAAAAAAAAAAGAGGACTTGTTTCGATGCACCAAACTGTAAACAAAATTTACCTTCACATTACTCAGTATATTCGACCTACATGTTTGCATGTTGTAGTCGTCTCAGTTCTTTTGTAGTCATTTTTTATCAGGAGGGAACCATATGAATTTGTGGCTTCTCTTCGTTTATTCAGGTCCATATTCTGAGTAAGTTGAGGCATCCAAACCTTGTCACCCTCATTGGAAGCTGCCCAGATGCTTGTATTATCGTCTATGAGTATCTCCCAAATGGAAGCCTTGAAGACAGACTTAGCTGCCGAGACAACTCGACCCCCCTATCCTGGAAAACTCGAATACGTATTGCAGCGGAGCTCTGTTCTGTTCTCATCTTCCTTCATTCTGACAGCATAGTACATGGTGATCTAAAACCTGATAATATCCTTCTAGATGCCAACTATGTGTGCAAACTCAGTGACTTTGGGATATGTCGTGTGGTAAATCGAAACGAGGAATCTAGCAACTCAAGAGGGGGTTGCGTGACTGTTTCAAGGGGCACTTTTGGATACATAGATCCTGATTTCGCAGGAGAGCTTACCCCGAAATCAGATGTCTATTCGTTTGGAGTCATATTGTTACGGTTATTGACTGGAAATAAACCAGCGGTGGGATTACCAGCGGAAATGCAAAAGGCACTAGATGATGAAAGATTGATAGATATACTGGATCCTACAGTTGAGGACTGGCCTTTTGTGCAAGCCCAGCAGCTGGCTTACTTAGCAATGAGGTGCTGCGAGAGGAATCCTATGAGGCGGCCAGACCTTGCCTCAGAGGTGTGGAGGTTGCTTGAGCCAATGAGAGCTTCATGTGATATCTCATCATTCCAAGTGAGTTCCGAGGAGAATCGCCAGACTCCGCCATATTTTATCTGTCCTATCGTTCAGGTTGGTCCAGTGGTTCTCTCTCAATTTCGTAGTAGTTTGTATTGAACAACTTTTGCTAAATTCTCCCATAATCCTTTTGCAAAATAAGTGATTCTTTGTAGTCTTTATAATCTATACTGCCAATTGTTTGCATTGACCCCCACCGCTGAGCGTAGCTGAATAGTTATTGGTCTATGAAGCATTGACACGCCTAAGTGGTTGCCGTACACGTGTCGTACATGCCAAGGACACGGATACACATGCCAAGTGGTGTGCCCAAATAATGTTATTCACTTTTGAGTAGGGAACACGTGACGGACACAACTTGGACATGCATAAGTGAAACATGTTTTGGTACACGGCAGAGGGTCAAGTCATACTATAGTGGTTGTTGGTTTGCGTATTTTTCCGTCTCGTAGGGCACTCTCTTTCATTCATAATGGGTTTAACTCTCCCTCGTGGATTTAAGAAATGTGGATTAAACCATGTAAAAATGGAGTTTTTCTTTTCTGCCGGTAAAAATTGGATGTAAAAAACCCCAACATTAGCTAAGCTACGAGTTCATGTTGATGTTTAGTCCGAGAACTACTCATGTAAACAAAAACATGTTGTTCTGGGCCAACATGGTTCATCTTGTGGTGGCTTAAAATTGCAGGACATCATGCAAGATCCACATGTAGCAGCTGATGGCTATACTTATGAACTGGAGGCTCTGAGAGGATGGCTCGACGGGGGCCACAATACATCGCCCATGACCAACCTCGAGCTGCCACACTGCAATGTTGTCCCGAATCGTGCTCTCCGTTCTGCAATTCAGGAGTGGCAGCAACTGCAGCAGCGATGAGCAGTTTCAAATTTTGTCTCACAAGTTTTCCTGTAGTCTGGTTTTCTTCTTGTTGATTTGTGGGATCTTCATACTTTGCATCAGCATCTTATCCAGTCATCATGTGTATCGTCAATGTTACCATCGTTGGCCAGAGACAGATTTTATAACCCTTGACTACATTAATGTCCACTATAATGAGTAGGCATTCCAATAGAGAATCAACAAATTCAAAGTAATTTAAGCTGGGAAATGATTTTGTCACACCATTTTTTGATAATGCCACACCCTGCAAGTGTATTTTTGCACCAAAAAATACATTTGCAGGGTGTGGCATTATCAAAAAAAGGTGTGGCAAAATCACTACCCTTTAAGCTGTGGGTATATGTTTTTGGTTGTAGATTGGTACGTAACTATTGGCAGATGTTGAATTTTTCTTGTTTCATTTCATAAGTTCTAAAGGCCAAGGTTGCTGAACAAGGTCAGTGTTACACTTAGATCTTGAATTTGTGAAGGGAAAGGAAAGTAGACGATAAATAAAAGTACTAGCTAGTCCGGCCACCTTAGAGCCTAACCCTCAACAAAGGACAATTTGACATGGTTGTGGCAGGTTGGTTGTGTACATTCATTTTTCCCTGTATATGTCTTTATAAAGAGGCTTCAAGTCTAGGCCATGTTTGATAACTTTCTAGGGTTAAGTGGGGATTGATAATTGGTATTCCTAGCTATGGAAAAATCAGTTTATTGGAACAATATTCCCCGGGGAAGTCCAATCATTCGGATTCTACAGATATTTTACAGACTGCGTGCGATAGTACCATGATGTCGTATCTCTTTCAATTTGCATAGAATAAAAACTAGAATGCCGCTTGAGCAGTATGGTATTACTGAACAGAAAGGAGCTTTTTTCACTCTTCCTGTGAGTTAAAAAACACCCCTCCAAACCTAACGCATCGCAACAGGTAGCAATGGCTTTTACATCTGACAGAGTCCTACGTACCTAAGAGGACCAACTAACAGCTCCACTGGAGCACCAAGTTTACTCTCTGCTCATTAACATCTTGCGAAGTACAACTCCACAACCACAACCAACGCAGATGCATTGACAACTCAGGATAATAACCTGTAAAAAACTTCCCTAAATACAAGTGACAGGATATGATATGAGGCACACAAAGGCGACATATTCTCAAATTAGTCATAATAAGCATCTATTTTCCTTATTTGGTCGAGCTTCAAAACATGATATCAAAAAACAATCAAATTTATAAGGAACATAAAACAACAACTAAGTCACACAATGGACAAGTTATGGCACCAAATGACATAATATTTTCAAATATCTGCGTAAATAATGTTCTTGCTACTTTTTAATTTCTTTTCAGTTTCTGTAATTTACAAAATTAAACAACAAAGTTTCTTTATACAAATCATGTGAATGCGACAAACCAGGTGCATGTTTAAAACTGATGACTTGATCAGCAGACAAAGAAATATACAAATACATTGATGGATCAAAAAACATGCCCAAATAAGCCTCTGTCATTTCTCCTACCATTTCACATCCAGAGTAAGTGCCTCTGGAGGGACAAGGACTGATGGAAACTTTGTGAACGACATGTTGGACATTAAATTACTCCAAGCAGATGAATCTACGTCAACGAAAGGTCTTACCTTCTTTATCGCCAACGGTTTCAACCTCTCTCCCTCAATTCTAGCCACAATCTCAAACCAAACTCGTTCGACGGAGGGTCTCGTTCTCCATTCAGCCAATGTGCCCTGAGCAGTGTCATTGCTTCTTATATCCCTTTCTAGTTCCATCTTGAAGCGAACAACAGTTGATGCTTTGATGCTTGCTTTCAGAAAACCAGAAGTTGAATTCTGGTCGATTTTGTTACCGAGAAAGCTCCTTAAAAGTTTCTCCATCAGGAAGCTCCTTAAAAGTTTCTCCATCAGGGTTATTTTCAAATCTAGGGAATCAATGGGACAACGCCGTTTTTTGTAGATATTTTGTGCATAACATTTTTCTGGGAGCAACTCAATTGTGTCTTTCAATGGGAAAGCAGTTACAATATAGGAACTAGGGTTTCGAGTCCTGTAGGCAGCCACTGCCACAGAGCCTGAAATGTGAATAGGAAGTAACGGCCTACATATTGAATCCTGAAAGGGCCAGATACCATCACTTCTAGTCAACTGTTGCCCAAGCTCCAATGCTTGAAACAGGGAGACTACTTGAGCATTTCTTACTTCTACTGTGATGCCTTCACCAATGAGGATCCTTTTAAGACCAGCATGTGACGAGTTCAGCTAACAACAATTAAGGCAGAAAGGTACTGATATTAGTAGGAGCACTACAGCAGCAATTTTAGTAAGAGATTAGATATATTTTACATCATAAATCAAACAAAGAAACTTAGAACATAAAGGAAAACTTGTTTGACGTAGAACATATGATTCCAACACTCCATTAGCAATATGATGAGCCCTATTGCTACAACAAAGAAAGCATCAAGCAAATAATTTCTGCTAATAGTCACAATAACAGTACTGGTAAGCTAGTAGCAGTAGGAAAACACTCAACAGACTAAAGCCACTTGACGAATTACAATGCTTAAGAAGAAATTAAAGCCTTATGTGGATACACCACTTTTCGCGAGATGGAGATTCTTTTAGGTTCGGGAGCTACGGTACAGAAAGGGAAGGTGTTAGGCACTCCTTTCTGCCCAACCAAATGGTTGGCCTTCAACGGGTTTTGAAAATGGTTTTGAGTGCACAAGAAAGCACACAAGCGCTTTTTAATTAATGCTCTTTTAATGGAAAAGCAATAAAGAAATAAGGGATAGGGGATGGGGCAGATAAAGTGCCATTTCCAAGCGGGAAATAGCCTTAATGCGAGAAGAACACCGCGGCCATGCTATTGAGAAGCATTTAAACCATGTGTCTGTTGAAAGATGGTCTCGCGGCCATGATTATGAAGTGGTGGCCGCAGGATCATCACTGCACCAGAATTCCAGAGAAAGAAGAGAAATGACAACAAAGTAAAATCAGGATATTAAAAGTGCAATCCAGGGGATCCTCAGTTTAGTTGAGTGATTGCATATGCTTGGCTTTGCTTGGAAGAACTAATGAAGTGGCTTAGGACTTCTTGGAGTGTTGGAGGGGTGAGAATATGGAGGTAAGTGAGGGTTTTGAAGGTGTAGTAGCTCGGATAGAACAAAGACAGTGGGGGTGTACTTTCAGCTCTTTCGGTGTATGTGTTGTAGTAGGTTGTGTGTTTGGACTTTGGAGTTGAAACAGCCTCTCCTATTTATAGGGGAGGTTTGTATGCAGCTAAAAGGGGTAGGGACGCTCCGAGAATCAATTAGGATCAATTAAGCCAGAAATGGAAATGATTTCCTGGAATTCGGACTCGCGGCTATAATCGCGTGGCCATGGGAACAATCAAGCAGCCAGAGGTTTGACCACGCGAGCGGGCCTTTGTAACACGTCTCCAAACTCCATTACGCGGCTGTGGCGCACGTGGGAAAAAGGAATGACAGCAGTGGTGCACATGCCAAATAGATGGTACGGCCGTGTGAAAGATTACACGGCCGTGAGATTGAAGATGCGGCTGTGACTTTCGGTTTGAGTTCCGAAGGTTTGGAAGAGGTTTCCTCACTCTAGAGTTGTCTTAGTCACTCCTTAGGCTCTACCAGAGCATTGCTTCTGTTAATAGGGACCGGCATCATCATTGGGTCCAAGGTGGGGACTTAGTTAACCTACGTAGCCAAATTGGGGTGTCTACACCTTAAGTTGCTATAACTACTGTTCATCTCTCCATGGGTACGACTGGCCAATTACTAAATGAGTTCTTGTCTGTAAAAGCTTTCGACAAACCCTGAGCATCTTAACCAGCTTAAAGCATGAGAAGGATTATACTGGGCACATGCAAGGGACATTTTTAAAATTTGCCATTTTTAACTAGACACGTGTAGAAAGAGTTCAGTTCATATTACAAGATTAACTATGACACATAAGTTTCAGAAAGAGGAAACCATTACCGCAATAAGATTATAGTCTCGTTCCCGACCTGCACGATCCGATTAAGGTGTCGCTAGGTCCAAAGACTTGCAAGACTCAGACCCAGCTTGTTATTTAGGGCTACCTTGACTAAATTCATTATGTAGAGTTTTTCTTTACAAGGGGTATTTTGGGCTCTAGGGCTTTATGTGAGAGTCATGAGACACGACAGCCACACTATGTTCTCCTCCTGCACAGTGAGATTCCTTTGTTGCTGTAAGCTTTAAACCAAGCTACCTACACTGTCAGTGTTCTTGTGCAATTCTTCTTGTTTTTGTTGTCTTTTTTATACTGTATAAACAGTAACATGCTATACAGGAATACAAATCAAAAAAAAAATCTATTTTCAGTTCATAATATTGGACTTGGCTTACATAGATGAATGATGAAAGTGCTGGAGTGTTAGCAGGACGTATTGGAAGCAATTTGAGTAACAGGTAAAAAAATAAATATAATCGGACAATATTGTCCACTTCTCAGATCTTCATAAACTTCTCAAATAAACAGCCCCAAAATTTAGCTATAACTAAATTTAAGCATTGACCATGCTGTCAAACTAAAAATTCAGTCTGAATGACTTCCATATTGTTTCCAGCCTGAAGTCGTAACAAATCACAGACCTCCCAATCAAAAAGTTTATGAGGAAGATATTAACTCTTCTAAACAACTGTTACAATGTTAATAAGCTGAAATGGATGCAACTTTTATCCCACAAGGCATCAACTACTCGCATGATCTTTTATTGCCCTGCTAGCCTAATCTTCATTGTTTACTACCCAACGTAATCAATTAAGTTTTGAGCTAAACTAAACACGAAATATTTCTTACAGAATCTTTTCAATACCTTTTTTTGCCAAAAACTGCAACAAGCAATGATCACCAAAACGTTTGAGTTCAATTCCCACCCACCCAAATTCCCCATTTCCTCTTTCAAAATGAATTCTTCCCCACTAGAAATTGACACACTTCAATTTTAAGCTACCGAATGAATCAGTTACAAAAAAGTACACACAAAAAAACAAACATGATCAGAAAATTCCAGGGCAAAAGTCAAGAATCCAACTGTACCGGCAATAGCAGCGACAACTCATCATCTCCTCCCGCTATCAATTCCAAAGGCCCTTCGACTCGGAACACATCGAGCACTGCGATCGAACTAACCTCCTTAACCAAAGATTCAAAATCCCCTTGCCCTTTCCCCATCTTCTGCCACAAAGACACTTCATCTCTGAGCTTGAAAATCAACTCGGTTTTCCTCCCAATCCGAATCCGAAACTCATACCTCTCCAAACTACCGAACCTTGCGTTCTTCCCATCTAATTCCAAAACCCTAACATCCCTCAAGCTGTCCCACTCTTGTCTAACCAAAATAGCCCTCAAAACATCCTGAATGTCAACCATAACAACCAATTTAATCAAATGATAGTACAATACTCCGTCGGTCCCAAATTGCTCATCCCCTACGAAAAGTGTGTAATTTTTTAATTAAAAAAAGAAATCACTTCCGTACATAAGTTTTTGGTCTGAAAGTTGCACAATTCGCAGAGGACAAGCAATTTCAACCATAAAAATGTATTCAAAATCAAGTGAAAGTATGATACTCCATCGGTCCCAAGTTGCTCGTCCACCACGAAAAGTCGGGTAATTCTTGAATAAAAAAATAAAATACTTCCGTGCATAACATAATCTTTTGATCTGAAAGTTGCGCGATTCGCAGAGGACAAGCAAATTTAGAACGAGACAGTAAGTAACTAGAATTTTGAAGTTAATAAAAAGGAAAATCGAAGAGAAATTTGCACGGACCTGCAAGAAAGGGGAGGGTTGCGGGCGAAATTCGTCGCGGATCTGGGGTAGAGGAAGTGAGAGATGTTGAGGGTTTGCTGGGCGGTGATTAGTGTTATGGTTTGGAAGATTATGAGGAGAGAAAGGGAAGGCGGAGAAGCGCGTGATGATCATTGTTGTCCGGTGGTGTTTTCCGTCGACGGCCGTCAACGACGGCGGCTGCGAGGACTACTGCGGATGTGAACGGCGGGGACTGTGGGGGTTGGAGCGACACTTGGGCGTAGGATATACGGGTTAAAAGTTTCTGACTTGATTGGGGAATCTCTTTGGTGTCCGAGCAAAGAGTGTGGAATGACGAGAATGACCCCCGTGGGTGAAAGGGATTCCTGTGATGGGGTGATCTTGGCCGTTGGAAGTGAGGAGTTAAGTGGAATCGAAAGAACACCGACGGAGGAACTGCCGGTCAAACTAGCAGTTGGATTTTCGAATTATTGTGGAAAAGAAGGTTCTGTTTGGCTGCTAATTATTGAATTTTTATTGTTTTAAGATTATAAGTTACCGTGTGCATCATCTGATATAACCGAAAAAAGACAAATTGCACACGCGAATGTCAGATAGCACATTCAAATCAAATGAAGCATAAGCGATCAAATTGATCAATTGGATAAGTGTCGGAGAAGCGCATGCAGGTTGTCGATGAACAGTTGTCACAACAATCCCACTATTGACGAGAATTCCATAAAGAAACTAACCGATACCGACCAAATAACTCTAGCACCCCAGTAGAGGGCACTGAGTGCACGGTTATAACACATGATGCAACTAAATGGCCAAGACCAACGACAACGCAAAAATCGATAGAGCAAATGTAGAAAGAAATTGCAACCGTGATTATTAAAACTAAAACTGCTCTAGAGCATCCAAAGTGGTACAATCAAACAAAAAGATTTATAAGGTTAATAACATTTACTCAAAAAGAGCTCATATTGGAATAACCAAACTTAGAAACATCTTAGCAACTCATCAAATTTTGGCCCTTGGATAATTAAAACTACCAACTTTTTGTCAATAATCAAATTTAATTACCTTAACATTTCTTCAATCAAATATGCCACCATTACACAAAAACCTTCTTTCTTCCATTTTCAACATGTTTATAACAAAAATACTTTTAAAAACAGTTTTTATTCTTTTGCAAAAACAGTTTTTTTACGCGTTTTTTTTTTATTAAAACTGTTTTTTTCCAAATTTTTTGTAAACAGTTTTTTTTATTAAAACTTTTTTTTCAAAAATTGTTCTTTTGAAAGAAAAAACTTTTTCTATTCAAAAACTGTTTTTTTTTTAACTTTTTCCTGAAAACTATTTTTTTTAATCAAAGTTTTCAAAAACCTATTTTCTCTTTTTCTAATAACCTATTTTTATTAGTTTGAAAACTATTTTTAAAAAATTATTTTCTATGTCATAATTTCTAGATTTTTATAAGTTAAAAATGTGATGTAATAAGTTTTGTTTATTTAATTTTGATTGTACCATTGTGGACCTCTACATTACTAACATTAGCAACTCCTTAAATGGATAACCAAAAGATGATGTGATCACTATTGTCACCCCAGTTATAGATATTGGATTGTAGATTACGTACGCATACACATGCTCAGTTTTGAGTACTTGGGTGTCACTTTTGTAGTTTGCTTTGTCAAAATGAATGGCTAACAATAAATTAGGAAAAACAAAATTTAAAAATCACCATAGCTTTTTTATTCTGATTATAGTTTCACTCATAAAATCAGTTTTCACAATTTGTCCTGCGCATCTTATTCAAAAATTCTGTATTTTGCAATTTAAAACTCACAATCTAAAAATTAATTGACTCAAAAAAAAAACCACCAAAGTCTTTCTTCAACTTATGTTTAACAAAACTTTTGTGGCAAAATGTCATTTTCAGTTCAAATGTCTAAAATGTCTATTGTTTAGTTTAATCTTCCAATACAATGTTATTTTATCTTTATGTATTTCAAATTTCGATTCACCATTGCCTCATTTCACTTTATTCTTTCTTTTTCCGAGGTTGAAACTTGGAAGATACTCCCCTATGATCCTGAGAAAAAGATAAAATAGCCAATTGTCTCAAATACTTTCTCCGTTCCTAATTGTTAGTCTACTATTCCTTTTTGGGATGTTCCAAAATATTTGTCGTTTTAAAATTGAAAATAGAAGTTTGATGATTTTCAAAAGTGTCTCTCATGAGTGAATAGAAAAGTTTGTAAAATAGGTAGAATATAGAGATAATAGTGGAAAATAAAGTCTTTTTAGGCTCAAACCGAAGGAGTATTACATTCTCATAATGCAATTTTTACAAGAATGAGACATTCCTTTACCCACGCAAGAGTCTGCAGACTCTGCACAAGCTAAATCAAATTGAGAGATGGAGTACTTATTCGCGGGTTCTTTATGGAGGAAATGAATCACGATCATTCAAAAGTGTTCTGATGGTCTAGATTTTAATAAAACTCTAAATCTTCTCCGAAAAAGTTTCATTAACATTCAAATGGTCGCGATTGGCTTCGTAAAATCTTATTCCAAAACCCTCCGTGAATAAGATTATTGCAATGAAATTTAATAAACAGATCCCATGATAGAGCCCCGTAATGAGAACAAGTAAACACAAAAAAAGGCTCCTCACAAATAAGGAACAATAGATCCATTCTCGTTGTGCTCATATCGTGCCCTATTTTTTTCATGTGTGTGTCGTGTCTCTGTCATGGCCTAACTTTAAAATGTACAACAATTTAACTGGACCTATTGAAGTCGATTTTCATGCAGTTTAATCTATCGGGTCATGCTCATGATATGTCAATATTGATCCAACCCATTCGCACCTCTATGCATTTTTTAAAATTTTTAAGAAAACATATTACACAATTAGCTTTAAGCTTCTCACATTTTATTCCGTCTTTTATCTTTGGTAAGCACTAAGGAAAGGCTAATAGGACTAAATTAAAATAATACAGTATTATTATTTTCTAAACTTTAATGATATTAACACCGAATTTAACCTCCACTCTCCATTGTGTGTCGTGCCACTGCTATGGGCTAATCCTAAAACATATGACAACTCATCTGAACCTAATAAAGTGTATGTGCTATGCCCGTGCTGGCCCAGGCCGATTTTTTTTGTCACGACCCTAGCCCGCACCTAAAGGCTCTAGTCACAACAAAGCGCCAGTGATTCAATCACTAAGGCCAATTCAAAGTTAAAAATCTTATTAGCAAATGACTAAAAGGGACACAAGTACGAATAGCGGAAGCAAAACCCCATTTGATTTACATACGCCAAAATTAGAAGTCTTCACAAGCATCTCTACATTGCAAACCACCCAGAGCTGTGCATATTTACATACAAAAATGCTCACCAAAAACAACTCTCTATCTACAAGCCAACATCTACTTAGCGCGACCAAAAGAAGAGTTGCACGTCACCACTCTACATCCCGTTGCCTGAAACTTGGGAAAATTCATAAGCCAAAACTCGTATGAATGATTAATACGCAAATCGCATGCTTTCCATGGACAATGATAAAACCATTTAAAATTGAATCACATTTCATAGCAACATAGCATAGTAATGCACATCCTCTAATCATTTCATGTCCACCAGGCGTCCTCGGTAGCGGATAAGTTAAGACGTCTTTCGTTATCTGATTTAATAGCCATGTCTTACTAGCCTTTTAGCACGTGTCCCCTAGCAAGCTGGGAAGTGGGAGGATGTCATTAATTGTAACGCCCCAAATTTTGGGAACGTTAAAAGGGAAATTTCATTGATAAACTAAGTAGAATCTGGCTCATTATTACATCAAAATCTCCATAATAGAAGGAAGGGAACTAAGGTTCCTAACTACAGCTCCGCCTGTTCTTCCATCCTAGCCAGCTCTTCGGCTCCAAAGGTCTCCAAGGTGCACAGCTCACCCTGTTCATCTACAGAGTCTGACACATTATACCGGCGTCGCCACCAATATAATATGTCAGGGTCACCAAAGGTAACACCGTGAGCTTACAAAAGCTCAATAGAATATCCAAACCCACTAACCCTTAACTTACAAACAATAGATCATAAAATCAACAGAGTACAAGCAGGTTTAACAAAAACGATTAACGATAGCACATCATATTCACTATTCAAGTATCGTTGGTGTCCATGTTTTTCTGTGTTTCTCCTACGCGACTCGTCGTAGACCGTGTCACCATTTTTACTGTTCATAACCAAATCAACATTTTCAAAAATCCGTTTTTAACACACCCAACCTCGGTTCCGCCGTTCCGGGTTCCCGAGTATCCTCACAATGGTTCCGCTGCACCGGGTTCCCATTGGCACACAATTGCATTGGCTCCGTACCGCGGATAACCAAGCCATTCCTCACCATGGTTCCGCCGCTCCGGGTTCCCATGGGAACGCACACAATTCAAAACCCTCGGTTCCGCCGCTCCGGGTTCCCGAGTATCCCACAATGGTTCCGCCGCTCCGGGTTCCCATTTGGGGTTTTCGAAAAAAACTAAACCCTCGGTTCCGCCGCTCCGGGTTCCCGAGTATCCCCACAATGATTCCGCCGCTCCGGGTTCTCATTGGGTTTTTCACAAATCTTACTTTACACACGCACACAACTCACATAATGCCACCCAAAACCGGTCATTATGTAGTTTCAAAATATTTCATTCCTCGAAAAATATTTCCTTTCATTAATCACACCCTAGGTGTCATGTTTCTACTTTCTCGATTTCGTGTCTCGTTTTCATGCATAGACTCCGCGGTAGGACTTTTTACAAACATAAATCATTCATTGTAATTTTGAAACTAAACTAACAAGATCATCCAATTCTATATTAATAATCATGCTCATAACCATCCTAAAGATCAAAATACGAATACTTCTACCATCGATAAAGTCTTATCTTTCGAAAGCCGTTCTTTCTTTCTTTTTGGAAGTTCTAAACAACATATGTTTTTCCAAAAATAAAGTTAATATGTTCAACATATTCCCCATCCTTTTTATCTTTAAGGGAAAACACCTTTCTAGTTCTCATGTATTTTTAACGTACAAGCATCATACAAAATACTTGAAGATAGAGGATAAGAGCATTCTACTTATACTTAGGGAAGTGAGTAGAGAAAATCTACCTTGATCCGAAACTAGTCGGGGCCGAATAAGCTAGTTGGAATTCTACGGGCGGTGAAACTCGCAAATCTGGACCAAACTTTGGATGGCAGTAACTCGGTCAATATTTGGCCGAATATGATCGTTCTTGGGTCGAAATTGAAGCTCTCGAAGTGCTCTACAACTTTCGTGAAGGAAGTTGATCCTAGAAACTACTTTAGGTAGGAGAAAAATGGAGAGTATGCTGTCTGGAAATGAAATCCGAGATTTTTACTGAACTTCGGATGCCAATATCTTTGTCATTTCTTCACCGATTGGGATGGTTCTTGGGTCTAACTTGAAGGTTTCGAAGTGCTCTACAACTTTTCCGAAGGGAGTTGGTTCTAAAAACTACTTTAAGCAGGAGAAAAATGGAGATTCGTGGAGGGCAGTAAGCTGTCTGAAAAATGGAAATGGTTTCTAGAGAGAAGTGAGTGAAGGTGTGAGTTGAATGGAAGGCATGGGGTGCTATTTATAGCCAACACTTGAGCTCCTCCTCCCTCCTCTATGGCCGCCCCCCCTTCTCTCCTTTCTCCCATGGATTTGCTCCATTGAATGGTCATTTCAAGCCTTCAACCAAAATCCTAGCCTTCCATGACTTGTCTTTTCCATGTTAGGCCAAATCTTAGGCCATCATGAAGGGTTTTTGGCTTGTCAAGTCTATGGGGAGGTTGCTTGCAAGAAAGAATAGAATCATTGTACTTTGGAAGACTAGAAATGGGTTGGCATGGTCAAAAATAGGCTTAAGGCTATAAAGATTGCTTGTGCAAGTAATCAAAACACGAGCACACACTCCACCTCACTCTCTCACTCTCGGCCTCTCTCTCTCTCTCTCTCTCTCTCTCTCTCTCTCTCGTACTATGCACAAACATATATAGGTATATATATAAGTATATGTATATATATATCTAGGAAAGTAAAACCTAAGATAGTTAGGCTTAAGGCTAGAACATAGGTGTGCATGCATGGCAACTAGTCTTGCTTCTTGGAAGCAAAATGATGAGATTCCATATGACTTGTCTTGTCATGCTTATTGGCAAGTCAAAGGTCTATTAACCAAGGGACAAAAATTCCCTAACAATTATGGACCAAGGGGTAAAGGAATATTGGTAATAATTAGGGCTTGAAATGACTTGTCATGGGAGTAAAAATGATTACTCCTATGGTCTAATGGTCCTATAGGGTTTGGAGGGGTTCATAAGGCTCAAAGATGGTCTAAAAGGTCCAATTAGGGTTAGGGTATTGTAACTAGTGAATCGGTGGTTCGGTTCCTCCAACTAATCGGTTGAAACTAACTCTACTTGCCAAGTAGGATTTCTAGCCAAGAAATATGATTTAAAGATTTTATCTAACTCGTTAGAAAAATATACAAGTGCTTTTATAAGCATACTTGTTTTTAGAAAATGACTAGATTGCTCGGCGTGAAAGATATAATTTTATAAGTCTCAAATCTAATTATGACGGATTATAAAAATTAAAAAGAAATTTTTAGTAGCAAATCCAAGTAATTAAAATAAAATTTAAATATTTAATGAAATTTTTATTTACCAAAAATCAGGGTCATTACATTAATAGATATAGAACATGTCCATTTTTCATTGATATGCCATGGAGTTCATATCAAAGTATAAAACATCATTGAAACGAAAAGCTTATAACAAACCATGTGTTTTGGGTATTAATCACTCACCTCGAATCCACGTGTCACCCGAACCTCCTAAGACAATTAGACAATAAAACATGATTAGAGGATGTCAAACAAGCCTATTTTTAATAAATATAAGATTCTATGGTAAGAATAGGAAATTAGATAGCTAGCCTTAAAAATTAGTCACAGAATCTGCAGTTCCACAACCTTTAACCTAAAATCTGACTTTGCACGGAAATAATTAAGATACAATCTTCATGCATTTTTTTAGGTCTATGAATCTAGTTTTAAAATCAGAAATCGGATCGCAATTTCATTGCCCGAGCTCAAAATTATGACCGTTTCCCCAACACGTGTCTGTGCAGTCAGCATAGTCCGAAACTGCGCGCTGCGAGATTACGAATTTCTATAGAATTTAGTACTTTGATTCTGATCCCAAAATTTTTACCATAGATAAAGGACTCATAGAGGAACTCTTAATAAAAATTTCATAATTTTTGGAGTTTAGGAACTGCCTCAAAAATATTCTCCAAAATCAGGACAGATTCAAGATTTCAATTCTGCAGATTTTTTACAGGAAAACGCAGCCTGTTCCTCCTGCGATTTTCAACCCTTAAACCCATCCAAACTACTTCTAACTCACATCAAAACCTCACTAATCATGGTCAACTCATAGATATAGAAGGGTTACTCCAAAAACATCAAATTCATGCATCAAAACAAGTTTGAACATCCAATCCAAGGAATTTCAAGTTAGGTTCTTGAGTTTTTTAAGAGTTTAATCCCAAAACTCCAATTCAACTTGAACCAAACATCTAGAACACGAATTCAGCAATTAAAGCATGATATTCAAGTCAAGAAATATAAATTCAAGTGTGAAGAACATGATTTACCAAGTTAGAACTTCAATCAAAGTCAAGCAAGATCAACCCTAGGTTTCCCCAAATTTTCCCTTCTTTTTCTCCTTCTTCTCTTCCTCCTGCCGTCTCTCTCTCTCTCTCTCTCTCTCTCTCTCTCTCTCTCTCTCTCCTCTCTACGTTATGTGGTAGGAATAAAAGAAGAAGAATGTAGAACACCCTATTTTGTCTTGCTAGGCTTAGGAAAAAAATTATTGAGTGTATGTATGCCACATGCCAACTTATGCTCCAATTTCATTTAGCTAGCTAATTAAACCCAAAACACATCACATAATTAACTTAAAACATAATTAAAGATTAGGGGTATTACACGTGTAGTTCAATATATCGTGTTATGGTTGCGACGTGTCAATGTTGATTCGACCTATTTGTACCTCTATGCATTTTTTAAAGTTTAAGAAAACATATTACACAATTAGCTTTAAGCTTCTCACATTTTCTTCCGTCTTTTATCTTTCGTAAGGACTAAGGAAAGGGTAATAGGACTAAATCAAAATATTATACTTATTTTTTACAGTAAACTTTAATGATATTTACACCGAATTTAACCTCCACTCTTCATTGTGTGTTGTGCCCCTGCTATGGATAATCCTGAAACGTACGACAACTCATTTGGAGCTAATAAAGTGTCAGTGCTATGTCCGTGCTAGTCCAAGCCGATTTTTGTGCAGTTCAATATATCATGTCATGCTTGTGACATGTCAATATTGATTTTATCTTTGCAGTACTTAGAAAGAAATTTAAAAACGGCAAAGAAAGAGTGTGAACAACAAAAGAGACTTCGTTCACTTTGAATAGGTCTTTAAGGCGAGGAATTTCTTTTCCTATTTGAGCCATGCTCGTTATTTTTATTTTAGCTAAGCTTTTTCACCGTAACGGTCTATATCTCAGAAGATTTCAAGTGTCATTATTTCACAAAACCATAATTACAAAGGAGTATCTACATAAAATAATTCATTAATTTATTATGGAAAGAAAAAATAGTAATCCCACAAAAAATAGCCAAGTATCTCAAAAATGTTTTCATACTTGTAAAAAAATAAAAAATTTAAGGCCTATTTAATTATCTAAAACTTTTTTTCTTCCAATTTTTTATATATTTTTTGATTTCTTAATATTGTATTCTTTGAAGAAAATACGAAGAAACAAGAAGGAGACTTCTCACAAAAGGGCACATAAAACCCCATAGCCATCTCTCCATTGTGTATCGTTCCCCTGCCATTGATTGCGCCCATTCGGTTGTCGTTGAAATTTACCAAACGGCTATCAAATTTAATTATTTACTAACTGGACTACAACTAAAAATTTGCATAATATAGCGAGAAAGTCCGAGTCGATCCACAGGGAGCTCGAATATAGCTTGTTCGGATTATAGATGTAAGGGTTTTCGACGTTTAGACGGCCAACTTTTGATTTTTCTTTGCAAGGTGATAAAAACACTCTTATGGAAAAAAGACTAGAAATGAGTTTTAACTAAGAATTAAAAGCGGCAAGGCAATGGAGTTACTTACGCCCGTAACTTAAGCCATCTAATAATTCTCAATGAAAACACGGTTGAATCGCACGGTATAGGCTATCAACAGGAAGATTTAGCTATGAAAATGGTTAGACTTGCTATAGAGTTTGAATAACAAACTAAACACAAGGCGTGACATCGCTCTCGGAACCATGTAAGCGAGCACATGATCACCGGAGGTTAACAACGCCAAGACTTGCATTCAAACTAAATATCAAGGTCATGAACTAGAAGCATAGTTTGGAAAGCGAGCAAGTTCTTACGTTCTTTTGGCAAACACAAGGCGAGACATAGCTCACGAAAACATGTGAGCGAGCACATGATCACCGGAGGTTAACATCGACAAGTTTTGTTACATAAAAGGTGAACCATGCACATTTCCAAACCAAACCTCAAGTCTTAAGTTGAGAAAGGCAAGATTAACCAAAGTCACAAGGGGTTATTCACCCATGGCCAAGTCTTATTGACTACTCACACATAACTAAAAGACTAGACATGATAAGAAAATAGAGCAAAAGATTTAACCAAAGAAAATGAAAATAAACTTGATTTATGCAAAAATCCAAAGCATAACTACAACATTAATAAACGAGAAATTAACATTAAACAAATATTTACTTGAATTCTAAGGAAATTACAATGGGAAAAGCATGAACAATAATAGAGGTCTCTCTAAGAGAGAGGACCAAAGCTAGAACATAAAGTAGATTTTTAACTAAAGTGAGAGAGAAGGGTATTTATACAACTCAACTTCTCTCCCAACAAATATCCTATAAACATACCAAAACCAACTATTCCATAAATGGAAGGTCCAAAAAGCAGCAAATATATGGCCGAAGGCTCGTGGTATCGATACGGATTAAACAAAGTATCGATACCACGCTGCTAATTTGAAAAGGGCATTTTCCCGTAGTGATCCCGTATCGATACGGGTTAAGGCCGTATCGATACAACAAAACCTGCCTTCCCACGAAACTAATGCGTATCGATATAGAATAAGGCTATATCGATACGGAGAGGTTATCTCCAGTCTTCAGGCCAGCCTTCAAAACTTGGCACCCGACGGCTCCCAGCAGCTTCCATAGCTTCACAGCACCTTATTTTCATTCTTCTAAACTTAAGTAAAGACTACATTTTAAACTTTTCTTTTACCTTTTCTTTATTTTAATTTATTTAATGAAAATAAGAAAGTATCCCCCATTTGAAAACAATAGCCTTACCAGAATTTCAAGATTTCAATTAAATCAAAATGTCAATCACCCACTTTTAGTGTAAAATGGAAAACTGAACATTTTTCTCAAGAGAAAATGGATCAAAACATGACCTTACTTTTCAAATAAAATCTTGTAACTTTGTAGTTACTTTTAGAAAAATTCAAGAATCAATTACCGCCATTTTTAATCTCGAAAATCGATACTTTTTCAGAAAGTCATTTTTCCATACTTGGACAGATTTTAAGGGGCCGACAGGGTTTTCGGGTACTTCGAAGCACTTGGGCCATCTATGGCGTTGAAATGAGCATTATTTGCACGTTTTACCTGAAAACACTAAAAACACACCTTACGTGCAGTATCAAATAAAAGCTAGATACATGCAAGTTAAAACAACATAAAATGGGACAAGTCGCACCAAATATCTACAATATTGGGTGCTCATCAGCCATAAGATAACTCTAGAACGTACAACAACTCATCAGGATTTAATTAAGTATTTGTGCGGATCTCGTGCTGGCCCAAGCCAATTTTCGTGCAGTCCAATATATTGTGCCATGCTCATGACATGTTAATATTGATCCAACTCATTTGTAAAGAAAACATATTACACAATTATCTTTAAGCTTCTCACATTTTCTTCCATCTTTTATCTTTCGTAAGGACTAAGAAAATGGTAATAGGACTAAATTAGAAATAGCATTATAATTTTTCAAATTTTATTGATAAATACATCGAATTTAACCTCCACTCTTCATTGTGTGTCGTGCCCTTGCCATGGGCTAACTCTAAAAAGTACAATAACTCATTTGAACCCAATAAAGTGTATGTGCTATGCTCGTGCTAGCCCAAGCCGATTTTCGTGCAATTCAATATATCGTGACATGTCAATATTTGATCCGATCCATTTGTACCTCTGTGCATTTTCAAACATTTTAAGAAAATATATTACACAATTAGCTTTAAGCTTCTCATATTTTCTTCCGTCTTTCAACTTTCGTAAGGAATAAGGAAAGGGTAATAGGACTAAATTAGAAATAATATTATTTTTTCAAACTTTAATGACATTTACACGGTATTTAACTTCCATTCGTCATTGTGTGTTGTGCCCCTGCCATGAGCTAAATCTAAAACATATGACAACTCATCTGGACCCAATAAAGTGTCGTGCTATGTCCGTGCCAGCCCAAGCCAATTTTCGTACAATTCAATATATCGTGCCATGCTTGTGACTTGCTAATATAGATCCAACCTATTTGTACCTCTACGCATTTTCAAAAAATTTAAGAAAACATAGTATTACACAATTAGCTTTAAGCTTCTCATGTCTTTTATCTTTGTAAGGAATAAGGAGAGGGTAGTAGGACTAAAATAGTAATAATATTATTTTTTCAAATTTTAATTATATTTACACTGAATTTAACCTCCACTCTCCATTGTGTGTCGTGCTCCTGCTATGGGCTCACTCTAAAACTTACGACAACTCATCTGGACCCAATAGTGTCGTGATATGCCTGTGCTTGCAGTTCAATATATAGTGCCATGCTCGTGACTCGTTAAATAGATTTGACCTATTTGTACCTCTATGCATTTTAAAAATTTAAGAAAACATATTACACAATCATCTTTAAGCTTCTCACATTTTCTTTCGTCTTTTATCTTTCGTAAGGGTTAAGGAAAGGGTAATAGAACTAAATTAGAAGTAATATTATTATTTTTCAAATTTTAATAATATTTATATTGAATTTAACCTCCACTCTGTCGCGCCCCTGCCATGGGCAAACTCTAAAACGTACGATAACTCATCTGGACCCAATATAGGTGTCTGTGCAATGCATGTGCCGACCCAAGCCAATTTTTGTGTTGTTCAATATATCGTGTCGTGCTCATGACTTGATAATATTGATCCAACCCATTTGCACCTCTATGCATTTTAAAAAATATTAAGAAAATAAATTACACAATTAGCTTTAAACTTCTCACATTTTCTTCCTTCTTTTATCTTGCGTAAGTACTAAGGAAAGGGTAATAGGAGTAAATTAGAAACAATACTATTATTTTTCAAACTTTAATAATATTTACACCAAATTTAACCTCTTATCTCCATCTTAAATTTTATCTTTGAAGTACTTAGAAAGAAATTTAAAAATGGCAAAGAAAGGGTATGACCAACGAAAGAGACTTCGTTCAATTTAAATATGTCTTTAAGCCGAGGATTTTTTTCCCTATTTGAGCTACGCTCGTCTAGCGAAGCTTTTTCACCATAACATTCTACATCTCATAAGATTCCAAGTGTCATTATTTCACAAAAGCATAATTATAAAGGAGCATCAACATTATTATGGGAAGAAAAAAATACTAATCCCACAAAAATAGCCTATTATCTAAAAAATGTTTTCATACTTGTAAAAAGAAAACAAGAAGAAGCAAAAAGGATTCATTATTGTCAGGCATGTTTAATTACCCATAACTTTTTTTCCTTCCAAATTTTATATTTTTTGATTTCCTAGTATTTTATTCTTTGAAGAAAACAGGAAGAAACAAGGAGACTTCCCCCCGAAAGGGCACATAAAAACCCCATAGCCAGATTCCCCTTCCCCCCATCTTCTTGGTCTTCCCTTTCCAATTTCTCTCTCCTGAGCCCCTCTCTCTCTCTCATCGAGAGATCGTCTGGGACTCACCAGCTTCCTCAACTCCCTCTCCTCCTCTTCTCTCTCATCACCCACCCTCTCTCTGTCTTATCAATTCCAATTCTCACTTACCTCTCAAGTTGACTCTCAAACCTTCAAAACCCACTCCCCATTTCCTCAAATTCTAGGGGTTTCTCTCTCTCTCTCTCTCTCATCGCCAGATCCCAACCAGCCCATCTAACCCCACCACACCCATGGCGATCCGGTTCACCGTCACCTACTCCGGCTACGTTGCCCAAACCCTCGCCTCCACCAAAACCACACCCTGCCGCCTCTTCCAGGAATGCTTCCTCGGCTCCCGCTCCCGCTTCCTCTGCCCCACCCAAAACCCCGAAAAAATCGATCCCAAATTCAGTTTCCGTCCTACATCGTCAGCATCGTCTATGTACTCGACTCTCGCTTGCGAAATCCTTGGAGGTCAGAACTGTAATTCCTCCCCGATCGTCGTGGGTTTGGTCTCCCTATTAAAATCCTCGGCCGGGGTATCCGGGCCGTCGACTTTGGCGATTTCTCCGTTCAAGGCGTCGTCGATCGTTCCGTTTCTGCAAGGGTCGAAGTGGCTGCCGTGCAACGAGCTGATTCTGGGTTCGGCTATAACTGTAGCGGATCAAGGCGGGAGGAGGACCGGCGGAGGAGAGAAGGCGGCGAGGGAGGTGTCGGAGGGGGGCGTGAGCGCAGCGAGGAGCAGTGGTTGGCTTGGGAGGCTTTTGAATTTCGGGGCGGAGGATGCGAAGGCAGTGTTGACGGCGTTGACTGTCACGATTCTGTTCAGGTCGTCGTTGGCGGAGCCGAGGTCGATTCCATCGGCTTCGATGTATCCGACTCTGGATGTGGGTGACCGCGTTTTAACTGAGAAGGTACAAGTTTGTTAAATTGATTGTTCTTTTGTTGAGGTTCTATTTGTTAAGTGTACATGCCTCATTGGTAACATGAAAAGTTTGGTCGGAATGGACCTTGGTATATAGTACATTTTGATGGATGGAATGATAGATTACAATAAATGTGTTGGCATCTGCTGTTTCCTTTATTGTTTTGATACCTTGATATCGTATCTATGAATCATTAGGGGTGTAAACGAGCCAAGCTAGCATCGTAGTGTTCGAGAGCTCGGCCTGTCTATGAAACGAGCCTAAAACTCGAGCTCGAGTAAACAAGCCTGGGCCTGACTAATTTACATAATGAGCCTCTTTCAACAAGTTGAGCCTATACAAAGGAGCCAAGCTTATGCGAGCCGAGCCGAGCTGAGCTTTTGAGTGTTGAGCTCGGCTCGTTTAGTAAACAAGCCTAATACTTGAGCTCAAGCTTTGCTCAATCACTAAATGAGCCGAGCCGAGCCAAGCCTTAATGAGGCTCGTGAGCAGCTCGGTTCGTTTGCCATCCTATCAAGGATTGACTAAGCTCGGTTCGTTTGCCATCCTATCAAAGATTGACTAATCCAGGATCTATCCCTCTATCCACTAGCGGGAGCGCAATTCAACTGGGTCAAAGTCTTTGCCTTGCATAGACTTGGCTCAGGAGTTGATAGCATAAGATTTGAACCCAAGACCAAAGGCTTCCTTACGTCCCTATTGGCATGTGACTCACTGCGCCAACATGCAGAGTGTTAACAACTGTCATTACTTTTTAGCATTAGAGTCGTGCAGTTTGGGCAAAACCATGTTGATTCTTGTCAATATCATCATACAAGGAGCCAAAACTAATTTTTGAGCATGTCAAAAGTATCATGCGTCCAATAACCATTCATATATTCTTCACTATCACAGCTTCATACTTGGTTTTTTCAGGGGGAATATTGAAGTGGACAATTCTATTCCAATTTCTTTGAGTGTGTGATTCACTCTCTTTACTGAAAACCTTTTTGAAGGCATAGACCGATACCTAGTCTATTAATTTTAAGCTATCCTTCTTTTGAGAGTATATATTATGTGATTCTGTCCATAAACTGTATTCATAAATTTAATGGTTCATGCGTGCTTGTTCTTGCAGTATAAATAACACTTGTGCAACTTTTGCTTTGTGAACTTTTCCTGGAATTATGATAGATGGAAGTAGATGTTTCACTTGGTTTGTAAGTTTAAGTTATGTGGGATAAAAAAGGGGAGCCTCCTTAATTCTTTGAGTTTTCATATTGTTTTTATCTGGTGTCTCAGGTTTCATATTTCTTTAGGAAGCCTGATGTTTCCGATATAGTGATATTTAAGGCACCCCCAATTCTTCAGGTCAGTAATGAGTTTGCAAAGTGCTTAAATAACAATCTTTTAACCAATTCATTAGAAACTAATACATAGGATGTTCTGATTTGGTGATGCAGGCAGTTGGCTATAGTTCTCGTGATGTTTTTATAAAACGAATTGTTGCGAAGGAAGGGGATTACGTTGAAGTAAGAAGTTCTCTCTTATAACTGAAAATAAGACATTGCCTCGTCTTGATATCTAAATATCATGTGTTTCTATGCTTAATAGGTGCGTGATGGTAAGTTACTGGTGAATGGTGTTGTGAAAGATGAGGATTTCATTTTGGAGCCCCTTGCTTATGAAATGGATCCAATTGTAAGGATTTGTGGTTCTTGTTTTCTTGATGCCAATTTCTTATCCTCAGCCCCTAACTATTTATTACGTCGGTCTGAAAATCATTGCAAATTAAATTTCTGCAGATTGTGCCTCAAGGTTATGTGTTTGTAATGGGGGACAACCGCAACAACAGTTTTGATTCCCATAATTGGTAATTCCTTGCAATCAGTATGTATTTCCTTCTTTTTTTCTGTAGTTGCGCTGTTCCGTAGTTTTCTCGCCATGAAACTTTTCATGGATGCTGAATCCTAAACACAGAAAATTGAAGAAGATTAGTTAACAATGTGCATCTATTATGGGAGAAGATTTGTTTTGACATGTTACTTGCGCCCTTTTTTTCAGGGGTCCGCTACCAATCAGAAACATCGTTGGTAGGTCGCTGCTTCGTTATTGGCCCCCCTCCAAAGCCTCTGACGCTATTTATGAAGAACCAATAGAAGATGATGCAGTGGCAATCTATTGACCTCTTCTTGAAAAACCGATCTCAGCTATTTAACTTGTTTCAGCTCTAACAACATTACAAAATTTTCTACAACAAATTTGTAGGGAAACAGAGCCCTTCAATGTCAATCTTTGCTCTACCCCTTAACTATCCAATCCATTATATCATGTTACAAGGTCACTACAGGAAGAATGCAAAACCTATTTTACCATCCGAGTAATCTATATATGCAATTGTTTTTTTTCTTTTGACTCAATATTGAGCATCTGTAAATATTCCGACTTCCAATGTCTTGGGTATCCCAAATCATTGCAACGATGAGTTTGTGATAAGATGTCGTCAATGTTTGGTTTTGCATTCTTCCTGTAGTGACTTTAAAACATTGTTGCAATGTAGTGGCTCAATTTTATCATGTTTTAAAGTCACTACAGGAAGAATGCAAAACCAAACATTGACAACATCTTATCACAAACTCATCGTTGCAATTATTTGAAGTGGGAATACTTGCGGATGCTCAATATTGAGCCAACAAAAGGAACACAATTGCTAATATAGATTACTTGGATGGTAAAATAAGTTTTGCATTCTTCTGGTCGTGACCTTGTAACATGATATGATGGATTGGATAGTTAAGGGGTAGAGCAAAGATTGACATTGAAGGGCTCTTGTCTCCCTACAAATTTGTTGTAGAAAATTTTGTGATGATGTTAGAGCTGAAACAAGTTCAATAGCTGAGATCAGTGGTACCCTATGGTAAAGATTCTTCATTTTATGACATTAAAGGAAGGCTTGTAAAGCTTCTTGCAGTTGTTAACTTCTCTAATTTCTGGTGTGCCTGCATTGTGAGCCAGTTGCTTTTGAAGTAGTAATACAATTGAGTTAACCTTTTTTTATGTTCGACTAATCCATGAAGTGATGTATTTGTGCATTGGGTACTACTATTTCATTTGGCATGTGCATTTCTGTCGTCTTGGTATGTGCGAAAAGTATAGTAGGTTCTCTGGTAAGTGGTGCTCGGGGTCCCACGAGGGAGAAAAGGAAGCTCTGCATACGCTTTTGAAGTCGAGCTAGCTCTCTCTTATGTAGCAGCTCTTCCGTGAATTCCCAGTCTTGGAGTGTTCAGACTGGAAATCAATCCTGTCCAGACGATGCGCACTCTTGATGGGCTCGGAAATGTGAATCCAGGGAGGCCGTGGATGTCCCGGCCTGGCCATTTTTTTCTTTTTTCTTTTATTGACTACATGAAATCCACAAGTCTAAACTCCAACAGATGTTCCATGATATAATGTTCTTGATCATACCCTCTCTCCCTTTTCTTTCCCCGACTCTCCATTCCGAGGGGATCGACCGATCGAGTTTCTTAGTAGAAAGAGGAATGTTCCTTCTAGTCACAGTATTCTTTCTTGCTCAACTCAGCATGCATTTTAGAGTGTTGTACATGCGTGTGCCGATGAAACTTCGATGGTTTCGTTCATGTATCGTTGTCGCTGTAACGGCGCTCCAATATCAATTTGAATAATTACTTGTGTTTCGTACGCTTCGTTTTGGCATCTCAATGCAAGTATGTGAGCTTATTTTGAGTACTCCATTTTATAACAAGTTGTGATGATTAGATGCTTAATTATTAATTAGGAAGATCCGTGGAGGATTTTTCAACTCGCTGTAATTGAATTTTTTCTACTTTAGTGCTTGTTTTGTTTTCTTTAATCTTAGAAGAAAGACACATGTAACTACACTTTTTCGAAAGGAAAAAATCTAATTTGTTTTACAGTTCCTAATTCATTTGCCTTACGACTATTATATGAGAGAAGAAGACATGTTATTTATAGTTTAGCCTACAATTGTTGAGCTATTACAGTCGGCTGAAAATCATACACAATTGTTTAAGTGGACCATCTTTTCACCTTTTGCATTGCTTTCATTTGGCTGTAAGACGTGTTCTTTACCTTGTTAATACTAGAGGCCGGTAAAGCCGAATTTTGCATATTTTGACACTATTGAATCAAAACAATTTTTGACCGATTATGCCCAATAACTTCCCGCATGCCCGGCCTCTAGCAGGTGTAATTGAGGCCCCTAGCCTTTGCAAAATATTTGGACCTAAGACGTGAAAATAGGCAGTTCAAAAAAGAAAAAAAAAACCAGACGTGAAAATAGTGCGGCCTTTTGGGTTATAATTTAAAAATGACAGCCCAGGATGTATTTTGATAATTAATATCCGTTAAGGGCATGCTGAGAACATTTGTTAATGAACAAAATGTCCTTGGCGGATATTAATTATCAAAACACGTCATTGGCCTTCATTTTCCCTCAATAATACGGGGCTTATGGGCTTCCCCTTCGGGAGACACTTGGGCCGTGTTCACTATTTACTGGAAGGCCCATTTTCTATAAAACGTCGCCCACGTTTGATGGAATTATTAAACAAGATCAAACTCAAGAATCAAATAAATGGGACAGGTGGAATTCACAGGATAGTGGCTGAATTATAGTGGCGGAATGGTTGTATTAATTTTTAAGCTCAAACAAAGGTAATAAAGTCAATTTAAGTTTTTAATTTTCGAAATTTGATTAGTAATATAGAGGCTTTTGATATTGATAAAAACAGATTTTTGCAAAAAAACTAGATTACAAAATCAAAAACTGTTTATGAGTCCAAAAAATATTTCTTAACAGAGTACAACTTAAAATAAAATTCACGTGTAAAAAAATCCTTTATTATATAAAGATTACCCATGTAGGGAACTATCGATCTTCACAGGATAGTGATTTTTCCCGTCATTTCATGCATATGTTTTGAAAAAACGGTTTTTGAAGGAAAAAAACAGTTTATGTTAGAAAAAATAGTTTTTCAAAACAAAAAACAGTTTTTCAAAAAACACACTTTGTTCACTTAAAAATTATAAATACAATTTTGAGAAATTTTGAAAGAAATGTATTTACGCAAATAGTTTTGAAATTTTAAAAACTAGAAATACAGGTTTTTTAAAACAGTTTTCTATAAAAGAGTTTTGAATAACACACTTTATTTACTTACAGTTTTTAAATTTTTTGAAAAAGTTGATTTTTGTTTAAAAAAAGTTTCTGAAAAAACCATAAAAAAAAACCCCGAAAGTCACAGTTTTTTAAAATCATTTTTTGAAAACATTGTTGAGAGAAAGAGAAGGTTTTTTGTAATGTTGGTGTACTTGATTGAGAAATAAAATTTGGTTATTGACAAAATATTGCTAGTTTTGATTATTGAAGAGCCAAAATTTGATGAGTTGTTAAGAGGTTGCTAGGTTTGGTTATTCCAATGTGAGCACTTTTTTTATCTAACATTGCTAACTTTAACAATTTTTTGTTTTGCTTATTTCACTATAGATGCTTTAATAATGAAAGAAATATGGTAATGATTGAAAAACGTTATAAAGTAATGATTAAAAAACAAAACTAAAATGCGAAACGAAGAAGGCCAAAATGTTTTGGACTTCAAGTCCTACTTGGTACTTGTTCAACACCAAATTTTGGCAGTGCTAGTGCTATTATTGGTGTCAAATTCGACGTCAATTTTGACAATTGCCAAACTGACATCATTGACTTTGGATTTGGCCCAATGGTTGTGTAGCCGTCCAAAGTTTAAGTGGTTTCACTCCAACATACAGAATGTTGGCCCTCGTAGTATCATTTAGTCTAAAACAAAAACTTATCACAACAACCAAAACCATTTCATTTGCATCTCAAAAATGAGATGCATTAAACCAAATGGTCTGATTTATGCCCAAATGACACGCTGTAGCGAGCTAAAAAATTGTTTTAGCTATACCAGCAATTATGATACACCAACGGATAAACTTGCTCTAATAAAGCGCAACAGTAGCGCAACATTATAATGCCGGTACGCATCTACATTCTATCACTAAAAATTGCCAAAAAGAGATGCACAAAAACAAACGGGGTATGACATTTCAACTAGCTAGCTAGGGTGAGTGTGATGGATGCATCAATAGGGAGCAATGGCCGGTGGGAATTTCATCATAACCTTGTAACCTTATTTGTGGAAGAGTATTACATCAACCTCGACCTCCTAACCATTCAAACTATTTTAATGCTACACTATAATAATGGGTAACTGCAAGAGGTAAGCCGCACCACACACTACTCTATGCTTTCTAGGTAACTAGCCCTAACCCCCATTCATTACACTAACCCTCTCTATAATGATGACAATATTTAGGGTGAGTTTTTTTTTTTTTTTTTTTGGTGCCAGTAGGATAACACGCACGTGGTACTCCGTTGATTAATCAGATCGTTCAATCGTATTTTGGACGGTCTGAATTTTAGAGAGAGAAAAAGAGGAGTCAAGAATTGACTCTTCCCACAAAAACTTCTGATTCAGGGTAGTTAGTTTGGCAGCGGAAGTGGATCCACTTGGACTACAGTGGAAACTTGGACCATCTAGTGCTGCAATTAATGCTTCGCATATACTCAGAGCAAAAATTCTACAACCCTAGAGGCTCTTCATGAGAAAAGTTAAATCTTCTCACAAAGAATCACTGAACGGATGCGAACTATTGATTTTCTCGATGTGTAGTCCTCACTTGGATTGTTTCTTCCGGTTTAAAACTTAGAGCTGAGAGAATCCCATGCCTTCGGCAGCCTATTCTGAAAAAAAAAAAAATCTGGCAGCCTAGTTTGGTTAGGTCATGTTTGGTTGAAGGTGATAAGAATGAACAATATTTGAAACTCAAGATTGCAATATGAACAATATTTGGAACTCGTTAATCTATCGAATCAATCTTGTAATCTACAAACTCAAACGCGCTATCAGTACTCGACACATTCAGCCTTTGATATTACTCAAAATCAACGCATATATAAACTCGTTTAAAATTGACTGTATATACTCATAAAACAAACTTCTAACAGGCAACAACTATACTCTTGTCTTAATTGGCACGTTTGTCAGTTCTATTGGACTTGGGGCACCATGGTGCAGCCCTAAAATGCCTCTACCTTTGTTCCTGTTTTACATCCACAAGAAGATTGCACGATGGAAAGAATTGTTTAACGTCCACAGCAAGATTGCACGATGGAAAATTCTTTCGCGAAATCTTACGGCTGATATTGCACGGGAACAAACATACCGACATCTTGTGGATGGAAAATTCTTTTGTGAAATCTTACGCAGATATTACACGGGAACAAACATACCGACATACTTTCGGAACTAACGCACAGACATCTCTTGTTTATCAGCTCCACCGTCCGAAGAACAGAGGAAAAGTACTAGTAAAAATTAACCCATAATCCAAACAAAGAGTGAGTTGTAGCCATAATATTAATGCAAATAAAACCAACACTGGTTTGTTAAACTTGCCTATCCCAAACAGACCATTACATTTACAGAGAGTCCCCAAATTCGTCCAAAATCCCACCCCATTTGTAACATTCCGATATTCCAAAATCTTCCAAAATGTAGACTAGTATTCGTAAATAACCCCTGTTTTTGTACCCACCCCCCAAAAAAAGACTCACAAAACAGCAGCATCAGCAACCAAGTAGAGCAAAAAAAAAAAACCAAAAGAAACCAGAAAGAGAGAGAAGCTTAACCCCTTTTTCTCCCATTTCTCGAAAAAGCTCAGATCAGCCGAGATTTTCTCACTTGAGCCCCTCACCTGGCGTGGAAATAGCAAGATCCGGCCAGCCATAGCAACTCCCATCGCCCAACCCTCCTTCCACACCCCCTACCTGCCACATGTTGCCACCACCCTCCGCCCCACCACCACCGCCGCTGCCGCCAACGCCGACATTTTCACCGCTAACATCCTCCATCTGCCACATGCCCGGCCCGACCCCAAATCCCATCTCACGGAACCCAGCCCCATACCCGCCCAGACCAAAAAACCCGCCCCCATTCAGATTCAAGAGCGACGCGAAACCCCCCGCCTCGGGCACCTTCTCGTTCAGGTTCACCACGGAACCCAACGGCATGTGGATTTGGGTAATCGGGTCGACAGGTAACGGGTCGTGGCTCGAGTTAGAAGAGGTGGCGGTGGTGGTGCGAGAGCGTTTGTTGCTGGGGTTTTTGTGGGCGCGGGTGGCGCCGCCGACGGGGACGTTGCGGAGGGTGCCGCCGCGGGTCCAGTAGCGGCGGCAGGACTTGCAGTAGTGGCGGGGCTGGGAGAGGTTGTAGTTGTTGTAGTAGCAGAACTTGGTGTTGGTGGACGAGCAGCGAGGGCAGGGGAGCTGTTCTGTCTCCGGCGGGTGGGTCCCGCCGTGCAGTGGCCGCGCCGGGCGGCGGTCGCCTGAGTCTGACGATGGCATTTTGGTTTACCTTGTGCTGAGTTTTGCTTGTGAGGTGGATTTTATTAGTGGAGAGAGGAGAGTGTAGTGGGAAAGGGAGAAAATAAGAGAGAATGAGAATGAAAATGGGAGCAGGTTTTGTTGGGAGGAGAGAGGGAATATTATACTCCTATGAGAGAGAGAGAGAGAGAGAGACGATTTTGTATGCAGGAAGGCGACAAAGTTAAGGTCCGTTTAAGACGCAGGGGGGAAGTCTTTGCTGGAAGAGGACTTTTCCGAAAGCGGTGGGTTGTCTGCTGCATTGAACGACGTCGTGGTTGTATACTTTCTAAGGATAAAAGCGGGTTTTTGTTGCCTCTTAAACTGTGTGAAAAGCCAAAGAATGATTTGGGATAATGATTTTTGTTTTTATTTTATTTTTTTAATCATGATTTTTGTTTTTATTAGCCTTCATAATGTGTGTGGAGACTGGAGAGTGATCTAACAATTAAGGATAATTCGGTAATTTACAATGAATAATGACAAAAAAAGAAGGGCAAAAATCATATCCCAAGATTTTTATATAGAGTTCAAGTCGCATGCATGTACGAGTAATGATTTTGTACCTCTGTTTTTGCATAATTCAATTGCGGAATTGTCAATAAAACTTCAACGAGATTTTTTTTTTTTTTTTTGTGTGAGCAATCTGTCAAGGAATTATAGAGAAACAAAGATGTAGAGACAAGGTACAAGTCACTTAGTGGCCTTTATGTTTTGAAAATAATTTTGTTCATTTACCACTCACGTAAATAATTAACAACTCCAATTGGTTTGAAAGCTCGTTTTATTTGTTAATAAAAATGTCAATCGATAATTGGATACTAGTTGTCATTTCTAACAAAAATAATCAAACTTCCTAAATCAAGGCAAGTAAGTTAATCTTTACTCGTGTGAGACTGCCTCATAGTCCATTAGACACATTATAGATTTTTCAGACTACCCTGTTGAAGACTACACCGTCGATAAAAAAACTACAAAAAAAGTATATAAAAAAAATTAATCTGGGTGGCATATTGCACAAGGGACGAGACAGTCCAAGTTTCGATTGGACGAGACAGTCCCAATTTGAATCATATTTTCACCGTCACGTTCACTCCAAAATTAAGAATCAAAGAAGATACAATTCGATCTATTGCCCGATACAACTAGACTTTTCACTCAGTGTGTCATTCCAACTTCACATTTTTAATGCATATATCATAAAGCTTGCGATATTTGCACTACATCAAAGTAGTAGTATTAATTTATCTTAGGTTACACTCAATTGTCGTGTACATGGGGATTATCGTATTACCTTTGTATACTGCGCTACCGTACTTGAAGGTACAAATGTACTATATCGTCTATATAGTATGGTAATCCCAATGTCCTTAATAATTCTGACCTAGCTCGATTGTAATCTTCGAAACATTGTTTTAGTAAAAAGTAGACATTCCACTCATGATTTTGTTCAAATATTAATCCAACTTGTGTTTTTTTAAAAAGTAGAGCGAAAAAGTATTCGCAGCTATGTCGTTTCGAAATCTGTTTCACACTCGACATTCCACTCATGATTTTGTTCATTATTGATCCAACTTGCGTTTTTTTAAAAAGTAGAGCGAAAAAGTATTCACGGTTAAGCTGTTTTGAAATCTATTTCACCCTCGACGTGGTCCGAATTTGTTTGATCAATAAGTCTAGAATCACAAACATTTGCACACACACACTTGCGTACAATTTATTAGGATGTCATTAAGGTTATGAAGTGTATTAAAACGTGTAAAAAAAATGTAGACTAGTGTATGATAGTATATTGAGAATTGTACAAGATACATTGAAAGTAATGTGTGCTCTTTCGATAATTTTTTTTAGCTTATTAACAGTCGAGTACTGAGCTATCAATTTTCTCCATTTCTTCCCTTGTATGTCAGACAAAATTTTGACCCCGTTCATTTTGGTATTTTAGATTTGTTGATAATGAGGATAGAGAGAAATAAAATAATAATAAAAATATAAATAATAATTAGAGAGAGATTGAGAGAAAAATAAGAAAAATGATTGAAAATAAAATAAAATTATGATTAAAATTTAAAATTCAAAACCATTAAATAAATGTGTCAGTTGTCTCGTTTGAATCTCTCTGGCAGCGTGTTCAACTTTTTTGACTTTTTTGAGTTTAGCATTTTTCTAAGTTTAATCATTTGTATTTTATCTGTTTAACGGGGAAAATCAGGAAAGTAAACGAAGAAATGATCCAAATCTATCAATCAACAGTACTTTTTTTAATCTAATCAATTAACAGTACTTCAGTTATAGAGTAAGTAGCCGTTCGAAAAAAGGTTATAGAGCACGTACTATAAAAAAACAAGCTGAAGTTCAAAAGAAACAAAAACATATCCAAATTTGACACAGAAGAATGCCAATTGCCAAACCAAAGTTCAAAACTTGTAAACAAGGAGATGGCTTGGTCGTCAAGGGGAGGAGAGAGAGGGAGGGAGGGAGGGAGGGAGAGAGAGAGAGAGAGAGAGGGAGGGAGGAGAGAGAATAATGTAAATAGTACTGTACTAGGAGTGTAGGAGTAGTATTTGGGGATAGGTGGACCGACAGCATCATTAATGTCGGACAGCGTGGGGAGCAATAATTGGGCATATAAACATAGCATAGCATAGCCCCCCATCGAAATCAATTGCATCAAGTCCGCGTAATCAGATTTTCTCCCCCATCACTACCGCCATCACCGCCCCCTCTTCTTTCCATAGGTAGGTCTGTTTTCACGGACTAATAAGTTGTGGGTCAGAATATTGTTAGATTCACGATAAATTTTTTCATTGAGAAAATTTTATTGACAGAAGAGTTGTGAATAAGGTTTATGTCGTTTAATCTCGTCTATTCAAAAGTATTTTGGACAAATTAAATTAAAACAATCTATTAATGGTAACAAATTATTTTTAATCTAGATTGTTCAAAACACTTTTTGATGACCGACATTGCATGAAGCTGTGAATAAGTTTTTCTCTTTTTGAATTAACCAATTATTTCAATGAGGGGAGTATAAAAAGTTGAAAAATATTACTACCAAAAAGACCAAAAAAAAAAAAAAACCGAATAGCTAATTTTGGTGTTGAGTATCAATCTATGTGAACTTTTTCCAGCTTCAGCCATGTTTTTATACTTTTCATGTTCTTTTTGGTCTAGAGGAATAATTAAACTAAGGAATTACGGCGAAAAGCTTAACAAAAATTTACGAAAACTAAATAATACTATTAGAAAGGCAGAAAAAACTTAGGAAGAAGAGACCCTAAATTAGACTTGCCTTCCCCTCAGGTTTCTAACGAATACAAAATGCACTTTAACTTTTTCATTTGTTACATTAGCCTCTCCCAAATCGGTAAAACTTGTTTTAGTACCGAACTTGATATTAGACTCTCAATAAACAAACTACTTCAGGAAATAAGTTCTACAACTTGCTACCCGGGATGAGTAATTAAAGTCCGGATAAATTGTCATATAGACTGGCTCAACATAAAAATTAATTGCACACAGATAAGAGTCAAATCTTAGATCAAAGATTCCTACCTCAAACCAAAAAGAGTTTTCTGAAGACAACTCTTTGCCAGTGACGATCACTACGCAAACTTAGGGTTTAATAAAATTGAAGAGTATGGCCTAAGTATTCAACAAGATGATTTTCAAACTCTCTCTTTATAGAATACATGCGCGATGTTCTTTTAAAACACAATGCCAATTGATCCTAAGTACATCTTACATGTATAGAAACATCGGTTATTTTCTTATTCTGCTAAAAAAAGAAGAGTGGACATAATAATTTTCTATAATCGTGTGTGTCGCTAGCATAGTCGCTCAATACCAACTAAATTAAATTTGAAACACCGTTAGGTTAGATCATATCTGAAGCTTTTTGCACCCGTACCAAACATGAATGTTGCATGAATTAATCTCGCATCAACGTGCTCGGGACAGTTGGGGGGCGAAATCCTCCTCTCTTGGATGTTCGTTACGCAGTGTCTAAGGACGGAGTCAGGAGAGGACAAGTTTGGCCTCCGGCGTTGAGCGTAGAGTCCGAGTCTTGGCGATAAGAGTTTCAGATTCTGAACCACATGCGCCTGTCTTCAGATTCTCTGCCGTTTGTGTCTGTCTGGATGGAAGAGAGACTCTCCAACGTCGCTTTCGATGAGCACTGCGGTTTTTACAGTAGCAGTATTCCCAGTGGAATCCGGTTTTGCCTGCCCCCAGACATGCTAACCCCCCTTTCACGCCTTCACGCCTTTCGTCCTTTACTGGTAGACTATGGTCAAATATACAGTATATAGGTGTACTCCTACCCGCTCCGGTGATTTTGGATTAAAAAATGGAATAGTAACTTCTTTTTTTTTGTTTTTATTCAAATAAAATTCGCATTCTCTAGTTTTGCATAAAACTTTTATGACTTATTAATTCGTTTCAATGAGAGAAATCGAAAAAGTAAAAAAAATTGATCGAAAATCATAATTTTTTAAAAAAAGACAAAGATGAGTAAAAAAAGTTGTCTTATTGACTTATTTTTGTCTTTATTCAAAAAATTATAAGTTTTGATCAAAATTTTTTACTTTTCCAATTCTTTTCATTGAGACGAATCAATAAGTCACAAAAATTTGATGTAAAACAAATAAATACAAATTTTTTTTAAATAAAAACAAAAAAATAAGTCACTCAACTTTTTTTTTTCTGGTCAAACGAAATTAGCCTCTCAACTTTTTATCCAAACCCATTATAAATTATTCAGGGTATCTACTGACAAATGTCTTGTCCTCCACGTCTCAAACTTGACAAGGAAATGTCATTCCATTTGGAAAATCACCTTCTTCTTTTTTTAACATCGAAAATCACACATAAATGTGGATATATACAAGGACCTTGCTACGGAAACCGACGTCGGTCACTAACCATGCATACTGACGGCCGCGTGGGATCTATTCTGAGCCTTACACAGATTTAATTGAACACCTGTACATATTGGTACAAGAACGTAAAAATAGTATAATTTTTTTCAATAATTTACTAGATATCTATGAGTTATTTTTATTTATGAAAAAAATTTAAATTTTTTTAAAAGAAATGTATTATTTTTTTAATGCTCGTTTTACGGACGGGATAAACATTTTGGGACGGAGATAATAGTACAAATTTCACATGAGCTTCATAACGTCTTTAATAATGTAGTTACCTTACCTATCGTCAAATACTATACTCCTCTACAGAAGCTGAATAACTATGGTAGTGTTTGGTTGGGAGTTTAGTTTAGTTTAGTTTTAGTAGTAGGTAGAGAGAGAAATAGAGTAATGATTGAAAATAGGGGTAATGATTGGAGAGAGATAGAGAGAAATGAAAAAATAATAATTAGAGAAATAGGATAATGATTGAAAAAAGAAGTAGGGTAATGATTGAAAAGAAAACTAAAATTAAAATTGAGTTGGCAACCGAACAAAGCCTATATTACTAGTACTATTTGTTTTCCAAAGTTTGGATTGAATTGCTTATTGAAATTAAGTAATCCAGTAATGCTCTATATGGTAATTACCTGAAAATTGCTCGTAGTGTCTCACTAATGCCCGCGTGAAAAAATAATAATAATAACATCACAAATGAAACCCATGCGGCATGCCATTCACCCATACATTGATTTTATTATTATTATTATTATTATTATCATCAAACCTAATACATTGAGTTTTTAGTAGTTGTTGTTGAACTGGGAAAACCGCCCAAAGGGCTGTACATTGAGGGGTGTTTTTGGTAGTAAAAAATTTGTAAATTTTTATTTGTGGTTGAAAAGTTGTTAGGTGTTTCTGGTAGTAAATAAAAGAATGAATAAGTTGTTGAGAAATATTAAGTTGTTTCCGGTATTGAATAAATTGTTGATGAGTATATGAGTGAAAACATTGTTGGTAAAAACTTTTTTTGTTAGTGAAAACGAGATGATAAAATACGTTAAGCTTTTAGTATTTTTGTTGGTGGAAAGAGAGCATGAGTTTGATAAATAGAAAAAACCTATGCATTGAAGAAGAGAGAGTGGATAATCGTATTTTTGAAGATTGTTAATCTTGGTTTCATAGTTCTCATCTTTACTAGTCAACCTTTTAGGAGGTTTTACAATATTAATGCAAGCAGAGATGCTACATATACTATCTCATTCCACTACATCTTTTGTGAGGTCACTTCGGGTCCCACAAAAATATAAAAAAAATTCATGAATTTTAAAATAATATTTTATGGGGCTCTGTAACAAATCATCTCCAACAGATATCGATATGTATTATTTTTGGATTTGTAGGACCGAAACTATTTAACTGCTCAATTTCGCCCTATGAATCTAGGTATAATACTTACCGATATCCGTTGGAGCTAATTTTTTTACAGGATCCCATAAAATAGTATTCTAAAATTTATGAGTATTTTTATGTATTTTTGTGGGACCCAAAATGTGTAACGCCCCGACTTTTCGGAAGCAATATAAAATAAAATCTTAAGAAAATTTGCTAAATAAATATAATTTTCTAAAATAAAGTTTAACTATTACAATCACAAGATAAATTTGCTGATTCAAAATACATTGATTTCAGAGCTGACTCTAGATTTGATATAAATCCGAAATATACTCGATATTCGTTCTTGATATTCTTTCCGTGTTGAACTGCAACATTTTTGAATTCTCTCCATTGAATCCTGCGCCCACTAGCAAATTGATCGCCGAAGCAAACGATTTGCCAGGATACAGACGTATCCGTGAGTGATAAATCACCCAGTAAAATAATCCAACCCAACCACCCCTCTTACTTTACAATTAACAGGTAACAAGAGAATATTGAATCAAAAAAAAAGACAAACAAATATTCTCCACATAAATCAGTTATTAACAAGATAATATTGAATCGAAGAAGCCAAACAAATATTCTCCACATAAGTCAGTTATTAACAAGATAATATTGAATCGAAGAAGCCAAATAAATATTCTCCACATAAGTCAGTTCATTACTATCCATAACCTAATGTGAAATCTAAGATCTCTCCGCGAGATCTTTCCTCCCCAACCGCTAGCTATGCCCTGTCCCATGAGCTCACTCTCTTTTGTTGTCGCGGATTGCACTTCAGTTATGTACCTAGCGTGTATCCCTCTCATTACAACAAAAGAAAGCTTATCATGCCCGAATCATAACTAGGGTTCGCTTATCTTATATACCACTTCACAATCATCACTGGGCTTACTTTGCCAGTATCAATACATCATTCATCATTGGGCTTACTTTGCCAATCATCATTCATCAATCAACACTGGGCTTACTTTGCCAGTTTCAAATCATCACATCCAACTCATCACATCTCAAAATCACGCCTGCAGGCAATCTAGAAATAAAAACTTTTCACTTCATCCATTACTTAGCACCGTCTAAGTGAATTCTATTCGCATACCACCCCATGTCTCTAGGGTCCAATCTACCATTCAAAATCAAATATCGATGCAATATATAACAAATCAATAATAATTAAAACAATTAATAAGCAATGTAATCACGCAACTTTTTATGGATGGGCCGTTGCCCTTAATCTTGTATGATCACAATGTCAATAATAAAGTAAGAGTTTTAAAGTAATTTAAAAGGAAGATTTTCTGGGCTCTTATTAATTAATTCTAAGATAATAGATTAATTAAAAACTAATTTTATGCATTAATTAGGTAAAAATATTAAAATAATTAACGTGACCTGATTAAGAGTCCGAGAGGTCCTATGCAACCAGTCGAGTGTCAAAAGTTGGGTTCGGAAGGTCACGAGATTAATTTAAATAAAGACGTTTAAATAAAGTGGCCGAAAGTGAAGTAAATAGATAATAAATAATTTACAAATTAAAATATGCTACTGTTAACAATATTTTATCTTCAGAATATAGAGAGTCTAAATAAAATTATTCGGGCATTTATCATAAGGTTATAAGGTCGTAAAGAGTTTTTGATTGAAAACGCTATAGAAATAACAATAAATAGTAAATTAAATAAAAAATATTAATTTAACAAGATATCATCTTTAAGATGTAAGAAGTCTAGAAAAAATTAGTTTGGGTGTTAAATCATTGTTTGGAAGGTCGCAAAGATTTTTCGTTTGTAAACTTTGATAGATAACTAATAAATAATTTAATAAATAGATAATTAAATAAAAAAAATATGATCTTAACAAGTTATGATCTTTGAGATGTGAAAAGTCTAGGAAAAATAGTTCGGGTGTCAAAAATAATATTCGAAAGGTCGCAAAGTTGTTTCGAAACGTTTAAAACCAACTCAATCTATCAGATAAATTAAACTGATATAATTAATACGTTTTATATTAATATGATATTATTTTTTCAGAAAATAATATCAAGTCAGTAGTTTTTTATAATATTAATACCATAATGATTGTAAAATAAATATTACATAGGTCTTCTGCTTCGTAAATAATTACAAATAAGATGTCGGACTCAAAAATAATATCCGATTGATAAATACGGCAGAAAACGCGCGATTAACTCTATTTTTTTCATTCGGGACATAGGGTTAAGCATATAAACACTTAATATACTTGGAGAAGAGGTTGGATAGAATTATAGTACCTTTAATCGGATCGAATTGATTTAAAAAAAACGAATCTTGAATTTTTTTGAGAAGAAGACTTCGGATTTTTTTGATCGGGAGACTTTGGAACCGAATTGGACGACGTTTGGTGATGCTAGGATTCGTAGGAAGAGATTGGAATGGTCGGATTGAGTTTCGGTTGGGTCTTGGTACGAAACCCACTTTTCTCTCTCTTTCTTTCTCTCTCTAAAACTTCATTGATTGGAATTTGGGTTTCTTCTGGTTTTTCTCTCTCTTTTCTGGACTGGTGGGGCGTGGAAAATATTGTGTAAATTTCGTGGTCAAAGGGGGTAGGGTATTTATAGGAGAATTTCGGTGGAAGAAGATAATAGTGAATTTAATGGGGTTGGGTTCATGGGATTTGGAATGGACGAATTTGGCTTGGTTTAAGGATTAGGGAGGAAGTAAAGACTGAGTAGGAGAGGGAGAGATGGAAGAGGTGTGTATGCATGCAAATTGAAAAAAAAAAAAATGATAAGATAATTATATTTGTATAAATCTATCAAGGAAAATAATTATAATTATATTTGTACATATCTATTAAAGAAAAGAATTAATCAATAACACTTTTTAAATAATTAATCAATTACTATAGATTATTTGATTAAAAATAATTTCTTTATCGAAAAAAAAATAGGGCAAAAATCCGGGTCGTTACAAAATGAGTCTCACAAAATGATGTAGTAGAAAGAGATAGTGTAGGTAGAATCTGGAATGCAGGTCACCTCTAAAAGCTTAATTGGATTGTCATTACATCTTACTATTGCAATTGGATTGTCAGCACTAGTGGAGTTCGTTATAGTGGACAGTGGGTTTTACCCAATTAAGATTACTAGTTGAGATCCGTATAAACTGGCCTGCGCACTAATTACAAAAACTTGTATATTCATCTTCAACACTACTTTTACCTAAGGGGCCAAAAGATCCAAGCTTAGCCGAGCAAATTCGTAGTGTTTGAGCTTGGTTCATTTATTAAACCAACCATCTTTGAGCTCACCGAAAGATCCAACCTTCTTTGGTCATTCAATTTTTCGACGCTGTTTTATTTCCCAATTTTTGTATCTTTTAAGGATATATCTGAATAAATTTGACCGTAAACAGCAACCAAACATGAGCTAATCGAGTTTTAGCCGAGCCACAAATGTTTGTTATTTGTATTGCTCTTTGAAAGTAGTAGAGCCGTGGAGCCTAATGTTAAACTGCATTCTTATGAACTTAATTTAAATCCAGCAATTGTCTTTATTTGAATTTTTTTCGCATTTATTAGTTTTGCGCTAAATATTTGTGAGTTATGGATTCGTCTCGACCAGAGGAATCGGAAAGGAAATTTTTTTTACTTTTACCAAAATATTTTGAGAAATAATGATATTTTAGCAAAAAAAAAAAGTCACTTTTTAGCCTAAAAAGTGGTTATTTCTCAAATACTTGGATAAAACTTTAAAAAAAAATTACTTTTCCGATTCCTCTCTTAGAGACGAATCAATAACCCACAAAAGTTTGGCGTAAAACTAACAAGTGTGAAAAAAATTCAAATAAGGACAAAAATTTCAGATTTAAATTAAGTTTAAGTTAAGTTCGTATTATTGTCATTTTTCTTAGATTGCTGATTCTTGATAACAGTTGCAATTCGGCCAAGTAATAATGTCTAAGCATTTGTTCTTGGTTTGCAAAATGTACGAGACATGAAGCATGGTTCGCTATATATCCAACACCTGTTTGTTTGTGTGCATTTTGATTAATTTCAAGACTCTGAAGTTAATGACCTCACAAACACTACAATAGCCCCAAGGTGAGGAATATTTGCGCTTTATAGAATTCGAACATGTGATCTATGGAAGACAAATACTTATTTATTTTCTCATAGAGAATAAATACTTATTTATTTTCTTATGCGAGCTTGACCAAATTCTTTGGGATAATCTAGGCATTATGCTTACACATTCTGTTTATTTGACAGGAGGAGGACAAAGGGAACTAAAGCATTAATCAATATGTTTGGAGAATGATTTTCGCACTCTTCAAATTATTAACCGTACTAATAGGGGGAGTGCGAAAATCAATAAGGAGTTAATTTTCATATTTCCTTTAATCCTTCAATAGTGCGATTAATAATTTAAAAAGTCCGAAAATCACTCATCATATGTTTCTCTATATCCATTGAAGAATCCAGGGAAGTACGACGGGTTTATTGTCGCCTAACACGTAGACGAAGACACGGGCTCGGATTCAGCCGAAGCCAACCTAAACCCAAGCTACGAAATTCGGGCTGCTTGACTTGGGCCGACCTTAGTTGTACTATATGTACAGAAAAGCTAAAGAGACCTAGGTCCTTGTACCGATGGCCACCACGTAAGGCCTACTACATATCCTGCACGAAAAATCAGAGTCGTTTAATAATTAAAATTTTTAAAAACACGAGTGGGCATAACAAAAAAATCAGCTTAATCCGACATGTATAGATGCTTGTTCTAATATTTATATTTTTGAAAAATCGGCAAAATTTGAAAAGATTGGATGAACTAGCTCTATTAACGCATGTGAGGCCCCGGACTCCAGGAGAAAGAGGACGCTCAATAGGCAATAACCGAACCGAGTGAGTATTACGAAAAATCAACTCAATTCAATATGTGGAGATGTTGGTTTCAATATTTATATTTTTGAAAAATCAGCAAAAATGAAAAGATTGGATGAACTAGATGGATCCAATCTTCCCACTCAATTTTTTGTTTTAAAATTATTGAAAGGTTAGGTTTTTCCGTGCAGAACCCATTGTGAGCTCTGGTGGCCGTCGGTACCTGTTGGGTACCGTCGGTCCCTAAAAGCAATTAGCCAAGGATGTGAAAGACCACGGCAGCCACAGGTGTCAATTTCAGTAGACTTGCCTCGTGTAAAGAAATGAGTTGATTCATGCAAATTGATAGTACAGTGGGTAGATTTCAATGCCCTTTGTCTTTACCTTAGCTGCTTCTCCCCCCGTTTCAAACCCCTTCAATTCTCCTTTCTCAATCCTTGCGCACGGCAAAGATTTCAGTGGGATTTCGGTAAATCCTCTCTCTCTCTCTCACAAATGTTTCTCTTTACATTTCTTCCCAAAGGCACGCTGCATTTGTGCATTTGGGCTTGTAAGAATTTTCAGTATCCTTTCGCTTAGACGCTGTAAGTTCGGAAATTTGCATCTTTTGATTTCTTTGAAGCTAAAGAACTCCATATTCCCCCAGGAAAAGGGCTTTTTTCCCCCCAATTTTTTCTTTCCTAGATTTTAAATAAAGTCTCAGTATTCCCCCTTTTGCCTATGCTCTGAAAACCCTGGTTTTGTTTTGGCAGAAAGATGGGAGAAGATTGCAGGGATTGCAGTAAATGGGAACAAGACATGTACTGGACCCATTTCCAGTCCATTATGTTCCTTCAAATTCTCCCCCCGGGTTTTGATCAGCAACTCGTGAGTTCAACAACCTATTCTTAACCCTTTCTCTTTTCCTGACTGTCTTTCGTTGGTGTGTGTTTTTGGTTGAGTTTGTATACGACTATGTCTGTGCTTGTGTGTGTGTGTGTTTGAGAGAGAGAGAGAGAGAGAGAGAGAGAGAGAGAGAGAGAGAGAGAGAGAGAGAGAGAGAGAGAGAGAGTCTTAGCTCTAAATTAAGTCAATCATGATTCGAGTGTATTGACTTCTAATTAGTCCAACTCTATTACCTTACCAAATTAATAGTTCTATCGTATCTCCTTGTAGAAATCTATATATGTCTTGCCACGTATGATGCTGAAAAATTTGAAAGCGAGTCATTGTCGATGCTAGGGCCGATATTTCATAATGGAAAAGTACGTGTGCACTGATTCGTACGCATGTGTCTGAAACTGTCCGATGCACATATGTCTCTCACTGTTTTGTGGAGCCCACTTCCATTGGATGGCTCTAGATTCAAGATGTGACCGTATTTGTTTGTATCATGATAGCATTGCTCTTCACAATAGGTGCTGGGATAAACAGAGATTGTTTTAGGTGCCACCCAAATCACTGCAAACTTCAGGGGAAAATAAGATAATGATGAACGAAAATTGCATCCATGTAGTAGGAGACAACTTCACCCTGAATTTGGCAATTGGCACCGAATAATCTAGGCTTGGAATTGTCCAAGGATTGGATTAATAAGACAGGTCTTTGCGTGATCGATGCACTATTATCAGTGATGTACTTGTAGAAGTTTCTTCTTGATTGTAGAATTCATCCAATCTAAGTTCCAAATAACTATAGCAGTAATGCAGAATCAGTACTAGCAGGGGTAGAGAAAGAAATGCTCAATGTTTGTCATACCTTTTGCTGTTTTGTGAAGGTGAAATGAGCAAATCCTTCATGCAGTGAAACTTAGTTACTTGAGAATTCGCATATGATCTACTGGCCATCTATTTAAATCTTCAGTTAATTTAATATCTTGGTCAAGATCCTCGAGAAACTCGCGAGGATAGTGCTGCTTCATTTTGGTTATGGTACTTCCTTTAGTTCTTTATGTTGCATATTCTAGTAGGGTCTTTCTTATTAGTAGATTATTGTGCTTTTGGGCTACTGGGTTAAATTTAAATTGCGAACTTTTCTGTATCTGAATGATGCCAAGTGGATGGTAATTCTCAAATTTTTTGCAGGCTATTCCGGAAAAATTTGCCAGAAACATGAAAAAGAAATTACCCGAAAATGTAACTGTAGTAGGTCCAAGTGGTGCCAAGTGGGATGTGGGACTGGTCTCAAGCGGGGAGACCTTTCTTTTCAAACATGGTTGGAAAGAATTTGTTAAGGATCATTTGCTCAAAGAAGATGATGTCTTGATCTTTAGGTACAATGGGGAGTCACGGTTTGATGTTATTATATTCAATGGGCAGAGCTTTTGTGAGAGGGAATCTTCATATTTTGTCACAAAATGCGGACATACAGCACGAGATGGTGGATTCCGAACAAAGAGAAACATGGGAGAGAGTCCTGTTGAAGTTGAGTGTGACTCGTTGGATTGTGGTGGTGAATGCAGTCCATCAAAAAGACCAAGAAACAATGAGAATCTAAAGTCAGCGCATTTGGGACGGCCCACACAATCTAAGAGAAGGGTTGGAGTGAAAAAGGTTAATTTGGGTAAGCCTTCTTATTTTCCAAACGTGCAATGTGTCAAACTCTTGTTGCATGGTTCTCTCACATAGTTAATTGTCTTCAATGTTTCTTTGTTGGTTTGAGAAAATAGTCAAAAAAATTTCCTTGGTTTGGCCCATACGATTCTGATCTAAGAAGTCTTCCAATATCTCTTTGGTCTGTGTATTCTCTTTTGTTGTTGCTATTTTAGTTAAATTCCGGCGACTTCAAAATGCACACCACCACCCCCCCCCCCAACCCAAATTCGAAGGTATGCAATCTTGTGGTTTATCTTTTACTCAATTCGGAGGTAATGAATTATGCATGTCTTCTGTTTGGTTCTTTGATTTACAAATAATTCAGTTGCAAAAGACGGAACTGTTGGGGGCTATGCGTTGCAATATGTATCCAACAGAAGACCTGTAACGGAGGAGGAGAAAAAGAATGCACTAAAAATGGCACGTGCAGCATTGACTCCAAGCAGTTGCATAGTAGTGATGCGAACCTCACATGTATACAGGGGATTCTTCCTGGTAAATTCTTTTGTACTTCCTCATTCAATCATATTCTCTTCTGCGATTGATTTTTTCACTCCTGTTTATGCAATATGCATCGCTTATTTGTATGTCTTTTATTCTGGTGAATTTACAAAATCCAACGTGAAAGTGAAAGACAAAGCGGCAATGGTGTAAATGCATAAGAATAGAGACAAAAAACGAGTGCTTGTGAGAAACAATTCCATACAGATAGTCAAATTGCTGATAGATATGAAAAACTTTAACCCTAGATATTTTTGGAAGTATGATCTCGACTGACTACTGTGCCACTATTTGATGCAGTCGATTCCTTCTGAATGGGTGTTTTCCCATTTGCCTCGTAAGGGCAAAGATGTGACACTCCGTGTTAAAGAGAAAGAGAAAACATGGCATGCCAGATATAATGGTATAGTCGGTAGTCGTGCCCGTGGACTGACTGGTGGTTGGAAGGATTTTGCTTTTGATAACAACTTGGAAGAATTTGACGTGTGTCTGTTTGAGCTTTCAAGTGGAATTCACGATGACATAGTCATGGATGTTAGTATCTTTCGAGTTGTCGCAGAGGTAAGTCCCCTTACCCGTGTGTCCCGTTCCCCTTCAAGGCGTGGAAGGCGCTCAAAATATGCTACGGAACGAAATTAGGGCAATGGTGCAAGAGTTCCGTTGTTCTTGCTTGTGTTTATGGCATTATGAGAGTATTGCTTACTTTGAAAGTTTGTGGTCGGCAATTTTGATGCACTCAGATGTGGCTTTTGGATTTGAAAAGTACCATTAAAACAAGTGTTCCTAGTAGGCTGTGTAATACTATTATGATCTGTAGTCTCAACATAGATAGCCTTGTGTTTCGCATTGGTTCAGTGACCACCATTTCTTTGCTCACTGTCTACTTCAGCTGGAAATTTAATTTGTTTTTCCTTTGACATGGTTGCTCTATTCATTTGGTGTGTTGCAATGCTCTTCAAAAGATGGAACATAGAACTGAGACACATAAAACCACAAGCGGAAAATACGGCGTCTGCATCCTTGCAGCAATGTTTTCTTTTGGACTAGCTGGAGACTGGAGTTCATTTTGATCACATAATTCACATCATGAATTTATGGATTGCTATGTTAGAGCAGGTTTTGCTGCTGCCAGAGCAAACTAAACTTAATTCAACTTTTAGTTACATTGTGTCCTCTGCACAATTTTGCTGCTATCCAGCTCAGTGCTGCTTTTAAGTGAAATCCACTCTAATGCTTTGACCAATTAGTTAGGAAGTGCCCGTGCCGATTTTATTTCTTTCAAGGATACGTCTGATTTTTTTTTTTTACTCTAAACAGCAACCAAACATGGGCAAGTCAAGTTTTAGCCGGGCAACAAATGTTATCTGCATTGCTCTTTGAAGTACTCAGTATAGATCCTAAAGTTATTGTCATTTTTTTGGAATGCTTATTCAAAGGGGAGCCATTTTGGGTGCCAAAGCCATATGTTGGCTTCAAGACCAAAATTCTCTTCTCCAGGCTAAAATTCGCTACTCCATGGGGTGGCACTTGGGAGCCAAAAATGGCATGGCCAGTTCTTTGGCCAAATTTGGTTGTGAAACTGTCATTTCTTGCAAGGGTTGTAAATCTAATGGCTCTTGGGAGCACTCCAATGACTGTGATATGTGAGTTTGATCAAAGTATCCAACTGTTGCAAGTGGTAGCCGCCAAATACTTAATGGCTTTTGAGCCATTGAATCTCTTTGCCAAATTTTGACCAAATAACACTGTAGTGAGCCCAAAAAATGGGTTTGACTATTAAAAAATGGCCGAAACATCTCTAACAGTTGCAATTTGGCCAAGTAATAATCTCTAAGCATTTGTTCCTGGTTTGCAAACTATACAATTAGGTCATGGCATTAGTTAAAGGATGGTTAGCTATATCCACTACTTTTTATTGCTCTACATTGATGCTCTCCTTGTTGATGTTTCAGTGGACAATAGTTTTTCCTTTTTGATATTTTGGGATGAGTTTAAATTCTATCGGCCAGCGGTGGAAACTGCCACCGTCGTTGTGGATCCCATCATGCATTTATTGTAGTAATTAATTTGAACCGTTCCTATTGTACGACATGCATAGTGGTATAACCATTTCAAGAAATCAGCTTGATTGGATATGTGTCAATAAATGAATTTTGGTTTACAAAATGGACGATTTAGATTCCTACAACAAATACACGGTAGGATCTACAATGGTGGTGGCTGAAAATCCAAGTTTTTACCCGGCGAAAAGAAAAAAATGACCTCATCAAAAAACGAAAATCCAAAAGCGCATTTATCAAAATGTTTTTCAGTATATCCCTTGAAGAATCTTAGGAAGTACGATGGGTTTAAGGAAGAAAAAAATGAAGTGATAGTGCCAAAGGATTGTATTTACTAGGCAAAGTTCACTCTGACCTCCTGGAGTTTAGGCCGAGTGCGGATATTTTTATGATTTAAAAGTGTGCATATAACACCCGGTGATTTGTGAAATGTGCAGACACACTCTTTATCGTCATGTTTTCTATCCGGATTAACAAAATTTTGAATTTTACAAAAAAATATATATATAAGAGAAAAATACCCATTTGTCTTTTTCTTTATTCCTTCTTTCAATCCTTCAAATTGGTGTTACCACCGCCACCGTCGCCGCCTCCTCCTTCAATCCTTTCTCCCTTAGTTTTTAACAGCCACAAATTCTCAATATTTGAAACAGAGCAACGACGATGGAAGCCAACACCTCACGCTTGCGCACCAGTCCGTTCATGGAGCTCACAATTCCCCTCTCGCGCTTGCAACTTTGTTCATTAAATTGCCCAATATTTCAATTTTTTTCAAAAATGGGGTTGCAGCGTCTATAGGGGAGAGGAAGAGAGAAAGAGGGAGGGGAGGACAGAGAGAAAGGGAGGACAGAGACAAACAGATAGAAAGGTGAAAGACGAGGACAAAAAAGTTGTTCTTTTGGTGTGTATGTTAACAAGGAAGAAAAACATGACGGTAATGGTTATATGGTGAACATTTTATAAATCACTGGGTATTATGTGCACACTTTTGAACCATAGAGAGTGTATCTGTATATGGCTCAAACCACATGGGATCAAAGTATACTTTGCCCTATTTAGGTTGTGTTACACCAACTAAAATAAGTAATTATTTTTTAAATAATAGAGTACTTATTTTTTGAATTAAAGGTGATACATCGTGAGAGAATGACTTGTCTTGTAAAGAAAAAAATAAATATTTAAAAAATAAGAATCTAAGCTAAACGGGGTCTTACAAACATAACATTTCGTGATTAAATTCAAAGAAATGCTCAAGGGTAAAGAATTTCAAATGAATTTTTACAGAATGGAAACAACCATAATTACAAGCATACGTGTTCAAAAATTTGCAACTAGTGCTTTTCATGTAGTATTTAAATTTTTTTGTCTCTAACTTTTAAGACACAAGCATAAAATTTTATATTTGATAAGGTGACATTTTAAATGCGGATCAAAAAAAAAAAAGGTGACAACTTAAATGGTCATTTTAACTCTTCAAACTTAAAGAGTTAGAGAGTCGTATCAAGATGGTGTAGCTAGTTTATGAGCATCTCTCTGAGTATTTTTTGCTGACCTACTCTTCGACATAACTCTGAACTCAATTATATTCGAATCCTTTGATGCGCATGGTCTTAAACTTTTGGTGTAAGTGTAACGCCTACAGAAATTCTATTTCTTTCTTGAAAAATGTTGCCTAACACGTTTTTTTTTTAAAGGCAAAGAAAATTTCATTAATCTTTGAAAGGAGATACAAAAACTAAAAGGAAAAGAAGAACGGCATCGTATTCCTAACAAATAAGAATAATCCTTTGCCCAGTTTGAGACTCAATCCTTCGAATTGGAAAGAATCCAACTGAAGACCACACCTAAAGAGCCAAAGTCCAAACACCTGAATGGGCCAAGTGCAAGCCCATACAAAGACTAAATGTTGCCTAACACGTTGACGGCGGTTTTTACGAGCCAGTATTGTTTGGCCTTATAAGCCACATGTTTTTTTTTTTTTTTCTTTATTTAAATTTTTTTTCGCATTGTTAGTTTTTTGTCAACATTTTGTGGATTATTGTTTTTTTATGACGAGAGAAATCTAAAAAGTAAAAAAGTATGATTGAAACTTAACTTTTTTGAATAAAGACAAAAATAAGAAAATAAGTCAATTTTTTTCGTCTTTATTAAAAAATTTGGATTTCAATAATAATTTTGTATTTTTTAGATTCCTCTTATCATAAAGAATCAATAATCTTTTTTTTATAAGAACAAAAAAAAAAAGAGGCCGAACAATTTGGATTCAGCCCTGAACCCAAGCTACGAATTCGGGCTGCTTGTTGGGCCAATCCGAAGTTGCCTCTTAAGTCTCAGTTGGTCGGTAGGGAAGGTAATGGGACTCTTTTAATTCTACATGTTCAATGCCCTTTACCTCTGCAGTTTCCAAACTGTTAGGATTGTCACACACACGCACATGATTTACGAGTATAAAACAGTAAAGAATCAACGTAAAAATATACGTGGTTCTCAAAAATCAGGTATGTCCACAGGAGCGAGAACAGCTGCTGTTTTTTTATTATCACAATATGGAATAGGGTTTACAACATAGAGTATTTATAACTACTCTATTCTAATCCTAATCTGGTATTTGGTCTGTATCTCAAAAATACCATTGTACAAACTGTACCATACCGCGGAGGGCAACACCCCCCTCACCCCCCAATTATGAAACATTGGGCCTTCGGCCCAGTCTACTTTCACTGGATCATTGGTGATGGGCCAGATGCCGTTGCTTCGCTACGCTCCACTTGTTCCGCTTCGGCATCTGGCCTTCTTTCTAGAATTCCTTAGTATTTCTTCATACTTAATATATGAGCCATAGTTCTAACTCAATCAAATCAATTCTCCTTCCCACTCCACGATTTCAGTGGAATTTTGGTAATAATCTGTAGACACCCCATTTTGGACTGTCCAGATAATATTATTTGTCGATCTTTTATTTCCCCAATGATGATTATAGTCGAAAACAGTCAAAAGACATTGGTGCGTTTGAGCTTTGAGCGTACCGAACCTCTTTCAAACCCATTTCAAACCCTTTAAACTAGAGCCGAACGGCCCCAGCAAAACCCAACTGGCATGCGCTAGTACCTTGATGACGTACGCCAGTTAGCTGCCACGTGTCGGTCATCGACCGTTGACTCAGTTTTTATTGGCGCACGCCAGTGCATATGTGGCGCACGCCATTCAAATCCAGTCAAATCAACTTTATTCAGCCACATGGACGAGACTTTTGTGCTACCCTGACGTCGGCCACAGTCTCCCTGATGATTACATTCGGCAGGGACACCTCCCTTCTCTCCTACACCCTCATCAAGGCAAGTCCCATGCATTTAATGCATGGGAGGCTCCAACCTTGTTCCAACCAGCCAAACAAGGCTTTAGATCAAACTGATCTCAGTCTCTCTCCTCTATAAATACCCCTCTTGCATTCATTTGCAAGGGGTTAGCCACATTCAGAGAAAAAGAAGTTCCCTTCTCCTCTCTCCTTGCTCTTCTTCTCTCTTCTTCCATTGAAAGAGAAAAGAAGGCAACACACTTCCACATACCCTCCTGAAATCCAGTCACAACATAGACCTCCATCTTCAACCTTTAAGCTAAACATCACCTCCAAACCTCAACACAAAAGGTATCCCACCTTTATGTCCTTTTCTGTTTTCAGCTCCTGAGGGGGACCAGTAAGGTTCAGGCTAGTAAACAATACTAGTCCTGGCCTTAAACTGGTGGAATAGAATGATCGTATGAGATGAGACATGGCGCACGCCAGTATAATAATGCCGTACGCCAGTCATGGAAGTACGTGCACTACTGGCGTGGGGTTCATGGATCGTCATTTCTGTTACTTTAAATTGCAGTTAATCACCTTAGCATGCTAACAGCTAGCTTACTGCTTTCTGTATATTTGGAGTTGCTTAGATTTTGTTATTTATGTTCGCTCTTTATCTGTCCAAAAGGTCTCTGGAATTTTTCTGGTCATGCTCCAGAACCCAGATGATACAAAAGCCAAGTACTGGATCAAGCTCAAAGTGGCGTACGGCTGTCTTTGACTGGCGTACGACAGTTGTCCCTAAGGTCCAGTGGTTGGCCCTTGCATCTTAGCTTAATCTTGACCTATTTCCTGTCCCCCCACTATTTTTGGGGTATTCTATTCGCTTTCGTGGCCTAAAGCCATTTTATCTGCTTCTAATCATGTATATTCTGTTTTATTAAACTGTGTGGTTTATCCTGGGTGTGCGCTGGTCCCTTTCCAGAGCCCAGAGGGTTGCAAACATAGACTGAGTAACTAAACAAGTAGAGTACGCCAGTTATGGACTGGCGTGCGCATGTCTAAATTAGCATGCAGTGGCTCAGCCAGTGCATGCTGGCAGAACCTGCTCACGTTCCTTCAGGGCAGCGTACTCCAGTTTGTTCTGGCCGCTCAGTGCTTGTTCTCAATCTATACTTAGCATTGCAATCAAGTCATCCATAAATATTTTGTCATATAAATGCAACTTGTTACAGCTTTTATCCCCATTAATTGTTCCCCCGCCCTAACTGGCTAAAAAATGATAAAATGAGAGAAAAATACAAATGTTTACAAAACCAAATGCCTGAGTAGAGACCGATCTCTGGATTGGGCGAGAGGGGGTGATAAGCACCCGAGAATGTAATGTAGGGTGCGCTAGTATTTAGTTTTAGTTCAATTTAATTACTTATTAGTTAATGTTAACAGTGTTTGCTCGTATAGTGTTCTTGTTCTATTTTGTAGGCAAATCGCCAAAAAAGGGAGTTTTCGTTGCATAAGGCACGTCGTTGCCCGAGCAGAAGTTGAATTTGCCAAGGCAGAAACCCGATGGCCAAAGCAGAACCTGTCATTGCCCGAGCAGAACCTCTCATTGCCAAGGCAGGAGTTGATTTGCCCGAGCAAGAAGCAGATTTGCCCGAGCAAAAGCCAGAGTTGCCCGAGAAAGAGGAAAGCAGCCAAGCCAAGCACTCCACTATCATGTTCGGCATCGATGTCAAAGAATCCCTTCCATCGTTGCCGAGCCTCTTAGTGGCCCAGATCCTTAACCACTTCGGCATCGATGGGAAGAATTAGTTTACATCGATGCCGAGCCCCATAGCAGAGTACTCTAAGGCCGTTGCCATCAATACCGAGGGAATTAAGAGCAGATTTTCTGAGCATCTTGGAAATATTCCAGGCGCGGATCCCCGGAGTATTTAAGCTTATGTCATTATTTTATACAAATAATTAGCATAGATTCAAGAGTACTATTTTCTAGATCTAGATTAGATTTGATTGCATTTCAAATTGTTCTTGCTGTTCTTCATTTTTTCAGCACTCATATTTTAATTTTCTGTCCTTAATTGTTAATTTTTGTTATTGTTACCTTAATTAAAATTGTTTATTTTCTCCCGATTTATCTTAATTTATAGTTTAATTCAAGTCTTGTTATTTCATTATGGTAGCTAGATTTTTGCTTGCTCCTATCTCTCTAGATATGGGTGAGTAGTTTCAAAGGTTAGGTCATGGGATGATAAGCATCTCATGGCTCGGGCGAAAATTGCATTTTGCACCCAATAAAGCTTTAAACTTTGATTTGAAAATTGATGTGGGGTTCGGGTTTGTTTGATAAATCACCGAGGTGTTAACCTCTTTGATCTTGTGTAGGTGGGAGCGTTATCTACCCACCACATAAGATGCTTAGAGCTCTTTCGCACGAGATATTTGTCAAATGAATTCTAGAGCTAGCTTGGTTCTCAAATCATTCTATTTTCCGATTTGAGAACTATAATCAAGTATCTTAAATTGTGTAGTTGGGTGAAGAGTGTGATTGTAACGCCCCGACTTTTCGGAAGCAATATAAAATAAAATCTTAAGAAAACTTGCTAAATAAATATAATTTTTCAAAATAAAGCTTAGCTATTACAGTCACAAGATAAATTTACTGATTCAAAATATATTAATTTCAGAGCTGACTCTAGACTTGATACAAATCCGAAGCACACTTGATCTTCGTTCCTGATATTCTTTCCGTGTTGAACTGCAACATCTTTGAATCCTCTCCATTGAATCCTGCGCCCACTGGCAAATTGATCGCCAAAGCAAACGATTTGCCAGGATACAGACGTATCCGTGAGTGATAAATCACCCAGTAAAATAATCCAACCCAACCACCCCTCTTACTTTACAGTTAGCAAGTAGTAGGATAATAGTAGTGCGAAACAGTAAGACAGAGTTTGTTCCACATAAACCAGTTATTTACTATCCATTAACTTGACGTGTAATTTAAGATCTCTTCTGCGGAATCTTTCCTCCCTAACAGCTAGCCATGCTCGGTCCCATGAGATCACTTCTCTTTGCTGTCGCAAATGCACCTAAGTTATGTACCGAGTATGCATCCCAATAACTACAACAAGGGGAAAGCTTATCATGCCTGAATCACAACTAGGGTTCGCTTATCTTATGTACCACTTCACAAACCACATCACAACCACTACTGGACTCCCGCCAGTTTATTAATTCATCACTGGACACCCGCCAGTTTTATCAATTTATCACTGGACACCCTGTCAGTTTCATTTTCATCATATCACATAATTTATCGCTGGACATCCGCTAGTTTTATCAATTTATCACTGGACACCCTGTCAGTTTCATTTTCATCATATCACATAATTTATCACTGGACATCCGCTAGTTTCATTTTCATCATATCACACAATTTATCACGGGTGTATTTATCACTGGACACCCGCCAGTTTCATTTTCATCACACAATTTATCACGGGTATATTTATCACTGGACACCCGCCAGTTTCATTTTCATCACACAATTTATCACTGGTGTTTTTATCACTGGACACCCGCCAGTTTCATTTTCATCACACAATTTTTCACTGGTATATTTATCACTGGACACCCGCCAGTTTCATTTTCATCACACAATTTATCACTGGTGTTTTTATCACTGGACACCCGCCAGTTTCATTTTCATCACACAATTTATCACTGGTGTTTTTATCACTGGACACCCGCCAGTTTCATTTTCATCATCACTGGTGTTTTTATCACTGAACACCCGCCAGTTTTATTTTCATCAATTTATCACTGGTGTTTTTATCACTGGACACCCGCCAGTTTTATTTTCATCACAAATCTCATCACAATCACCAAAATCCGCCTGCAGGCAATCTAAAAATAAAAACTTCCCAGTTTATCAATTATCTAGCATCGTCTAGATGAATTCTATTTCGCAATACCATCCCATGTCTCTAGGGTCCAATCTAGCATTCAAATCAAGTATCGATGTAATATATAACAAATCGATAATAATAATTAAAATAATTAATGAACAATGCAATCCTGCAACACAGTTAATAAACAATACAATCACGCAACTTATTATGAATAGGTCGTTGTCCTTAATCTTGTATGGTCACAATGTCAATAATAAAATAAGAGTTTTAAAAGGAATTAAAAGGAAAATTTTCTGAACTCTTATTAATTAATTCTAAGATAAGAGATTACTTAAAAACTAATTTAAATACATTAATTAGATAAAAATATTGAAATATTTATCATGACCTTAATAAGAGTCCTACAGGTCCTATGCAACTAGTCGAGTGTCAAAAGTTGGGTTCGGAAGGTCACGGGATTAATTTAAATAAAGACGTTTAAATAAAGTGGCCGAAAGTGAAGTAAATGGATAATAAATAATTTAAAAATTTAAAATATGCTACTGTTAACAAAATTTCATCTTCAGAATATAGAGAGTCTAAATAAAATTATTCGGGCATTTATCATAAGGTTATAATGTCGTAAAGAATTTTTGATCGGAAACGCTATAGAAATAACAATAAATGGTAAATTAAATAAATAAATGATTAATTTAACAAGATATCATATTTGAGATGCAAAGAGTCTAATAAAAATTAGTTTGAGTGTTAAAACGTTGTTTGGAAGGTCGCAAAGATTTTTCGTTTGTAAACTTTGATAGATAACGAATAAATAATTTAATGAATAGATAATTAATTAAAAAAAAAAATATGATCTTAATAAGTTATGATCTTTCAGGTGTGAAAAATCTAGGAAAAATAGTCCGGGCATAAAAATTGAGGTTTGGAAGGTCGCAAAGTTGTTTCGAAACATTTAAAACAAACTCGATCTACCAGATAAATTAAACTGATATAATTAATAAGTTTTATACTAATATGATATTATATTGTGAGAAAATAATATCAAGTCAGTAGTTTTATATAATATTAATATCAGAAAGATTGTAAAATAAATATCAGAAGGGTCGTCTTCTTTGTAAATAATTACAAATAAGATGTCGGGCTCAAGAATAATATCAATTTGATGAATACGGCAGAAAACGCGCGGTAAACTATTTTTCTTTCGTTCGGAACATAGGGTTAAGCATATAAACACTTAATATACTTAGAGAAGAGATTGGATAGAATTATAGTACCTTTAATCGGATCGAATTGATTTAAAAACGAATCTTGAATTTTTGAGAAGACGACTTCGGATTTTTTTTTTGATCGGGAGACTTTGGAACCAAATTGGACGATCTTTGGTGATGCTAGGAGTAGTAGGAAGAGATTGGAATGGTCGGATTGAGTTTCGGTTGGGTCTTGGTACGAAACCCACTTTTCTCTCTCTTTCTTTCTCTCTCTAAAACTCCATTGATTGAAATTTGGGTTTCTTCTGGTTTTTCTCTCTCTTTTCTGAACTGGTGGGGCGTGGGAAATATTGTGTTATTTTCGTGGTCAAAGGGGGTGGGGTATTTATAGGAGAATTTCCGTGGACGAAGATAATAGTGAATTTAATAGGGTTGGGTTCATGGGATTTAGAATAGACGAATTTGGCTTGGTTTAAGGGTTAGGGAGGAAGTAGAGACTGAGTAGGAGAGGGAGAGATGAAAGGAGTGTGCATGTAAATAAAAAAAATAAAACTAAGATAATTATATTTGTATAAATCTATTAAGGAAAAGAATTATAATTATATTTGTATATATCTATTAAAGAAAAGAATTAATCAATAACACTTTTAAAATAATAATCGGTTACTATAGACTATTTGATTAAAAATAATTTTTTTATCGAAAAAAAAAATATGGCAAAAATCCGGATCGTTACAGTGATCTAGCTCGAGTCTTGAGTGTTAATAATTCCTAGACCTAGCCTATCTTTTCTTTAGTTTATTCGAATTCATTTAGCCTTTAATTTCCACCTTTTAAAGTAAAACAAAGTTGGCCGTCTAAAGGCCGAAAGCCCTTACTTGCTCTACAAATCCGATCAAGCCATATAATTATTCCCTTGGGTACGATCCCGGATTTTCGGTTTATTATGCTTCAATCGACGTGTTAAACCCTACGCTTGGGGTATTATTCCATATTATCTTGGAGAACGAAGCATTTTTGGCGCCGTTGCCGGGGATTTCTTATTATGGCTTTCTTGGAGATTCATATTGCTCCATTTTACTCTGTATATTGTTCTTGTGAGAGAGAGACAGACGGCTGTTCAGTTCGCCAAGGCAGTCGAAGGTGGTGTTCCGACGGCTTGCGGTTTAGCCGAGCCAATCCTGGGAGAAAGACGCCAACACATCCTACAACACCCACGGTAGGCGGCGAATCTTTCTTAAGGAGACTGTGGTATTACACAGGACTCGGTTCTTGATCCGAAAGTTCTGTTTGTATCTCGTACTTACGATTTGTCTACTGTTATGTATTTTGTAACTTGATTCGTTCATGTAATCATGTTGTTATCAATGAGATTCTTCTCTGGAATTTCTGTTATTGTCGAATTCTTCCCAACAATCCTTAGGAAACGAGGTCACCAATAGCTCATTCCCAAGCCACAAATTCACAGCCTCAAGGAAACAATCTCGATCTTCACTGGCCTACCGTACGTGGGCCTTGCAATCTCCCTCAAGCCCAGAATACACCGTCTGAAAGCAGTCGTTCTGCTGCTGCGTGTACGCAACGAACTTCAAATTGATAAAGGAAGAAGAAGGGTTTCCTTTTGTTTACTGAAAAAAAAAATGATAGAGGAAGAGTGACGACATCTAGAAACATAAGTGAAATCTCGAAACCCATAACTCTAAATAGATAAGAGGGGATTTGAGGTTTAGAGAGATTGAAACCCAGAACTTGATCTAAACCGAACTCCGTGCACTCCTAATCGCATGAAGACCACACAGAGAGATCAATTAGGAAGAAATTGTGTGTACCTGCGACGACAGTGAGAGATCGATGACTAGTGAAGAAGTGTATGAGAGATCGACGACGATAAGGAAGAAATCAAGATTTGGGGCTTTTCGTTTGAGGGCTGAGACTAGTATTGGGAGAATGGAGGAAAAATTAGGGGTAGTTCAAAAGAAAGGAAAAAGATAGGGGGGAAATAAGGAGAAGATTTTGGGTAAACAAGAGAACACGTCATTTTAGGAGGGATGAAATTTCGTGGGAGTTTTTGGAACTATTGACTCGCATAATTAGACTGAAGTCTAAAAACAACATTGTTGTTTCCAGTAAAGCTGGGTTTAAGTACTTTTTACTAGCATTTAATACCTAATGTCGTTTTTAAGGTAATTTGAACCGTCATTAGTATTAATGCCAGAAATAACCAGTTTTACCCGGCAATTTATGAACTGCTGGTAATAAAAATGCTGCTAAAGCCACATGTTCTTGTAATGTGGTAGCCAAGCATTACCTTATTAGCTAGGTCTACTACTAGTATAAATAAGGGTGCAACTCTCTTTGTAATTCATTCAATCATTCAATAAAACTCAGATTTCTTTCTATTTTTCTTGTGCACAAGGTGATTATCTCCTTCTTGTGGATTTAAGAGCTCCTCTGTTATTTGTCTACTAGAATGATATCTAGTCTTTCTTATGCTATGGAGCGCAGAGGAAGGGCCCTCGATTTGAGGGTTTGGATTGCGAACTGAGGGGTCTGCTAGGGGGTTTAATTTGAGGGGTTTGATTCAGCAGCGGTTTTACTGTTTAAGGGGAGGTTGGTTTTGGCAGGTTGGTGAGCAGTGGTGAGTGGTCTATGGTAGCTAGGCGGAGTTGGGTTGTTTAGGTGTGGGGAAGCAACTTTTGAAGAAATTTTAGCGATGTTTTGGGGCGGCAACACTGTATGTGAGTGAAGGGGTGTACCCAGTAAATTCGTCAGACATGTTTGAGGGGTTTCGGAGGTTGACTTGCCAACCATAGTTGCAGCAGAGGCAGTTTAGGGTGTCATGATGGAGGGGCTTTTCGGGCGATGATCAGGGCAGCAGCGTTTTGGCAGCACATGACAGCGGCTGTAGCGGAGGTGAGGGGCAGATGAGGAGTTTCAGGCGAGGGCTTTGTTTCAGCGTAGGGGCAGATTAGGGGCTTTCAGCGAAGGGGCGGATGAGAGGACTTCGGGGCTGGTTGTTTCGGCGAATTTGTTGCTGATGGGTCGCAGGCGACGGTTGATCTTTCCAGCTAAAGTGGGGTCTGGAGAGACATGTTGGGCTCATGAATATCTAGAGAAACGAGCTGTTGCGAAGGCCATTGGCTATTTGGGGAACAAAAAAGCGTGGGATGGCTTTTTTTAGGGAAAATAAACGTGTGCAAAACGTAGTTTATGATGTTCAGTTTATTGAGTGTGTGATAGTGGAGGGGTTTTGGGGTTCGATAGTGGGCCGTGCATGGTTTACCGGAGGACTTTGGAACACCTTTTTTGTTGGCTCCTTGTCAACATTGTAGGGTTTATTTACTTTGCTGTTCTTTTTTTGTAAAAAAAATAAAAAAATTGATGGGCCTCGAGGTAGGTTCTGTATTTGCGAGTAGCAGTACGTAGTAGAAAAGTTATTATTAAACTCTTTGAACATCTCTCAATGCATTTTATTTCCTTTCCTGTTGAATTGTTTTCATCTTGGCATCTTTATGATTAATGAAAATTTTCTTTGCCTCCTTCACCAAGACACTTGACCATCACAGAATTTAACTAGTACTTGAGTTGTCAGTGTTGGTCCTACAAATTTGTAGTCCCACGGATATATGTAAAGTTTTTGATGTGAAGGCCATAAGTGGCAACCACAGAGCATAAGCTACAAAGAAAGAAGGATGCAAGAAAGTCCTAAGAAAGAGGATTTAAGCTGAGATGGCTGTGACGCCAAGAATCACCATGAAGGGGGATACAATACAATCACGAAGAAAGAGATACTGATAGAACAAGTAGCTAGGAGAGTTTATTACGCATGAAAATTCTTAGGCTTAACATGCTTAATATGACAGCACCCCACAAGGAGACATGCATACAGACTAATTTATATAAGCACAATTATTCTTATTACTTTAGGGAAACACTCGTGTTGGGTTTATTCTTCTTCTTCTCAAAGTTTGACTCCCTCAACCTCCTTTCATCTGAAAGTTTTTCTGCAAACCTGCAAAGATAGATATGACAACGTTATTGCTATCCGCACTTCTTAGTATGGATTAGAGTACGTGCTTACAGATCGAGGAGTGTTCAATGCGTTATTATAACTTAACTAATCACTAATTATACTACAGCTATCTCGAACGAAAAAAAAAAAAAACTGGGGGTTTTAGCTTGAAGGGAATATTGGACGATTCAATTTTTCTACCGTTGACCCTCCTTGATCGCCCCTTTGTCATTTTTCCACCTTCCTCCCGCATCTCGCCGGGGTCCAGAAGCAACGGACCTTCTGAAGAGGTTTCTGCATCTCGCCGGTGGCCGCTCTTTCAGGCTCGATTGGTGATGCAGAGTAGTTGGGGTTCGGGTTTGATCCGAATCCGTAGGTCTCTGGTGACTGCGGTTCTCGTTTTGTTGGTGGCATAGATGGGCGGAGGCAGCGGCAGTTCAGGATGGCCTGGAGATGATCCGCTTGGAAGTCTTCCTCACCCTTCGTGGGTGCGTCAGTTTTACTATTTTGATGAGTTCTGTGTGAGTTGGTGTGTGTTTTGTGTGGAGTATTGTTATCAGTTTGTGTGTCTGTAAAGGGTTTGGAGTGTAAGACTTCCAACTTTGGAACTCTCATTTGTCCAAAAAAAAGGATGTGCTCTTTGATATATTCTCTTAGTTTACTTTGATAAAAATAAATATGGACACTATATTCTAACTGACAACGGATTTTTTATATTATTTTTAAGTTTATAACTGTAAGTTTTCAAGAGTCTTCCTAATTTTTAGAAAGTAACTTCATTTGTCCAAAAAAAAAGGATGTGCTCTTTGATATATTCTCTTAGTTTACTTTGATAAAAATAAATATGGACACTATATTCTAACTGACAACGGATTTTTTATATTATTTTTAAGTTTATAACTGTAAGTTTTCAAGAGTCTTCCTAATTTTTAGAAAGTCAATCGTCTTTATTTTTCATTAATTTTTAATCTTGAAAATCTAAGTTCATTTTCATATGCTTGGAGGGATGTTCCAAGTTATCTACTCCCTCCGTCCCCATTCTATTGTCCCTCATCTTTTTCTAATCGGCTAAAAAATTAATTATAACTTTTAATTGATAATACAAATTATATGTAATATTGATCTTATTTGATAGATTTCAATAAACTCTTTTAAATGATATTTTCAAAATCACCTAAAACATTATAGATTGCAAGATATAATCAATTGAAAAATGGCACAGACTCCCAAAAAGGACAAAAGAAACATATGTGGTGAATTAATTGAGTAGTTTTGAGTGTTCAATTAAAATAGTCTTTGGCTTGTGAGAAGATATTTCTTCTTATTAACTCTTATCCTTCAGTGAATTTCGATAGATGGCAAGTTTTCTGTTTCTATATTTCTTAGGTGGATTCCTTAGAATGGTGAGCGGTCATTAGCCTTGTATCTCTCGTTAAATCCTCGGATGGTGTTAATCTATATCCCGTTGAATCCCTAACTTGAATAGTAAGCTTTATCCTTTATGAATTTTTTTTTTCCTCCCTTCCAAATTTCCGGCATCACTCACTCCTCAGAATCTTTTAGTGTCGTGCATTTATATAAATAAGAAAAAAAGATTAGAATTGATGAAATAGGTCGACTAATTAATGCTGATCAAATTGACGTTTAGCACAACCAATTTGTATGCAATATTATGACTGGTTCAGGTCATTGAGGCGGGCCTGGGGTGAGGTACCAATAATAAGTACTCAAGGTTATGTACCTTTTGAGTGCATCTTCATTGGTGCTGCCACTGTCTTCAACTCTAACTCTTTGGTAGAGACCAGTGTCCAAGTTCGCCCTCGAAATTGGTTTCTTCAACAATTTTTCACCAAAATCCACAAGTTTTTCCAAGTTCTCTGTAGTAGCTATGTCAACTGATGCTAGTGTCCCGCTTAACGTCTCATCCTGAATTCGTGCATAACAAGGAAATCATCTAAAATCATTAGATCTAACTCTTCAATTAACTTTGTAATCATTTTGCACCTTGAGAAAAGAAGTACTATATTTATTCTCATGTGATAGCAAGACACGACATACTATATTTTGTACTTCCTTCGTTCTAAAAGGATTTGTCACTACGCTGAAAGAGAACTTAACAACAAAATTCATTTGGGAAATGATTTTCACATTCTCCTTTATATCATCAACACTTCATTTTTTTGTCTTTATCCATAAAAATTTTACAATGTTGTCCTTGGAAGTGTGAAAAAATGAATTAAAAATGGCAAAATAGTAGATTCGTGTGAATAAAGACCAAAAAAAGGGAGTTTCGATTATCAAATTTGACATTTTTTTCCGTAAATTAAAGAATTTATTGATATCTAGCTAGTAACTTGCCAATGACAGTATGTGCTAGTACGGTGATTATTGCCATTGATAAAGAATAATAATAATAATAATAATAATAATAATAAGCAACATATATAATACTTAAGAAATATGCCCCCCCAAGTATAATTTCAAGCTAATAGAATTTTTCTTCTTTTTTTTTTAATCTTTATATGGGATCTCTAGTCATGCCATAAATTAATACATGAATGAGAAAGCAAAAGAGTAGGGGATTAAGGCTTTAATTACTTGGATTCTGAGGTAATTATCTTCTGAACGAAGAGCTTGAAAGACCACAGCAATGTGGTAATCAACCATATCTGAACTTGCCTGAGTGAAAATATTCACCAAAGGAGGAGACAAATTATCAAAAAACCAATCCAAAAGACCCCATTTGGCTGCCAAGTTCGCATTGTACTTGTGCTCTGTCTTGTTCGAGCCTGTCCCTAGTGAAATCACAAGTAACCGACGATATTCCAAGGGCTTTATTTGTTTAAAGTCTGGATTTTGATTGAGCTCTTGTTTTGTCACTTCACTAATGGCAACCAGAGCCTGCAATAATAATTAACATGCCAAACCAGCCAACTAATAATAAGATCTCACTTTTTTTGAGTTTGTACTTAATTTCATCCTTAATTCTTGGACAAATTCATCAACTCTTTTTTTGGTAGTTGGGCACTTTTTGGGATTGACAAACACTAAACTTTGTATTAGAAAAACATCGAAACAATTTAAAAGATCTCATAATTACTTCTTTAAGACAAAAATTCTTAATCTATAAAACAAAGAAGTATTAAAAAAACATAAATAAAGTTGAGATATACTTATTTATGGAACAGCTAGTTGTAAACAAGTGTTTTGTATCAACAACCAATCAACGATAGTCTAAAAGTATTCTAGATGTTTCGGATTTTAATGAAGTCGCGGGCCAACATCCTGCTCATGCAGGTCGAACCGTGGCACTTGGGGTCTGTTACGCTTGAGTGTAAGGAAATAAAGTTGCGTCTTTACTATTACTATCTGCGGGTTTTGGTAAGATGGTAAGCGCTTAATCCTAACAATTGGTATCAGAGCCAAGGTCATGGGTTCAACTCCCCTGGATGGCATCCTGTCCACGCGGGTCTAACGATGACGCTTGGGGCCTGCTACATTTGAAATAAGAAAATAAAGCTATGCCTTTACTACCTACGGGTTTTAGTAATATAGTATGCTCTTGATCCTTCCCCGAAAAAAATTCATTAACATCCGGACCGTTCTAAATATTTTTGGACAGCGGAGATTGGATGCTATAAATAACTCTTTACGGAACAGTCGTAAAAAAATTATTCTCCAATAAGTTTTGAAGATCTACGAAAAAGTAAAAGTAAAAAATGAACTATTATAACAAGACAGAGTGAGCATATATATATATATATATATATATATATCATATCATTATTCTACAACCGCGTACCTTATTAGTTCACTTCATCAAGAAGTCAACAAGCTTTAAGTTGTCATTCTCACAAAAGTTTGAGAGCAAGTACATCAGAGAACATAGAATGTCTTTTTCTCTATTTTATTGAGAAAAATCACAAAAACACGCTTGCACCAAATTAGGTAAAAAAAGAGGTAAAACACATTTGTGAAAAGTTTATAGTAATTTTTACCTAAGTACTGTTCATACTATTTTCTTTTTTTATTGTTTCTTTATTTCTCTCTCCTCTCTCCTCCCTCCTCTCTCCTCTCTTTATTTTTAATATTCGAAAAAGGAAAAAAATAATAGTTTAATAAATGATAGGTAAGATGGAATGTATAGGTGTAGTTGTAAAAAAAAAAAATTGCTAGTTAAAATAGATTTGTGAACTGTTCACAAGGTAGTATACTTACCCACTGATAAACTTGGTCTAAACATAATCGAATAGATTGCATACCGGGTCATTGGCAGCCACACCACCGTCGATCAAGTTAAATTCTATGAGTTTCCCATCTGCGTCAGTGTTTTGAAAATAATGAGCAGGAAAATAAGTTGGTGCTGCCGAGGTGCTTATGCATATATCTGATAGCGCCACATCAATTGCTGGATTGCTTGTCGCCTGCATTTAACATCATCTAAAAAGATATACAGTATTGTTATAAAACTAGTGCAAAAATGTAAATAAAAATTGTAAAAAGTAAATTGGGTACTGAACACAAATATCCCTTGTTGACCACCTTAATTTCTGTATATGGAAGGATAAACGTCAAACACTAATGGTAAGGAAAGCCTAAACTAAAAGCATGCATAGTATAATGTGTTGTGTATTTTCTCTGGGATCAATGGAAAATTCATGCAACCTATCATCAACAGGTTTGTGTCTGAGAGAGAGAGAGAGAGAGAGAGAGAGAGAGAGGACTAAACAGGAACCTGATAAGAGCTAAAGATAGTTGGCTGCAGATTCTTGATGTCAAAAGTTGGAATAACAATGTTGGTCAGGGCTTGGTGCAACCTTGTCTTTCCCAATATGTCGTTGATCAGGCTATGGAGATAATTCCCATCATATTTAGGTCCAAAAAATTGTTTGAATAAACCTATAATACAACCACAAAGTCCCCTGCATTTTCCAGAAATCCAGGAATGAAGCAAAAAAAAAAAAAATTCAAAGAAAAACAAAATAGTTGCAGGAATTTTTGGTCCCATTCTATGTGGAAGCATTTTGTGCTTACTCTCTTTGGGGGAAAATTTTTGGAGCATTTTGAAGATAAAAGGGTACTAGTTCTTTTGCAGCATATAATGGTCGTTTATCAGCATTTGGTGCAGTTAGCATAGCTGCTATTAGGCCACCTGTACTTGTTCCTGTGACCACATCAAAGTAATCTGCGAGTCTTGCATTTGCTCCATCTTTCTCCTAATTGTCACAATCATATATAGACATTGAAATTGAATCAATAGTGATCAGACCAGAGAAAACATACCATTACCGCATTTTTATCACAAAAATATAATGATCGAATAAATTTAATCAGAGATCTGGCTAAGTTGGTATGTGCATACTTAATTATTTATTCTTACCCAAAAATAGAAGTAGATCGAACGCAGTGTTCTAGTTTATGAGTTCTTTGAAACATTATATATATAAACACACACACACACCTGAAGTTGTGATTCTAGGTATGAAAGCATAACTCCGGGTATGATTCCTCTAATCCCTCCTCCATCAATGCTAAGTATCGTAATAAAATCCCCATAAGTTGGTGGAAGGATTGGACTAATTGTTTCCCCCATTGTTGGAGAGGAAACGGAGCAAGCTAATGTGCGGGAATTACTAATTTAGATCGAGGACACGAGAGAATTGGGAGAGGAGTTGTAAAGGTGTACTTTTGGGTTGACGTCTTATATAAAGTTTTTTTTTTTTTTTTTTGGGGTAAGGTATATAAAGTTTGTACGAGATACTAGTATCATGTAAATAAAAATTTGCAACTTCATAAAATGAATTTTGTTATTAGAATAAAATGTTTTTCAGAAATTCGGACCAATACAATCAAATAATTTTGTCACGGTTCAAAATAATACTCGACAACTTTTATTTTTTGCATGCAACATAGAAAAATACAGGATGTTATAATAAATATGTGATTTGTGTCATACGGAATTGCCAATACAAGTAGATTCTGAAATTTGATCTGAGGTTTGTGAATCACGAGAAAAGCTTTATTACGATACGGAGCTTCCCGTGAATAAACGTTTACGGAGCCAAATCGTGTGCGTCCCAAGTGTATTGGACTGTCCGGATTTTTAAAAAACTATTTGCACGAAAAGTTCAACTCTTTCAACAAATAATTTTTTAAAAATCCGAATCGTCTAATACTGAAACAAACCGTTGAAATCGTGTAGCTTTGAAAACGACTTATTCACGGCTCCATCGTGAATAAGCCAACCTCGTGAATCACACCTCATAATAAATGATTGTATTCAAGTTCAACTACTCACAATGTTCCAACAACCAAATGATGGTTACGCATCACGAGGTGAAACGAAACGAACATGGACAAACATGTGGGTGAAAAAAACATGTGGGCGCAAAGTGAAATTCATCCTTCTTTTTATTTTTTAATTTATTGGAGTATTTTTTTTTTTGTAATGCTGGGTATTATGGATGGGATCGCGCACCCCTCTGACTACAATTCCTTCCACAATCCTTCCTCATGTTTAAGCGTGGAAGTAAGATAATCCCAGATTTACTGACAAGAAGAATCAAACCTGAAATTCTAGGAGGACCGAATCTAAACGTCCCAAATCAAATCCACCCGGCAAGCGTCGTTTGCTACAGGAGTATTTCTTTTTTTAGCGTTGGTCGTAAAAGTCTATCGTTGGCCGCATTAGTTAACTGTCCATACAAGTCTTCTTCCGGAAAACAACATACAACGATACAAGTCTTCTTCAGACATTAAAATTTCTTTGATAATAGATAGTAGTAGGTGTCTTCGAGAAAAACATTTTAGCGTTGGTCATAAAAGTCTATCTCGGCAGCATTAGTTTAAAAGGGCCTCCGGTACTTAAATAAAGTTATAGGAGTATTTCTTTTTTTAGTGTTGGTCATAAAAGTCTATCGTTGGCCGCATTAGTTAACTGTCCATACAAGTCTTCTTCCGGAAAACAACATACAAACGATACAAGTCTTCTTCAGACATTAAAATTTCTTTGATAATAGACAGTAGTAGGTGTCTTCGAGAAAAACATTTTAGCGTTGGCCATAAAAGTCTATCTTCGGCAGCATTAGTTTAAAAGGGCCTCCGGTACTTAAATAAAGTTACAGGAGTATTTCTTTTTTTAGCGTTGGTCAAAAAAGTCTATCGTTTGCCGCATTACTTAACTGTCCATACAAGTCTTCTTTCGGAAAACAACATACAACGATACAAGTCTTCTTCAGACATTAAAATTTCTTTGATAATAGACAGTAGTATAGGTGTCTTCGAGAAAAACATTTTAGCGTTGGCCATAAAAGTCTATCTTCGGCAGCATTAGTTTAAAAGGGCCTCCGGTACTTAAATAAAGTTACAGGAGTATTTCTTTTTTTAGCGTTGGTCATAAAAGTCTATCGTTGGCCGCATTAGTTAACTGTCCATACAAGTCTTCTTCCGGAAAACAACATACAACGATACAAGTCTTCTTCAGACATTAAAATTTCTTTGTAGGTGTCTTCGAGAAAAACATTTTAGCGTTGGCCATAAAAGTCTATCTTCGGCAGCATTAGTTTAAAAGGGCCTCTGGTACTTAAATAAAGTTACAGGAGTATTTCTTTTTTTAGCGTTGGTCATAAAAGTCTATCGTTGGCCGCATTAGTTAACTGCCCATACAAGTCTTCTTCCGGAAAACAACATACAACGATACAAGTCTTCTTCAGACATTAAAATTTCTTTGATAATAGACAGTAGTAGGTGTCTTCGAGAAAAACATTTTAGCGTTGGCCATAAAAGTCTATCTTCGGCAGCATTAGTTTAAAAGGGCCTCCGGTACTTAAATAAAGTTTACCGTGGTCAATATCGACAGTTCAAAAGTGTTTTAGACGATACAGATTAAAGACAAATTATTAACGGTAAGAAGTAATCTATCTACCGTTAATAAATTATTTTTAATCTGGATCGTCCAAACCACTTTTGAACGGCTTATTTCAGAATTGAGGTTATCTACCCGAATAACTAGTTTTCTCATGGAAGAAAAGATTGGCTGAGATTGCGCGGAACTGTGAATAACTTACTCTCCAAGTCTTCTTCAAACATTTTTGTGATACCAAAGAGCAGAGGCCCGTACGTGCTTTGCATGCGCTTTCGCCGGAAAAAGATGAAAAGAAAATCTTTTTCATGGTTGTGCCATAAATAATTGTTTACAGTGCTAATTGCGATTGTTCAAAAGTGTTTTGGATGGTCCGGATATTAGTAAAATTTTTCCAAAAAAGTTTAATTGAAATCCGAACCTTCCAAAGCCTAAACGGACTATCGAGATCGCGCGAAGCCGTGAGTCTCTCAAAAGATAAACATTTATTAAAATGTGATCTACGTGCCAATAGCTGTACCAATTTTTCGATAAAAGTTCTGCATGTTGCTAATCCTCTCTCCTCTATTACTCCATCATTTCTCACAGTCGTTTGCCTCCATCCTCGTCCTCTTGTTTCTTATCTCTTCTATCAGCTGTTAGTTGACTCCCATTATCGTTAATTGTTTGTATTGCAATTCATTACAAGGCCTTTTCTTTTCCCCAATACAAGACTCAGAACATCTCCAAAATGGAGAATGAATGTAACATATTGATCAGGAGAGATTTGTAATTTAATCCATCTTTTCTTCAACTTTTGATACTTTATGGAGAGTCTTAGAGGGATCCATCACTCTTGTTAGAAATTTGGTCTTCAAAATGGAGGTGTGGTTTCCATTTTTTGAGAACTAAAAGTGAATTTGGAGATCAAATATATAAAAATGACGATAAGTCCCTCCAAGATTCTCCCATAAAATAAAAAAATTGAAGAAAAGAGGCGATCAATTACGAAATTTCGCTCAATGTGTCACAGTTTATTAGAATGAATTACGTACAATCTTTGTCCTTCAACATTTTTCCATAAGAAAGAATTGAATAGTAGTGAAGGGCGGAACCAGTGAAGGGCAGCCTTGGGCTGCAGCCCAGGTGGACCTTCAAAAAACAAAAAAAAAAGAAATTTATATGTAAAATTTCGGTCCAAAATTTTTAGCCTAACCCAATTTTGTTAAAAGAAGAGTGTTTTTAGCCATGAAGCATGTGAAAATTGATCTTTGTATCAAAATGGAGGATGATTTTTGCTTCGTCCCAACCTAACCGTTGAAATAGGTTGATTTACCCCGAGCGTAGGGCTAGGTCGTTGTCAGCATAATATCCGGAAGTCCGGTATCGTTCCCACAGAGATGGTCTTTATAACTTGCTAGGATTTTTAGATGTAAGGGTTTGCGGCGTTTAGACGGCCAACTTTTGGTTTTGCTTTGAAAGGTGAAAAATGCTCTTATGAAAAAGATTAGAAATGAGTTTTAACTAGATTAAACAAGCGGCAAGGCGTTGGAGTTCATAACGCCCGTAACTTAGGCCAACTAACCATTCTCAACGAAAACACGGTTGAATCGCACGGCATAGGCTATCAACCGGAAGATTTTGCTATGAAACCATTAAAGACTAGAAATTAAGTATGGAGAACAAGCGAGCTCTTTTATTCTCTTGGCAAACACGAGGCGAGACATAGCTCACGGAACCATATGTGCTAGCATATGATCACCGGAGGTTAACATCGACAAGTTTTGTTACATAAAAAGCGAACCACACTCATTTTCCATACCGAACCTCAAGTATTTAGTTGAGAAAGGTAAGATTAACATAAGTCACATGACGTTAATCACTCCGTCGCCAAGCCTAATCAACTACTCATGCATATTAAGAAGACTAGAAAGCATGCTAGAATTGACAAACATGTTTAACCGATAGAACCGGAAATAAACTTGATTTTATAAAGGATCCAAAGCATACGAACAACTTTAATACACGAGAAATTAACGTAACGTAAATACCTTAATGTGTTCTTGAGAAATTAAAGCTTGAAAAGCTATGGAGGAAGTTATGGAATTAAAAGACTTAAAGTAAAATGTATCTAGGTCATGAATGAGAGAGAGAGTGTATGATATTTATACAATCCAACCCTTCTCTCATAACAAATATCCTAGCACTTTCCAAAAGTAGAAACTATTCCATAAATGGAAAGTTCAAAAAGTAGAAAAATCTGACAGTAAGCAATCTGTATCCATACAACCAAAACGGTTGTATGGATACCGTGCTGTTACGCCTTTGTTGGAAATGCTCCGTAGACGAGCTGTATGGATACAACCGAAACGGTTGTATGGATACGCGTGATTCTGTCCAAAATATAAGGCCACCGTATGGATACAACCAAAACGGTTGTATGGATACCGGAAGCTTAACTCCAGAATTGGCCCCTAGCTTCAAACTTGGCACCCGACGCTTCCGAACTTCACCCGATGCTTCGTATCTTCATCATTGGAGAACGGTGGCACTTTGCCACTTGGTCTTGGAAGCTCGGACTCCCTCGAGGCATGTCCAAGGCATCAAAATCACCCTTGATAGGGCGTAAAACCTGAAACATCCTCAAACGAACCTTACGTGCAAAACCTTAATAAAAGCTACAAAAACGCAGATTAATGCAACATAAAACGGGACTAAGCGCACCAACTATCTACAATATTGGGTGCTTATCACACCCCCCAACTTGAACTTTGCTAGTCCCTAGCAAACTAAGCCAAAACATACTTAACTAAGCTATGCAACCTTCCCGAAACAAAGATACGAAAGCTATACTCAATAACTACAACTTGGCAAGAGTCCAAAAACACCCCTTCAAATTCAAGTATATGCAATTCACGCACAAACATGCCATGAACAAGGACGAACAAACTATGCCATATTAGAGCAGCCAAGGACACATGCACCACATCGAGTTTCAACTCCAAAACTCACAAGGATATGCTCTTATTCGACTTTTCACACAGTGAGATACAAGATACATCCCATGACAAGCGCTAGCGAGTAAATGCAATAGCCAGAGACAAAAAGCTAAGCATGCTATCAAAAGAGCGCTAAGAAAGAAAGGAAAGCCAATTATTCACAACTATGCACGTTAAGGGACAAATCATACTTAAAAAGTAATAAATATCAATTATGCATCAAACGGAGTTAATTAGCGTACAAAAGATCAACGGAGGACTTTATTAGCTTATAACGACCTTGGATACAAAGGGAAAGGGACTACAAAAATATAGTGGCCATATACTTGCACGGTTTATCTACCCTTGGCCACTACCAACTCTAAACTACCCAAGGCATGGCCACATATCGGCCAAACACCAAACAAAGTAATGAAAAAGAAATAAAGAAAAACTACTATCACCGACTCCACCACACATACTCGTCATCCTCATCCGACTTCTCATGGTATTGAGCATCGAGCTCCCCCTTTCCATCGGACTCTTTCTCATCCGGAATGTATGTTAGCCCGAAGGTGTAGCCAATCCTCTCATCACAGTATTCAACCCTCTTTCGAATCCGCTTTTGCTCTTTCATAGCATTTTTTTTATTTTTCTTTGAGGAATATGGTCATTTGAGGTGAGATTTGTAGTGAGAGAGTTTGAGCCAAATTTGAAGGCTTAGGAGAGGGAGATGAAAATTTGGGATTTTAGCTTTTGGTAGTGGGAGAGGAAAGATATGGAATCACGTACCAATTCTTTACCTTTTTGCATTCCAACCACTTCTATCACATTCACGCCACCTCCAAACTTCTTTGAATCTTTGAAAACCATTGACACACAACCCTCCGAACATCCGGTTACCTAAGTTTGAACAATGGAAGAGACTCGGACTATGGTTCAAAACAAGGACGATGAGACTCTTATGTGGTTTAATCAAGCAAAAATGCCTTGAATCATTTCTTAAGTATGCTAACAACTCCAAACAAGATGCACAAGAGATATAAACACTACTTAAGCATGAACAAAAGATATTATTTACGCAAGTGCGGGAAATGAAAGCAAAAAGCATGGGATGCTTATGAAACGAATCTCTACTCTAGTGATGCACAACGCTTGACTTGACTTTTAGGCTAAACTTATTATCAATGTTCATGTATATGCTTGTGACAAAGATTCAAACATATAACCAAATTCGACGGGATACACGACTCTTGCCACTGACACAATTGAGCATAATTAAAGTATCTAACTTACGAACAAAGGAGTATTGCAAGCAAAAGCAAAAATTTTAAAATTTTAACGAAAACAAAAAGAGACAAGTCTAAAAAACATATATATAACATAAATTTTAAAATTTTAACGAAAACAAAAAGAGACAAGTCTAAAAAACGAAAACAAAAAGAGACAAGTCTAAAAAACATATATATAACATAAATTTTAAAATTTTAACGAAAACAAAAAGAGACAAGTCTAAAAAACATATATATAACATATATATCCCTCCCCCCAACTTAAACGATGCTATGTCCTCATAGCATGGAGAACAACAGTATTGAGAGGAAAGAATAAGAGATTATACCTCCGGGGGAATGTCAACCCCCTTATACCTCGACCAAGTTGGAGGCTTTCTTGTCATAGCATCCCTTCGTCATTGGAACTGCTTCCAAGGCTCACTCTTTCGGCTCCTCCATCGGAACCACAGCTAGTCACACAAGGTCATCGCTGGGGCTTTCTTGGTCTTACAACCGCGACACGTAGCCACACCCATGCTTAGGGCTCCTGAATGCCTCACTCACCCTAGCTTTTAGACCTAAACCACCAAGGCTGGTGTGGTAGCATGCTTACCCTGCAAAAGACTTAAGAACCAACTACCTACTAAGAAGCAAATGACATTAGAACCACCCGGCTCATGTTATCCGAGCGCCAAACAAACATATATACAAACGAAAAATCAAAGAACACCACCCAATTTTCACGCAATCTCACGAGTCATACTTTTCTTCCCGTGTCTCACCGAGTAGACAAAACACGGGTGGCTATACTAGACCGTCGAAACTTGTTACATCATGCCCGAAGTAAAATTCACCGCCTGACCTCGCCAAGCAATTAAGCCCAGCGTTCCCTATGATCGAAACAAAGTGAGACAAGACAGAGCCTAGCGCCAAAGCACGGGAATATCAAGTCTCACCCAAAGACCTAAACTGCCCCCGATAGGGACATATCTGGGAAGCATGGATCATTAACGGCAAACTACTACAAAGAAGGACTAATCAAAGCCCGATACAATGATGCATTGATGAAATCTCTTGGTGAGAAAATCCCAAAACTACATAAACATGCAAATATTTACAAGAAATGAAACATTGCCCTTACTAACCGGAGCTGGGCACACGATCTTTTTTTTAGTAGCGGCGTGCGGAGCTACATATACCCAAGTCAATGGAGGGTACCCCCTACCCGAGGGCCGGGTCCGACAAACAGTTAAGTTCAGCGGTTACGCTTTCGCTCCCCGTGCAAACATAAAGAAAACAGCCAAATCAAACAACAAGGTCAACCGGATACACCGGTGCAACCAACTCTTCCTCAATTTCCTCTACCGGAAAGTTTTCCAAAAATGGCTTAAGCCTTTGCCCATTAACCTTAAAAATATTTCCATTCACGGGATTAACAACTTCAATGGCCCCATGTGGGAAAATGTGATGCACAATGTACGGGCCAATCCAACGGGAACGCAACTTGCCCGGAAAAAGATGAAGTTTTGAATTATACAAAAGAACTTTTTGGCCAACTTCAAAATTTTTCCGTTGAATGTGCTTATCATGAAAATCCTTTACCTTAGACTTGTAAACGTTAGTGTTATCATATGCATCTCTACGGATTTCCTCAAGCTCATTCAATTGGAGTTTACGGTGAACTCCGGCGTCGGGCAAACGATAATTTAATTGCTTAATTGCCCAATATGCCTTATGCTCTAATTCCACCGGAAGGTGACATGCCTTACCATATACAAGCCGATAGGGCGAAGCACCCAAAACGGTCTTGTATGCGGTACGATACGCCCAAAGAGCATCAGTCAATCTTAACGACCAATCCTTCCGATTGGGATTTACCGTTTTCTCAAGAATACGTTTTACCTCACGGTTGGCGAGCTCGGCTTGACCGTTGGTTTGAGGGTGATATGCGAGGGAGACCTTGTGTGTTATACCATATTTCATCATCAAGGCGGCGAATGGCCGGTTGCAAAAATGAGAACCTTGGTCGCTAATAATGGCACGAGGGACGCCAAACCGAGACAAGATATGCTCCTTAAGAAACTCGAGCACCACCTTGTGATCATTGGTACGAGTGGCAATGGCCTCAACCCAACGTGACACATAATCGACCGCTAAGAGGATGTACAAGTTGCCAAAAGACATCGGAAATGGTCCCATAAAGTCGATACCCCAACAGTCAAATATTTCAACAACAAGAAACTTGGCTTGGGGCATTTCATTCCTCCGGGTCACACTACCCAACTTTTGGCATCGGTCACACAATTTGCAGAAGGCGTAAGCATCTCGATTCAGAGTCGGCCAATAAAAACCGCATTGTTGTATCTTGGCGGCAGTCTTCCTCACAGAAAAGTGTCCACCACATGCTTCAGAATGGCAAAATTGTAGGATTGCACGTTGGTCAGAATCAGGAACACACCGGCGGATGATCTGGTCGGGACAGTACTTGAACAAATATGGATCATCATAAGAAAAGTGTTTCACTTCGGCAAGGAATCGCCGGCGCTCATGAGAGGACCAATGGGTTGGAATCAAGCCTGTAACCAAGTAATTGACAATGTCCGCAAACCACGGGGCTTGGGATACACTGAAGAGTTGCTCATCGGGAAAAGTGTCTCCAATGGGTATATGAGAAGTACGGTCTTCAAAATCCAAGCGCGACAAATGATCGGCCACCACGTTTTCTACCCCTTTCTTATCCTTGATGGTGATGTCAAATTCTTGTAAAAGAAGGATCCACCGGATCAAACGAGCCTTAGCATCCTGCTTGGTGAACAAATATTTTAGTGCTGAGTGATCGGTGTAAATCGTGATCGGAGTACCAACTAGGTAAGACCGGAATTTGTCCAAGGCAAATACTATGGCAAGAAGTTCCTTCTCCGTAGTGGAGTAGTTCATTTGAGCATCATTCAGTGTCTTGCTTGCATAATAAATCACCCACGGATGCTTGTCCTTCCTTTGGCCAAGAACGGCCCCGACAGCATAGTCGCTAGCATCGCACATCAATTCAAATGGAAGATTCCAATCGGGCGTTTGAACAATGGGCGGCGTGGTGAGACTAGCTTTGAGCTTAGTGAACGCCAGCTCACATGCAGTAGTCCATTCAAAGGGGACATCTTTGGATAAAAGGTGGCAAAGTGGCCTTGAGATTGCGCTAAAGTCTTTGATAAAACGCCGATAGAAACCGGCATGGCCAAGGAAAGATCGAATGTCTTTAATGCACTTCGGAGTAGGGAGATTGGAAATAAGGTCAATCTTGGCCTTGTCTACCTCGATACCCTTGGCCGATACGATATGCCCGAGCACAATCCCTTGAGTGACCATAAAATGGCACTTCTCCCAGTTGAGAACCAAATTTTTCTCCTCGCATCTCGTTAAGACTTTCTCCAAGTTGGCAAGACATGACTCAAAAGAGTCGCCAAACACAGAGAAGTCATCCATGAAGACTTCGACAATTTTTTCGACCATATCGCTGAAAATTCCCATCATACATCTTGAGAAGGTGCCGGGAGCATTACACAAGCCGAATGGCATGCGTCTATAAGCAAAGGTCCCGAATGGGCATGTGAACGTCGTTTTCTCTTGGTCAGACAAGGCCACTTCTATTTGGTTATAGCCCGAATAACCATCAAGGAAGCAGTAAAAGGCATGACCGGCTACTCTCTCCAAAATTTGATCAATGAAGGGGAGAGGAAAGTGATCTTTGCGTGTGCTTGCATTCAACTTGCGATAGTCTATGCATACTCGCCACCCGGTAGTCACACGAGTCGGAACGAGCTCGCCTTTGTCATTTTGCACCACGGTCACCCCCGCCTTTTTAGGGACAACTTGAATGGGGCTCACCCATTTAGAATCGGCGATGGGATAGATAATCCCAACGTCAAGCAATTTAAGAATTTCCGACCGGACAACGTCTTTCATGATTGGATTGAGCCGGCGTTGAGGTTGGCGCGATGGTTTAACATCCTCCTCCAAGTAAATGTGATGAGAGCATAGAGAAGGAGAGATGCCTTGAATATCCGCGATAGTCCAACCTATTGCCTTTGTATGCCTCCGCAAAACTACCAACAATTTCTCTTCTTGGAGTTTCTCAAGGGAAGACGATATGACCACCGGAAAGGTATTGCTCTCGCCAAGGAATGCATATTTCAAAGTGTCCGGTAGTGCTTTCAACTCAAGAGTAGGCGGCTCAACACTAGACGGAACTATTTTCCGCTCAAGAGGGGGTAACCCTTCAAACTTTGGGAACCACGGTGCAACTCCACAAATTTCCTCATCGCCATCTTCTTCGTTAAGTAAGGAAAAGAGGGACTCCATCTCGTCGGATTCAAGAAAAGCGGCCTCTTCAGAGGTAAGAGCTACCTCCAAAGAGTCCGTATACAAGAATTCATCTACATGCTCTTGAACCAAGGTATCCACAACATGGACATTTTGGCAATCATCATCGTCACCCATTTGAATTCCAACGTTGAACATATTAACCTCCATCTTCATGTTTCCAAAAGACATGTTCAATAGTCCATTCCGACAGTTGATTACGGCATCCGAGGTTGCTAGAAATGGCCGCCCAAGAATAACCGGAGTAGACAATGGTGATGAAGACGACGGACAAGTATCCAATACAACAAAATCCACTGGATATACAAATTGATCAACTTGGACCAATACATCTTCCACCATACCACGAGGAATTCGGACACTCCTATCCGCCAATTGAAGAGTAACCCGCGTAGGCTTCATCTCCCCCAAACCCAATTCTTGATACACCGAATAAGGTAGCAAATTGACACTTGCACCTAAATCCAAAAGAGCTTGCTCTACTCTTTTACCCCCAATAGTAATTGCAATTGTAGGACATCCGGGGTCTTTGTATTTAGGTGCAAGATCTGTTTGGAAAATTTGGCTAACTTGCTCGGTAAGAAGCACCTTCTTGTGCACATTAAGCTTGCGTTTTTGGGTGCATAGGTCCTTCAAAAACTTGGCATATGAAGGAATTTGCTTAATGGCATCCATTAAAGGGATGTTCACATTGACCTTTTTGAACACGTCAAGAATGTCGGCATCCTTGGATGGAGGAACCGGCTTTTTCAATCGGGAAGGATAGGGTGCCGGAACGGGAGAAACTTGTGGGCTTGGAGTGGTCTCAGCTTCCTTTGAACCTTGCACGGGAGATTCCCCGTCTTCTTCAGGAGATGACTTGGGAGATTCCCCAAGTGTTGTAGAACTTATTGATGTCGAAGCTGGTTCTAAGATAGGTGTAGCCGGCGGATTGACAACGAGATTGTCAACCGCCTTGCCACTCCTTAGAGTAATTATTGCTTGAGCTTGCTCGGGCGGTGGCACCGAAGAACTACCAATGAGAAGTTGACCTTGTGGATTGGCTTGTGGCTGGGTCGGAAACTTGCCCCTTTCTTGTTGGAGAAGCCCTATAGATGTGGTTATCTTTCCCATTTGGTTCTTCAACTCTCCCATCATTTGAGTGTTATTCTCGTTGTAATTCGATTGAGCTTGCATGAAGGATTGGAGAGTATCCTCCAAAGATCGCCTTGGCGGGGGTTGATATTGGTTAGATCCTTGAAACGGGCCGGACGGTGCAAAACCTGGTGGTCCTTGTGGAAAACGAGGCTGCCCTTGGCCTTGAGCAGGCCGCCATGGTTGCATTTGAGAACCGAGAGGTGCTTGAGATGGTCCGCCTTCAATCTGATTGTTCCAACGGAATCCCGGATGTTGTCTCTGACCTTGGTTGAAGTTTTGGGGAAAAGATTCAAACCGTTGGTTGACCGCACTAACTTCTTCGATCGGAAGGTTGAGGTTGCTATAATGATGCTTAAGAGTGGGAATAGATAAACAGTTGTCGGTTGAATGACCCGTTGTTTCACAAATAACACAAAGTTCCTCCATTGCTTTCACCGCTTTGACTTCCTTCACCCCTTTTAATTCTAACTTCTCCAACTTTTGCGCCAATTGTTCCATCCGTGTTTCAATTGCTTGGTGCTCATTGATAGAAAATTTCCCGGAACCTCCGGGGCCTTGACTAGCCATAGCCCTGTCCCCGACATCCTCGAAACTCCAAGTTAAAGACTTCTTAGCCAACTCATCCAAGTAATCCCAGCCTTCGTCAGGAGATTTATTCATAAAACCCCCGGAGCACATAGTGTCGAGCAATTGCTTGCTTTGTTGTGAGCAGCCCATATGGAAATAGTGAATTAGCTGATACAAAGCAAAGTTGTGGTGGGGTACTGCTGCAAGCAAATCCTTATAACGCTCCCAATATTGGTGGAAAGCTTCTCCATCGCGTTGTTTAAAGGTCTGGATTTGATCCATCAAGAGCTTAGTTCGGCTGGCCGGAAAGAACTTCTTGTGAAAAATGTCTTGAACTTCCTCCCATGTAGTCAAGGATTGAGGCTTCAATGAATGAAACCAAGTCTTTGCCTTGTCCTTCAAAGTGAACGGGAAAAGCCTCAATCTTGCTTGGTTGAGATGTGCATCCACAGTAACAAAAGATTGAAGGGTTTCTTCAAATTCCCGAATATGTTGGTACGGATCCTCGCGTTCCATACCATGGAAGAAGGGAATGCAACGGTGATAGTCTGATTTGAACACGAATGTGTTTGCAACAGTGGTGGGCCGCGGGAAAACTATGGGTGACCGTTGAGTAACCCTTTCCGGATTCAAATAGTCCTTAAGAGTCCTAACCGGAGGAGCTTCCTCATCTGCCATTGATGTTCTTGGTGGAGAATAGGGTCGAGAATATCTGCTTGGTGGAGAATAAGCTCGAAGATTGCTTCGTACACGAGGCGGAGAGCTAGATCGATGCAGTCGGTTCGAGTGAGGACTTCGATAAACCACAAGCATGAACCTTGCCTTTACCGATTAAGAACTTTGGAACCGCTCTGCAATAAGAAAAACAGACTGGAGGGGCTATGCCGCCACCTCTCTCTCAAGACAATTCTGAGGGGCTATGCCGCCGCCTCAATATTCATGTATAAGACAGGAAAACAAAAGGCAATAGATACCAACAACAGCTTCGTTACACCTCCAATTGATAGTATGATCGGTTAGAGGTATCCACTAGAATTAGTATGCAATGCACAAAGGAAAACTAAATGGAATACTTACAATGGTTTGTCGAACCTCCTAATAAGCTATATAAGAAAGATCCCCGGCAACGGCGCCAAAATATGCTTCGTCCCAACCTAACCGTTGAAATAGGTTGATTTACCCCGAGCGTAGGGCTAGGTCGTTGTCAGCATAATATCCGGAAGTCCGGTATCGTTCCCACAGAGATGGTCTTTATAACTTGCTAGGATTTTTAGATGTAAGGGTTTGCGGCGTTTAGACGGCCAACTTTTGGTTTTGCTTTGAAAGGTGAAAAATGCTCTTATGAAAAAGATTAGAAATGAGTTTTAACTAGATTAAACAAGCGGCAAGGCGTTGGAGTTCATAACGCCCGTAACTTAGGCCAACTAACCATTCTCAACGAAAACACGGTTGAATCGCACGGCATAGGCTATCAACCGGAAGATTTTGCTATGAAACCATTAAAGACTAGAAATTAAGTATGGAGAACAAGCGAGCTCTTTTATTCTCTTGGCAAACACGAGGCGAGACATAGCTCACGGAACCATATGTGCTAGCATATGATCACCGGAGGTTAACATCGACAAGTTTTGTTACATAAAAAGCGAACCACACTCATTTTCCATACCGAACCTCAAGTATTTAGTTGAGAAAGGTAAGATTAACATAAGTCACATGACGTTAATCACTCCGTCGCCAAGCCTAATCAACTACTCATGCATATTAAGAAGACTAGAAAGCATGCTAGAATTGACAAACATGTTTAACCGATAGAACCGGAAATAAACTTGATTTTATAAAGGATCCAAAGCATACGAACAACTTTAATACACGAGAAATTAACGTAACGTAAATACCTTAATGTGTTCTTGAGAAATTAAAGCTTGAAAAGCTATGGAGGAAGTTATGGAATTAAAAGACTTAAAGTAAAATGTATCTAGGTCATGAATGAGAGAGAGAGTGTATGATATTTATACAATCCAACCCTTCTCTCATAACAAATATCCTAGCACTTTCCAAAAGTAGAAACTATTCCATAAATGGAAAGTTCAAAAAGTAGAAAAATCTGACAGTAAGCAATCTGTATCCATACAACCAAAACGGTTGTATGGATACCGTGCTGTTACGCCTTTGTTGGAAATGCTCCGTAGACGAGCTGTATGGATACAACCGAAACGGTTGTATGGATACGCGTGATTCTGTCCAAAATATAAGGCCACCGTATGGATACAACCAAAACGGTTGTATGGATACCGGAAGCTTAACTCCAGAATTGGCCCCTAGCTTCAAACTTGGCACCCGACGCTTCCGAACTTCACCCGATGCTTCGTATCTTCATCATTGGAGAACGGTGGCACTTTGCCACTTGGTCTTGGAAGCTCGGACTCCCTCGAGGCATGTCCAAGGCATCAAAATCACCCTTGATAGGGCGTAAAACCTGAAACATCCTCAAACGAACCTTACGTGCAAAACCTTAATAAAAGCTACAAAAACGCAGATTAATGCAACATAAAACGGGACTAAGCGCACCAACTATCTACAATATTGGGTGCTTATCAATTTTCTAGCGAATTCTATGATTATCTAGATCTTGTTTGATAACAGTGATAGATTGATGAATTTAGTAAAATATAATAAAAAATTAAGTTTGCCAATTTTCAATTCGTTTGAACCAGTGCGAAAATCTAATTATTCTGATCATATTATTCTAAAAGGTCATAGTTAAATTTTGTCTCTAGAGCTCTCATAATTAAGTTTATCTTCAATCCATTTGAACCTATACAAAGATATTATTTTGTTGATCATATTATTCTAAAATGTCATAATTAAATTTTGTCTCTAGAGCTCTCATAATTAATTTTTTTTTGGCTAAAACTCTCATAAAAATATGGCTAAAATATAGTTGATATATAGATGATTTTGCTCAGCCTAGAGTAGAATTAATTTCTGGCTCCGCCTAAGAACTTCGTTTGGACCTTGGAGGAAACTTCTTTCGGTCACCCTCCCCATAAGAAAAATATAGCTTGTGAGAAATTGCTGTGGAAGGAGCTCCAATTTATGGCGCAACTAAACGACACAAATTCTGGTAAGCCTTTTTATTTTTTCCGAACATGCAATGTGTCAAATTCTACTTGCATAGTTCTCTCACATAGTTAATTGTCTTTAATGTTTCTTTGTTTGAGAAACTAGAAAAAAAAATTCCTTGGTTTGGTACATATGATTCCTAATCTGAGAAGTCTTTCAAAATCTCTTTGGTCCGTGTGTATTCTAATTTTTTGTTGCTATTTTAGTTCAATTCCAAATTCTATGGTATGGCCATCTTGCGGTGTTTTATCCTGTCATTCGATTTTGAGGATTGTGAAATATGCATGTCTTCTACATGGTTCTTTAATTTAATTTATAAATGATTCGGTTGCGAAAGACGGATCTGTTGCAGGTTGTTCTCTGCAATATGTATCCAATGGAAGACCTGTAATGGAAGAGGACAAAGAGGATGCGCTAAAAATGGCAGATGCAGCATCAACCCAAGACGGTTTTATAGTAGTGATGCGAGCCACACATGTGTACATGAGGTTCTTCATGGTAAATTCTTGTGTAGTTCATAATTTGATCGTATTCTGTTTTGTGTTTGATTTTTTCACTTCTCTTTAGACCATCTGCATCTCGTGGATTTACAAAATTATATTATGTGAAAAGGTGAACACCAAAAGGGTAATGGTGTAAATTCATCAGAATAAAGACAGAAAACGAGGGGTGATATAGAAAGAGTGTGAGAACCAATTCCATATTCTAAATCTTCCATTATTTTTGTTAGGCTATATATGCAATTGCTAATAGATATGAAAAACTTCAACTATAGATAGATATTTTTTTGAAGTATGATCATGACTGACTACCTTTGTGCAGTCGATTCCTTCTGAATGGGTGCTTTTCCATTTGCTTCATAAGAACCAAGATGTGATCCTTCCTGTTAAAGAGAAAGGGAACACATGGCATGCCAGCTATTATGGTAGAGTCGGTGTTAATTCTGGAGGACTGGTTGGTGGTTGGAAGTATTTTGCTGTTGAAAACAATTTGGAAAGAATTTGATGTGTGTCTGTTTGAGATCGCTAGTGAAACTCACGACGAAATTGTCATGGATGTAAGTATCTTCCGAGTTGTCGCAGAGGTAAGTGCACTGACCCAGGTGTCACGTTCCCCATCAAAGCGTGGAAGACCATCAAAGTATCAGAGGAAATCAAATTAGGGCATTGGTGTATCAGTTCTTTTGTTGTGAAGGAAAATGATTTTTGCACTCCAATTTCTTATAAATGCACTCCGAAATTTTTCTTTTAGTTCTTGTGCTGTGTGTAACTTTAAATATTAAAGGACGAACTTTGGAGTGCATCATAAGAAAGTGGAGTGCGAAAGTCATTATTCTATAATGAAAAGTATTGTGTACTTTGTAAGTTTTTGGTGGTCGATTTTGATGCGCACATGTTGCCCTTTTTTTGGATGTGAGTACAACAATTATACAAGTGTTCCAGTTTAAAGTAAGCTATAGTGTGCTGTGCCCGTATCCAAGCAGCAAGCAGCAAGGTGTTTGCGTACTCGCTGGAAGTTTAAGTCCATTTTGAGTTCACATGATTAACATATCATGAAAATATGCCATTGCTATGTTTAGAGCAGGTTTGGATGCCGCAGGGAAAAATAAGAAAAACTTAAACTTTTACTCTCGGAATTGGTAACCTTAAGTTTCGTAGGGAGTCACACCCCACTGCTTTCAAGTGAAACCAACCTCACCGTCTAATTTATGTCATTGCTATTGTTATCTGTATTGCGCTTCGAAGTAGGACTATGTTGCCTAAAGTTATTGTCATGTTTCTTAGATTGCTGATTCTTGATAACAGTTGCATTTCAGCATTTGTTCTTGGTTAGCAAAATATTCAAGGTCATGACATTAGTTAAAGGATGGTTAGCTATATCCAATTGCTCCTTTTTATTGCTCTGTTTAATGCTCCCCTTGTTTCAGGGGGAAATAATTTTCCCTTTTTTGTATCCGGGATACCAGAAAAATGAAATTCTACCGCAAATATTGAGCACTTTGATCGTGATTAGGCAAAAAAAAAAAAAACGAAAAAAACCTCATCTAGGCACGATGCTTCCAATTTTAGTTTCCAATTTTATCAGATGTCGCCAAAGGGACTATCTAGGTAACGCTTAAGCATTCCGTTTTTTTTTTTTATATAGAAAATGTAAGCAGCACTTCAATCCAAAATCGTTCAAAATCATAGGAGGGCACAAGGGTGTTTTAAAGATTTATCAAAATGTTTTCACTATATTGCTTGAAGTTGCTCTGGCTTTTATGGGTCTCACTAAGTAGGTGGCGGCATTGATCCCTCAAAATTGAAATGCGAGTAAGTTAGTCCGGATATCTGAGCTCTTAAAGAAACTATACCCTTAGAAGAATCCAAGGAGGCACGATGGGTTTAGTGCCAAAAAGTTGTATTTACGAACATAATATTCCGTAATTTTTTTTTGTCAAACGGAAACTATAACATTCCGTAATTAAATTCAAGAAAGAGAATAAATTTTTTATACTGTCTGTGTAAATATTTGATTTCTCCAAATCAATTGCATTGCGACACGTGTCAAAACCGTGGTCCCAATTAATAAAACATGACGACGTAGCGCAATGCAATTGATTTGGAGAAAACAAATACTTACACCGGTGGTGTAAAGAATTTATTCTCAGAAAGAAAATGCTCAAATGCAAAGAATTTCAAATGAACTTTTTGAGAAGGGAGACACATACATGTCAAAAAGTATAAACGGTTTTGTTTGGTTGGCATTTTTGTTTAGTTTAGTTTTGGTAGTTAGTGTAGAGAGAAATATGATAATGATTGAAAAGATGAGTAATGATTGAAGACAGATATGATATAAGATAATAATTGAAAAACTAAACTAAAATACGAACCAAAACATTATTTCATTAGGCATCTCTAGGGACGGAACAAATTTATATAGTTTCAAATTTTGTTTTGGTGACACATATGACATTAAGAGGTACTAAAAATTTGTCAACCGTAAATTTGGAACAAGGGCGTTTTAAGGGGCGTTTCATTATTTAATTTTTTTTTAACTTTAAAGAATCCATTTTGCCAATCGTAAACTTCTATATTTGATAATGTGGTAATTTAAATAGTCATTTTCACTCTGATGTGTGGGATAAAGAAAACTTACATCGAAAATATTCGAAAAGTACAATTTGTAATTGAGATTCACTTTGATATATGAGATCTAATTATCAAAATAAATCTCAATTATTGATTATTTTGTTCGAGACACTTTCAGATAAGTCTCTAGTTGATCAGTCACCGGCCATTTCATCATTTGATAAACAAAAGTCCTTTCACTGCCCTCGTCCTAATGCATCAAATGTGTCCGCACATGCACAACTCTGGCACGCGGCAGTTGTTTATCGAACTACTTTATAGTCCACAAAATTAAACATTATTACTATTAGTAATATTTAATCGGTTTTGTTATCTTCTGCTTATTAGGTGGAGAATAATATACACATATTTTTAAATAAGTTTGGATATTAATACATATTATACGAATAATAATATACTTTCATAAATATTAATACTCATTTTCGCTATTATTTAATCATTTGGATGAATTTTAGAATAATGGGAAATGATACACCCACCGAAGCAATTCCCACCGCACCACCCACTGCACGTAGCCGGGCCCACTCCGGCCATTGGACGACCAATTCGAACCGTTCAAAAATTCTATAAAAAAAAATCGAGTGGGCCTAAACGAAAATCAACGGCATCCGACGTGTGTAGGTGCTCGATCCAAACTTTCATTTTTAACGGCTTGGATCATCTGATTTTTGAAAGCTCGGTTTCTTTGTTTTAAATTTTTGAACGGTTCGGATTGGCCGTCCGATGGCCGGAGTGAATCCAGCAACATGCGGTGGGTGGTGCGGTGAGAGTTGTTTCGGTGGGTGTATCATTTCCCTAGAATAATCCATGTGCTGCCCAGTGGGCCTTCGAATTTGCACGAGTCCCGTGACTGAATTGACAGCTTTTTGTTTCAATGTCAGATTTTCTGGACACTCATTTGAAACGCATTTCAGATGTGAAAGTCAAATGGCAAAAATAACCCCTGCCTTTACCAAATTCTTTTCTCCCTTGGTCAATTTGCCCCATATTGCACGGCCTATGCTATTTTTATGACATGTGTCACTAACCCATTTTCATTGCTTTGACAGTTGACGCCAATGATTATTCACCACAATTTTTTGGTTTTATCATATTCGATTTTTTTTTAAATTTGTTAGTTTAACACCAAATTTTTACGTGATATGGATAAGTAAGAAATAGAGGAATCGAAAAAGTAAAAATTAATGACTTTTAAACAAGTATTTTGAGAAATATTCGAGAAAAAGTTTAAAAACTTACTTTTTGAGCTTTTCTTTAGATATTTTTCAAAATACTTGTATAAAAATTAATTTTTTTTCTTTTTTGATTCCTCTCCTCCTTACTTACTCATATCACATAAAAATTTGGCGTAAAACTAACAAATGCAAAAAAATTGAATAAAGAAAAAACGAAAAAATTATTCCGCATAAAGCTTAAACACCGCACTGGTAAATCAAATTCATACTCTTTTACTAAAATTTATGCCTTGTTTGGAACACTTTTGGAAAAGTATTTTTCAAAAAATTCATCATACTTCTAATCATTTCTCTCTCTATCTCTTTCCACCTATTATTCCTATTACTTTTTCAAATTTTTTTTTAAAAAGTATTCCAAACAAAGCATTAATTTCTGTAATTGTGATGTACTGAAAAATGGTAACATGATAATGGAGAATTCGCCCTATACGCTGTTTTGGTCTCTAGACTAATGTCCAAATATTACTTGTTTTCACTAAAAATACAATTTAGTTCATTTAGATAAGAGACATGAGTTATCTACCACAGTAAGTATTTCTTGATTGAATATCAAAAATACCTTTTAGAATGTGTTTTACTATCTAAAATAAATATTTATTTTTTTAATAAAAGGTGATGTATTGTGAGACAATGACCTGTCTAGTTAAATGAAAAATAAGTACTTAAAAAAAAGAACATTAACGGAACGGGACCTAATTAGTCAAGTTTGGCAAAAAAAAAAAATGCTACGGACAAAAAATAACTGACACGTGTCAAAAATAGATTTGGTCGGACAATTGTGGGGCAAGCTTATCCAAGCGGAGAAAAGAATGTGGAAAAGGCAGAAGGGGTAACTTTTGTAATTTTGTTTCCGCATCTTAAATGCGTTTGAGAGGACTCAGAGGAGTGTCCTAGCCACCAGACATTGAAGCAAGTGGCTGTCAAGTCGGCCACGAAACTCGTGCACATGGAACTCGCTCTACATTTCTCGTGATTTTACTGGTAACTATAATTTTATGTACAAAGTTGAGCATCAGTTTAGAAAAAATGAAGCGCAAAAACTAATTTTTAACTTTATGATATAATTCCGAACTCAACTATATTCAAATTGTTTGATGCGTATGTTTTTAAACTTTTAGGCTCCGTTTGGTTTGATGTAGAATATTTTTTTCAAGAAAAACAAATTTCAAAATTTTATTTTTCGGTATTTGGTTGACACTTGAAAATATTTTTAGAAATCTAAAAAATAGTGGAGAGAAAGAGAGATGAGGCTTAAACGGTGGAGAGATTTGAGAAAATTGAAATTGAATGTGATTTAGAACTGATGATCGAGGAAATTGAACAATGAGAATTGCAGTAGAAGGCAGCGGGTTCTTTTCAGAAAATAACTTACGAAAGATTTAAGGATAAGTCATTTTCATCCAATTAATCTCATTTTTTACACAACCAAATACCTAAAAATAGGTAAAATACGTTATCAAAAAATATTTTACCTAAAAGTATTTTACGTCCTCACAAACGGAACTTAGCGTAAAATGTAGCGCCTATAGAAATTCTATTCTTTTTTTTGAAAATTGTTGCATAACCCGTAGGCGACGATTTTTACGAGCCATTGGCAAAAGGCTAGTTATTCTCCTTGCTCAGGGCCGCTAATAAAACACGGTTTGGATTTGAGCCGAAGCACAGACCTAAACCCAATCTACGAACTCCTTTACCTTTGCAGTTTCCAATTGAAGATACTCCTCCTTACCATAGCAAGATTTCAGTGGGGATTTTGGTAATAATCTCTCCCTCTCTCTTTCTCTCTCTCACACACACACACACACACACACACACTTGTTTTTCTTTTCTTTTCCTTCCAAAGACATTTGTGCATCTGGATTGTAAGAATTCGTGCAAAGACGCTGGAAGTTACAAAGTTTGCACCTTTTTGTTTCTTTGAAGCTAAGAGTTTGTTTTATCTCCTCAGAGAAAAGGGTGTTTTTTGCCTTATTAATTTTTGGGAAGTACTAATATTTCCCCGTTTTCCCTATGCTCTGAAAACCTCTTCTTTTGTTTTGGCAGAAAGATGGGAGAAGATTGCAGGGATTGCAGTAAATGGGAACAAGACATGTACTGGGCCCGTTTCCAGTCCATTATGTTCCTTCAAATTCTCCCCCAGGGTTTTGATCACCAACTCGTGAGTTCAATAATATTTTGTTAATCCCCTCTCTTTTATGATCGTGTTCTTTTTTTTTTTTTTTCGTGCATGTATGGTACCCATCCTTCTGACAGAGAGCATTGTCCCGTCACATCATATTACTATCTGTAGAGTCACATCACACTACTACTCTACATCACACTACTATATGTAGAAATCCCACCGCACATATGATGTGAGGTGTTACGAGTATGTTTAGCTCTAATAATGGACAAGGGAAACTCAAGGGGTTAGTCAAGTGGTCTTGGCTTGGGACTTGTGTGTTTGTCCCATCCTAACGTCTTAGATTCGATTCTCCTTGTCGACAACTTTTGGAGACACCTCACTCCCACATGTAAGCGTGTGAAACGGCTGTGAGAGGGGTTATAAAGATTAGTTTGAGGTGCGTACAAGCTGGTTCAGGACACTCTGCATTACCAAAAAAAAATATAAAAAGGACTATGAGGACTTGAACCTTGTGCTTGTCCAACCAGGTCATTAGTTTCCACCACTTGAACCAACCCCTCATTGGAATTATTGTGTTTGGTTGTTTTGCTTATTGATTGTTTATCGTTTTGTATCTTACTATGCGTCTATGCGTGTATGTTTCAACTCTCATTACCAAATTAACAGTTCTTTTGGCCCTCTTCGTAGACATGGATGAAGATGATTATATCTCTTGCCGCATATGATGCTTAGAAATTTGAAAGTCATCCTAGTTGGCCATATTTCATAACGGAAAAGTCTAACAACAGATTCGGACACATGTGCGTCCGTAACCGCCCGATGCATTTGGGTCTCTCACTGTTTTGTGGGGCATGCTTTTATCGGATGGCGCCAGATCAGGATGTGTCGGGATCTGTGTGTAGCATATAGCGTCGCTCTTTCATAATGGGTGCTGGGATAAACAGAGATCGATTTAAGTGCCACCCAAATTCGTGATAGCATCATCTATCAAGTTCTTTAGGCTGCTGTTATCACGGCAAGGTGGGGTTGAATCTTTTAACTTCAGGGGGAAAAAAGTGATATTGAGACTGAAAAATCTAGGGTTGGAATTGTAACTTGTAAGAGGATTGGATTAACAAGATATTAGCACTAGGTCTTTGCGTGATGCGATGATCAATTATCAGTGATTTATTTGTAGAAGTTTTCTATTGATCACATAATTCATCCAATCTAAGTCCCATATAACTATAGCACTATGGCAGAATCAGTAGCAGGGGTAGAGAAAGAAATGCTCAATATTTTGATACCTTTTGCTGGTTTGTGAAAGGTGCAATGAGCAAAATCCTGCATGCAGCGAAATTTAGCTACTTGAGAATCCGCATATGATCTATTGGCCATCTATTTTTTCTGTATCGAGCACTCCATTGTTTGATATTTACAATTTTCTTGACAAGATATGTTAAATCTTTGCTACATTCATTCTCTTGGTCAAGATCCTAGAAACTCACAAGGATAATGCTGCTTCATTTTGGTTATGGTACTTCCTGTAGTTCTTTTTGTTGAATATTTTAGGTTAGGGTCTTTCTTATATATAGACTATTGATATTTACAATTTTCTTGACAAGATATGTTAAATCTTTGCTACATTCATTCTCTTGGTCAAGATCCTCGAAACTCACGAGGATAATGCTGCTTCATTTTGGTTATGGTACTTCCTGTAGTTCTTTTTGTTGAATATTCTAGGTTAGGATCTTTCTTATATATAGCCTATTGTGCTTTTGGGTTGCTTGGTTAAACTGCAAACTTTTCTGTATCTGAATGATGCAGAGTGGAAGGTAATTCTCTAATTCTTTTTGCAGGATATTCCAATAAAATTTGCCAGAAACATGAAAAAGAAATTACCCGAAAATGTAACCGTAATAGGTCCGAGTGGTGCCAAGTGGAATGTAGGACTGGTCGCAAGTGGAGACACCTTGCTTTTCAAACATGGTTGGAAAGAATTTGTTGAGGATCATTCTCTCAAAGAAGATGATGTCTTGATCTTTAAGTACAATGGGGACTCACGGTTTAATGTTTTAATATTTAATGGGCGGAGCTTTTGTGAGAGAGAATCTTCATATTTTGTTAGAAAATGTGAACATACAGAACTAGATCCTGGATTCCAAACAAAGAGAAACATGGGGGAGAGTGAGAGTTCTGTTGAAGTTGGACATGACTCCTTGGATTGTGGTGTAGGATGTACTCCATCAAAAAGACCAAGAAACAATGAGAATCTGCAGTCAGCGCGTTTGGGACGGCGCACCCAAGCTAGGACTAGGGATGGAGCGAGCGATGTAATGACTCATCATGGCAAGCGTGTGGTGGCGAGAAAGGTTAATTTGGGTAAGCCTTTTTATTTTTCCGAAGATGCAATGTGTCAAATTCTACTTGCATAGTTCTCTCACATAGTTAATTGTCTTTAATGTTTCTTTGTTTGAGAAAATAGAAAAAAAAATTCATTGGTTTGGTACATATGATTCCTAATCTAAGAAGTCTTTCAAAATCTCTTTGGTCCATGTGTATTCTAATTTTTTGACGCTATTTTAGTTCAATTCCAAATTCCATGGTATGGCCATCTCTTGGTTTATCCCGTCATTCGATTTTGGGGATTGTGAAATATGCATGTCTTCTGCATGGTTCTTTGATTTATAAATGATTCAGTTGCGAAAGACGGATCTGTTGCGGGCTATTCTTTGCAATATGTATCCAATAGAAGACCTGTAACGGAAGAGGAGAAAGAGAATGCGCTAAAAATGGCATTTGCAGCATCAACCCCCGATAGTTTCATAGTAGTGATGCGAGCCACACATGCGTACAGGAAGTTCTTCATGGTAAATTCTTGTGTAGTTCATAATTTGATCTTATTCTGTTATGTGTTTGATATTTTCACTCCTCTTTTGACCATCTGCATCTCGTGGATTTACAAAATTATATTATGTGAAAAGGTGAACACCAAAAGGGTAATGGTGTAAATTCATAAGAATAAAGACACAAAATAAGGGGTATAGAAAGAGTTTGAGAACCAATTTCATATTCTAAATCTTCCATTATTTTCGTTAGGCTATATACGCAATTGCTAACAGATATGAAAAACTTCAACCATAGATATTTTTTGAAGTATGACCTTGATTGACTACCTTTGTGCAGTCGATTCCTTCTGAATGGGTCCTTTCCCATTTGCTTCATAAGAACCAAGATGTGATCCTTCGTGTTAAAGGGAAAGAGAACACATGGCATGCCAACTATTATGGTACAGTCGGTAATTCTGGGGGACTGGTTGGTGGTTGGAAGGATTTCGCTGTTGAAAACAATTTGGAAGAATCTGATGTGTGTCTATTTGAGCTCGTTAGTGGAACTCACGACGGAATTGTCATGGATGTTAGTATATTCCGAGTTGTTGCAGAGGTAAGTGCACTGACCCTGGTTTCCCGTTCCCCTACAAAGCGTGGAAGACCTACAAAGCGTGGAAGACCTACAAAGCGTGGAAGACGCCGAAAAAGTCCGAGGAGCTGAAATTAGAGCACTGGTGTATCAGTTCTTCTGTTCTTGTTTATGTTTATGGTATGGAGGAAAAATATGGTGTTCTTTTGGAAGTTTTTGGTGGGCAATTTTGATGTACACACATGTTGCCTTTTTGGATGTGAAAGTACAATTAAACAAGTGTTCCAGGTTTTAGAAAGCTATATTTACTACTGAGTCTTCTGTTAGATATAATTGTGCATTTTGCATGGCTTCTGACCCACCATTTCTTTGCTCTCTCGCCTTTACTTCAGCCGGAAAGATGAGTATATTTTTGATGTGATTGCTGTCTTCAATTGGTGAGACCAGAAACAGAAAACGGCCAGCAAATAAAAGCGTGTCGTGTCCGTATCCTAGCAACAAGGTGTTTTCGTACTTGCCGGCATAGTTGTTGGAATCATATGATTTGATCCGGTTCAGTGGATTCGAAATAACTGCCTTTACTTCAGCCGGAAAGGGGAGTACATTTTTATTGCTCTGTTTAATGCTCCCCATATTTCAGTGAAACAATTTTCCCTTTTTTGGTATTTGGGATACCAGAAAACGAAATTCTACCGCAAATATTAAGCGCTTGTATTGCAATTAGGCCCAAAAAAAAAATAAAGACCTCATCTAGGCATGATGCTTCCAATTTTAGTTTCCAATTTTATCTAATGTCGCTGAAGGGACCATCTAAGCATGACGCTTAAGCATTCCGTATCGGAGCATGACGCTTAAGCATTCCGTTTTTTTTATAGAGAGTGTAAGCAGCACTTCAATCCAAAAGCGTTCAAAACCATAGGAGGTCACAAGGGGGTGTCACAGATTTATCAAAATGTTTTCACTATATTGCCTGAAGTTGCTCTGGCTAGGGCTTAGGAGGACACATATGCGTCTTTAACCGTCTGATGCACTTAGGTCTCTCACTGTTTTGCGAACTTTCATCGGATGGCACCACATACAAGATGCGTCCGGATCTGTTCGTAGCATAATTCATAATTCATTCAATCGAAGTCCCATACAACTATAGCACTATGGCAGAATCAGTAGCAGGGGTAGAGAAAGAGATGCTCAATGTTTGTGATACCTTTTGCTGCTCTGTAAAGGGTGCAATGAGCAAAATCCTGCATTCAGCGAAATTTTGCTACTCGGGAATCTGCATATTATCTATTGACCATCTATTTTTTTCTGTATCGAACACCCCATGGTTTGATATTTACAACTTTCTTGAAGAAATATGTTACTCCCTCCGTCCCTAAATAAGTGTCCGGCGTGCAAATCTAGGCCTTTAAAAAAATACATTTGCTTCATTAAAAAAATCAAATTTTTTTCACAAATCAATAGATGGTAATGAGTTCTATTAGATTGTGAAAAAAAATTAGATTTTTTAACGAAAAACATGCATCTTTTGTAAGTCTTAGATTTGCGCATCGGACATTTATTTAGGGACGGAGGGAGTACTATATCTTTGGCACATTTGTTCTCTTGGTCAAAATCCTCGAAACTCACGAGGATAGTACTGTTTCATTTTGGTTATGGTACCTCCTTTAGTTATTTTTGTTGAATATTCTATTTTAGGGTCTTTTTTATTAGTAGATTTAATTTTGTGCTTTTGGGCCGCTGGGTTAAACTGCAATTTTTTTCTTTTTGTATCTGAATGGTGCGCAGTGGAAGGTAATTCTCTAATTTTTTTGGCAGGATATTCCAGAAAAATTTGCCAGAAACATGAAAAAGAAATTACCTCAAAATGTAACCGTAATAGGTCCAAGTGGTGCTATGTGGAATGTAAGACCGCAAGCGGGGAGACCTTGCTTTTCAAACATGATTGGAAAGAATTTGTTGAGGATCATTCTGTCAAAGAAGATGATGTCTTGATCTTTACGTACAACGGGAAGTCACGGTTTGATGTTTTTATATTTAATGGGCGGAACTTTTGTAAGAGGGAATCTTTATATTTTGTTAGAAAATGTGGAGTTTGTGGACATACAGAACTAGATGTTGGATTCCAAACGAAGAGAAACATGGGAGAGTCCTGTTGAAGTTGGACATAACTCCTCAGATTGTGGTGTAGGATGTACTCCATCAAAAAGACCAAGAAACAATGAGAATCTGCAGTCAGTGCTTTTGCTATGGCGCACCCAAACCAGGACTAGGGATGAAGTAAGCGATGTCATGACTCATCATGGCAAGCGTGTGGTGTTGCAAAAGGTTGATTCGGATAAGCCTTCTTATTTTCCCAAACATGCAATGTGTCAAATTTTATTTGCATAGTTCTCTCACATAATTAATTGTCTTTTATGTTTCTTTGCTGGTTTTAGAAAATAGACAAAAAATTTCCTTGGTTTGGTACATATGATTTCTAATCTAAGAAGTCTTTCAAAATCTCTTTGGCCCGTGTATTTTTATTTGTTGTCGCTATTTTAGTTCAATTCCAAATTCCATGGTATGGCCATCTTGTGGTTATTCTGTTGTTCGATACTGGGGGTTGTGAAATTTGCATATCCACCCGAAGACCTGTAATGGAAGAGGAAAAAAGGAATGCGCTAAAAATGGCACTTGCAGCATCAACCCCAAACAGTTTTAGAATAGTGATGCGACCCTCACATATATACATAAATTTCTTCGTGGTGAATTCTTGTAGTTCATAATTTGATTGTATTACGTTATGTGATTGATTATGTCGCTCCTCTTTATACCATCTGCATCTTGTAGATTTACAAAATTATATATGTGAAATGAGTGAAACACCAAAAGGGAAATGGTGTAAATTCGTAAGGATAAAAGACGGAAACGAGCCCTAATGTAAAAAAAGAGTGTGAGAACCAATTCCATATTCTAAATCTTCTGTTATTATTCGTTAGGCTATATATACAGATATGTTGGCTGATATGAAAAACTTCAATCGTAAATATTTTTGAAGTATGATCTTGACTGACTTCCCTTTGTGCAACACTATTTGATGTGGACGATTCCTTATTAATGGGTGCATTGCCATTTGCCTCGTAAGAGCCAAGATGTGACTCTTCGTATCAAAGAGAATGAGAAGACATTGCATGCCAAATATAAGTGTAGAGTTGGTGTTGGTGCCAGTAGTGGACTGGATGGTGGTTGGAAGGATTTCGCATTTAAAACAACTTGGAAGAATTTGATGTGTGTCTGTTTGAGCTAGCTTCAGTGGTGGCTGCACACCCATGGAAGGGTGTGCAGTTGAACACCTTATTATTTAATTTTTTTTTTTTTACTAGTAGTAATTTTATTTTAGGTTTCTTTGAACACTTAATTTATATATTTTGAACATCCATTAGTCCAAGTGACTCGTAATTGAACACCCAATATATTATCCCAAACAAAGCTTATGCTCATAAAGAAAAAAAAATTGTTTAGAAGAGAAAAAAATCTAATGATATCAATATCGTGCTCTGTATTTTCTCTCAAAGACAATCGCCTCCATGCTCATTTCCTCCAATCTAAATCTACTATTTTAATATTTAGGACATTAATTAACTATCAATGTTTGTTTGTTTAGTTAATGGAATTATGAACAAGTTTTTTGATGAAAACTTTTGTTTATAGCAACACTCAAAGTTTTTCTAAGCGAAAACATGTTGAGTTCACAATCTTCATTTCGATGAAAGACTACAACAACATGATGATAAGGGACAAAATAAGAGAGCATATCTCCAAATAGGCCTTTCTCAATTTATTCACACCATAATTTCTCTCGAAATGATATTTGTGCATTGATGCCTTCTATTTGCCTCAAAATATGAAAAGTCGTCAAGAACAATTGTAAAATTGCAAGTATACCTTGTGATTTTTTATCGCACTGTTTGTACTAAAGTATGAGATTTGGTGAAGATGTTATTTGTTACTAAAGTTACTAGAGTCAAGGTAATTTTTGAACATCCTATTACAAAATCCTGGAGCCATACTAAAGTATGAGATTTGGTGAAGGTGTTATTTGTTACTAGAGTTATTAGAGTCAAGGTAATTTTTGAATACCCTATTACAAAATCCTGGAGCCGCCACTGGCTAGCTTGTGGAACTCACGATGGAATTGTCATGGATGTTATTATCTTCCAAGTTGTTGTAGAGGTAAGTGCACTGACTCGGGTGTCCTGTTCCCCTACAAAGCGTGGAAGATGCTGAAAATGTCCGAGGAAGTGAAATTAGAGCTCTAGTGTATCAATTCTTGTGTTCTTCCTTATGATTATGGTATTATGGAGGAAAAGTATGGTGTAATTTGGAAGTTTTTGGTGGGCTTTTTGATGTACACATATGTTGCCCTTTTGGATACAAGTAAACAAAGGTGTTCCAGTTTTTTAGTAAGCTATATTTACTTCTGTGTCTTCTGTTAGATATATTTACTTCAGCCGGAAAGGGGAGTATATTTTTGATGTGATTGATGTATTCAATTGGTGAGTCCAGAAACAGAAATCGGCCAGTGAACAATAGCGTGTCGTGTCCGTATCCTAGCAGCAAGGTGTTTTCGTACTCATTGGCACAGTTGTTGGAATTGTATGATTCGATCCGATTTAGTGGATTGGAAATAGCTGCCAATGATTAGTGAACTGGTGGATCAGAAATAGCTGTGAATCATAAGTGGACCGGTGAACGTTCGATTCACTTAAAATGTCTTTAAGTTCATTGTTGACTATTTTCTTGTTTTTTTGTTGTTGGTAAAGGGTTCAAACTATTTGTTTCACCTCTTTAGAATTGTGGTATGCCATCTTTTGTCTACGTTTCTCCTTATGTAGTGTTATAAGTAGTAAAAAGAAAAGCAAATCTATTACTTGAGTGAATAAAAAAAGACAGAAAATGAAATACAACCACCCTATCTCTATCTATACTATACACTAACAAGAATGTAGTTACCTAAAATAAAAAGTTCTCTCCTACGTGAAATTTTCTCAATTCTTAGTCTTTTTATTCTTTATTTAAAAATGTAGAATATGGAGTGTATTTTTTTTTGAAAACGAAACTAAGTGTAATCAATAACATGAAATTATCTCAATTCTTAATCTATATTTTGCATGAAATTATCTTCTTTCTCACTAAGTTTTTTTCATCCCCATTGATCGAACGGGCAAGACGCTAGTAAACCTTCTTTGTTTTGTAATTTTACCTCTTTTTCACAAAAAACAGACCATAAGTAGAATACACAAATCCTCATTACTTGGAAGTTGCAATAGAAGCAGCTTACCCCACATTATTGTCAAATCATTATTTTAAAGAACCTTTTTATTGACTTAGGTCTAAAACTTGCATTCATAGTATATATTTTAGTTATTCTAATCAATAAGCATATGTTTTCATGCACTATAAAAATTATGACCAAATCGGAGCAATTCAAGATTCAATTCAATTCACAATTAGAAAAAGGACTATTCCGATTCAAGATTTGACAACCTTGCTCACCGTAAGTTTAAGTTCCTTTTGATCATATATGATTCACATATCATGAATTTATGTCATTGCTATCTGCTGCTGGGGCAAAACAAGAAAAACTCAAGTTATTACTCTAGCAATTGGTAACCTTATGCTTCATAGGGAGTCAACAATTTTGTTCACCTTTATGAACTGTTTTATGGGTAGGGTACACACCGCTGCTTAAAGTGAAACCCACCCCACTGTCTAATGTATTAACCGATACAGTGTAACGTTCGCACTCGCGAACAACATTGGACTGGTGAAAGGGTGACACAATTGCAAAATTCTCCCACCGATTATGATGGTTAGTACAAGCTCTTGTAATACAAGGTTCAGTGACAAATGGAGAACAAGACTACTTAAATCCAAGAAATAAATTTCCCAAACAGAGTGCTGGATCTGCATAGAAATTAGACTTCAGCACGTTCTGAAAACAGTCGTCTCAACAATAATACTTGACTGGGATCCTCTCTCTCTCTCTAACCTATGGCTTGGAGCTTCCATTGTTCTCTCAGCCTTACAAGGGATGATCTCAGGCGTAATCAGCTCGAGGGTCTCTGACATGCAGCAAAGAGCTGCCAGCTAGTGAAGGCCATCACCAGAGAAGTGAAGAGCTCAAATCCTACCACCTCTGGAAAGTGCCATCCCAAGCCACGTCTTAGATAGCTGCAAAAAACCCATTATTAGGCACGATGGATATAATTGCAGAAAATGTTTTGCAATAACACTTTTGAGTAATGCCAATTATCATTATTCATAACTCAAAAAGGTGGCCTGACCAATGTTCAAGAGTAAAACAAATTTCAGCAGCTAAACATAGCCATCTATTCATATCAACTTGTATAAAACACTAGCTTGTGAGAAGTACTGTAAGATACGTGGGAATGAGGACGTACTAAGATTCAGTTTAGACAAGAAATAACTCTGGTTTATAAAGGTTCCAACTGTATGTAATGAAGACACAAAACTTGGTAACTCGAGCACCATATGCTACCTATCATATTTCAGATGTAACACCGGTTGATCAATATCGCTTTCAATTCTTTGTTTCATAGGACAATTTAGAGGATGTAATTATTGTTACATGGGGAAAATTCTATGACTATGAAGCAATATGGATAACAAACCTCGTGATGGATGGCATCGTAGCCACAATCCCTGCACACGCATATATTATGGGTATCAATGTCTTGGGTTTGTTTTTCCGAAGCCACATCAAAGATCCCAACGCAGCAAGAGATATACTCAACACCTGAATCACAGGGCATGAAAACAAAATCAACCAGGAAAAGAATCTCTCTTTTACAAAAAAAAGAAAGAAGAATAACCATATCAACAGACTCAGGGCATTGTTATGACAAAAGTATCAACCCACCTAACAATACGAATTATTATGCACATTCCAAGAGTTTGATACAGTACATAACTCACATGCAGATTCTGAACCAAAAAAAATGATATCATACCAGATTTGCATTTGCTTCAAGGCCTTGCAGGATGTAGTCCCAAGTAAATTCTAGTCCTCTAGCACCAACCCATAGGGGTGCCAACCGATGCAGAACAGAGTCTGCAAAAGCCCACCCTGCCAAAAGGAAAATGGTACCATACTGTCAAGCAAGATGAAGATAATCCTACATAGTAACCTCCCCATCATTCGAAAGAACTACAGCATGTATTTCCACAAAAGTTCACCAACTCTAATTCCAATGGTAACATAGCATAGCAGCATAGTAGCCAGAATGATCTTTCTAGGTCATAATCCTAGGATTCCTACTAACATTAGAACTAGATACGGCTACTCCAATGACAATGCATGACAAACTAAACAAAGGACAAAAACCATGATAGCCTATAAATATAACTAAAGAAGAAATAGCCACAAATCCATCCAGAATAGGCAGTAAAAAGCAATTGGATGTCAAATCAACTGGAGTCAAGCTTCCCTCACCAAGTCCAACAGCTTGGAACTTATGATTTTGAGAGATGTTCCTGTGAGTCAACTGTGTCAAGGCAAAGTACAGCCCAGCAACATCAATAAAGCCGATCAAAGCTTTCAATAGTTCCTGAAATAAAGATGAAACATACTTTATAACTGCAAATCTCACACAGGAATTGACAACATATAAGTAACTAGACAAAATCTATTTAGTGTGAGATTTTTTTCCAACATTATTTGGTCCCTCAAAATATGTATCTACGTACGTAGATTACGAAATTCATGTACAGTCAGAGATTATTCCAGCATTCCAGAGAATTGATCAACTTGAATCCAAACTCTTACTAGACTTATCATCTCATGTCAACATTGACACTTTCTCTTCATACAACAAGCCACCCAGGGGACAGGACTTAGGGAAGAACACTGATCTGAGTTTAACTTTGTGGGTACTTGGCCTGAATCTCAAGGGCTGAAGGAAAAAAGAGACCTCAGGAGTGGGGATCGTCATAGCTGAAAGACAACCCCCAAGGGCTTCTCTGAAGGACGACCACTCCCAAGGTCGGTAACCCACACTTGAGCTGAGGCAGGGCTCAGGTGACTCGGGACCGAAGGAGGAATGAGGCATGGAGGTTTGAACCCAAGGAATTGTCTGAAGGCTTAAGCTCCATTTAGGAGCTAACCTTCAGACCAGTCTTAGAAGGAGAGGAAGACCTGCTGAATGAGAGCTCAGCTTTATTGGGATTGGAATCATACCAACCCTCTGAAACCTAAGACCAAAGGACAAGACATCACCTACCACCTGATATTCATACGAAGTCCCACATATCACTGACCTCTGGACGCTGAAACTTCAAACCCAAGTCCCAAACATCACATGGCTATAAACACCTTTCTGTCCACCCTCTTATAACCCTCCATGTGTCCCTTGATTAGCCGACTCCAACCCAACAACCCTTGACCTATGACACTTGGCTGTCATAGGTTTGTCCCCTAAGACCATAGGCTTTGACCTTCAAACAGGCAGCCATTCAGAAGCCTCCACGTGCCCTTCAGACATATACCCCTTTTAGAGAAACTCTTTGCCTATATATAAGACATCCAAGCCATCATAAGTAAGTGGTTGTTCATCTCCTTATCACTGATACAGATCCCAATACTCCCATAGTACTCTCTCTCTCTCAGATTGCCTTGGGTTCCCTCCTCTCCGCCTTTGGCAACCCTGAGTCTTGGAGAACTTGCTGATCTCCCTGGATCACCTTTAGGGCTAGCACAGCCCCTCAACCTTACAAACTTCTATTTGTTTTCACCCATTTTGGTTCAAGTAAAAAAGAAATGCAATTGCGTTCCCCTCAAATCACATATAGATGGGGAGACAGAGTACTGGATGGATCACTGAACGAGCCCCCATATATTTTCTTCTACACACATTTGTCTTTCATCTTATAACTACTCACATATTGTGAGGAGTTCAGGAAAATTTCTTCATCACAATTGACTGAATAACTGAAGTTCTAACAATCAAAGACTCCCCCCCACCCCCAAAATAAATTAAAAAATAAAAAAACTAAAAAATAAAAAAATAAAAACTGCAAATGATCGTTACATTGTTCTACTATTGGATTCTTCCTTCTTACAAGTACAGATGGATTTTCATCTAACAAAAAAATTTAAAAACACGAGGACTCCTATTATGCAATCATACATATAAAATCTAAACAACCAAGACCACAAAAACACATCCATTACGTACCTGGTACGGATCAAAGCTGTCATTTTCAGAAACCTTGAGAAAGGTTGCCAGACAAACAAGCTGCCACAAGGCAAAAAATGTAGAAGTGTTAATGAAATTGATATATGATTAAGTTGAACATGAGAAAAAAAAAAAAAAATACAATCAGATGGAGAAGAAGTCATGTAAAACACAGGTCCAAGAAAATGAATAAAATAATGGAGCAATATGCAACAGCAATAACCAACCTTCACTAATGCGGTTCCAAGATAAACGAGAGCGGCTTTAACAGAAGTACCAAGAGTATCATACTCTGATCTGCACAGAAATAATTACAGCAAATGCATCTCATATGTACGTGTAGCAGATAAAACTGCACAATGAACTTTGTCCCCTCCCGGCTTACTTTATCTCCACACACAGATGTGCATATTCATAATCTTACGCCAGCTAAATAGTTCATTTCATGGATATAACACAGAAAGAACCATTTAGGGAAAAACATCAACAACGAAAGTTTCAAGTGCACAGGATGCAATGATCAATTCACTTCTAAGTTCTAATTACAGCATAGAAAGTGCAGCAACAACTTCACATGTGACATGAAAGGATTCTTCATAAGCAATTCCACATAAGATAGGCACTCAAGCAATCCAATTTACGATCTACTAAAAAATGTAGATATAGTCGTGGCCTCGTGGGTTACATTGGTATCAAATACCCACAAAAGTATATGGAACTCCTGATCATACATGTGCAGGGGAGGCTCCATGAGAGGGTACAAATTAGCCCACTAACTTCTCGACAAAAATGAGAAAAATGTTGTATAGGTAAGCAGTGTTCTAAAACTCAGTATTCCTCGCCGAGTACTCGGTGGGTACTCGCACCAAGGTGCCTGGCCGAGGGGACTAATCTCCTACTCGGTGGGCATTACTCGCCGACTAACGTCGAGTACTCTCTCCAAGGTGCCTGGCCGAGCGAGTACCAAGTAGCGAGTTTTAGAACACTGTAGGTAAGTACTTCTAGAAAGAATGTACAAAGGAAAGTCTAATAGTACACCACCAAAACTATTGCTGACATCCATTTCCTTAATCTTAAATATGGACAAAATCCAGCTAAAAACCCATGAGCGACCAACTCTTCGTATGCCTTGGTGAAACATGACGCTACTATGCAGCAAATTAAGAACCTAGAAGCCAATCAAGGCAACCAGAATTTTTTTTTGGTGTGATGGCTAGGGGTGTCCGGGCTAACTTACGTGTACCTCAACTAATTCCCTTCCCGGTACGATCAAAGGCAGCCCCATTCACACCGGGACTAGAGAAATTCACGATAAATTACTTTCTTGCAGCCTGACCCCAAGAATTGAATGCTGGTCAATTGCGTGGGGAGCCAACCCACCAACAAACCGGACTAACCCTTGGGGGTAGCAACCACAAAATTTTATGAAACACTAACCAATCTGTTACGGTTCTCCTTTACATAGAATCTGCAATGTTTTTATTCAAGTTGTCAGTTAATTGGAAGTAGAGCACAACAAAGTTAAGTGTGATCCCTCTCTCCACACATAAAGTAGTAGGATTGAGTTTTTGTATGGCCCAACGAACTACTTCGTGTGCATACACGAGTCAATGAGTGGACAGGTTAGCTTGTAAGAAAAAACTGGAAATCGCAAAAACAAAAAACCAATGATTACAAATTCATTGGATTGGCAATTAACGGCTGAAAATTAATAGTGAGTTAGGGTTTCTTTGTGCAAAGCGACGAGAAAGACTCCAAAAAATTACACGGACGCGAAACGAAGATTCCATAACAGATCTGTGCGTAATTACTGGAACGAAAAAGAGTAGTTGAAGATAACTAGGGTGGATGAAAACGGAGGCGGAGAAGAACGAACTTACAGCGGAGTGGCGGAGTAGTAGACGGCGTGAGGGCCGAAAGTTAGAATTGCGCAGTTGAAGAAGTGGAACACCGTCATCCTCCTCCTCTCTCTCTCTCTGGAAGTGAGAGATCCAAACCAGGAAAATCGTTAAGTTGAGAGAGAGAGAGAGCGCAATGACGAAGCCCAGGATTTGCCGTTTCTGGCCGTACTGTAGTATTTTTACTTTGTTTAATTTTATTGGGCCAGCATTCGGTCGGGCCTGCTGGGCCTGAAGTTTAGGAAAATGGAAAATGACGTCCCATAACATATTTTGATAATTAATATCCGTCAAGGACATGCTGAAAATATTTGTTAATATTGAAAATGTCATTGGCAGGTATTAATTATCAAAAACACGTTTGTGGCCGTCATTTTCCCTTAGGAAAATGTTGTGCCAGTCCCAATTTTCAATTTCATAACCTTTGAGATCATTTCTCTTAAAAAAAACATGCATGCACACTCTGCATTTTTATAAAATTTATGTTTTTGAAATCTACTCGGCAAGATGTATCAAACAAGACTACAATTGGATATGAAATTATGTGTTAACCTTGAGTTGTTAATTAAACACTGTTAAATTTAAATTTACACAGATAACTTGTTTATAAATATGCTTTTAATGGTTTAGATAAGAAATCAACTCATTCGAATATTGTTAAGAACTTGATAGATTTTTATCTCAAAATTTGGTGGATAAAAATTGAATGAATCGATCAAACCCTAATCAATATGTGATTGTACTAATTGTTTGCAGGGACTTTTAAGAAATATTTTAAACAAATTGGAGGAATCCGATGGTTTGTGCCATACCATTTTTCGAACGTCACTTGTTGGTTGTTATTACAGATCTAAAATACAAGAAAAAAGGGAATTTTCACATAAAACATTTGATTTGGCACTTGTTACCTTTTTCTCTGTTCTCTATTGATTCTTTTCTTGGAGCACTAATAACACTAGCTTTATTTTAATGGTGGGGTTGGCTTTTCTGCCGTTAAGGGCGGGGGACAACATCCCATGCAGTTCGGTCATTTTCCAAACCATTTTGGAGGAGTCCTTCCACGGCCATCGAGGTGGCTTACCGATTCTATATCGACAGTCATGTGGGATCCATTTCGGATCGTCCTGCACAGAAAATTCGAGTTGTTTAATAATTTTAAAAAAATTCAATAGGTCTGTGAAAATTCAGTTCAATTCTATATGTTTAGGTATTCGATCTAATTTTCTCATTTTTTTTTTCAGATTTCAGTATCTTAAAATCTGAATGAAAAATAGAAAGATTGGTATCTGATTATAAACTACTTGGTGTCTGATTAACTTGACATTTTTCTTGGCTATTCTACTTGGAAAACTCTACAATGTGAACGATTCGAATAATCAAAATAACTCTAAAATGGGTTAAAAAATGACGAGACTAAGGTGTAGTCGAGGCCTAAATTGCAGAAAAACCGCCTCCTATTCTTGTTCTGTCCCCCATCTCTGTTCTTTCCGTACATAAATTCCTTTTTTTTTTTTTATCCGCGTACATAAAAGAAAATTCCTTCCTTCGTACCCACTTGCTTTCCCTTTGCTTTCATAAGGAGTAAAAGAGAATTCCTTCTCTTGTTTTATTTCTCATGGAAGTTACCTTATGAAGCTATAAATACGAAATCTCATTTCCTTCCACTGACCAAGAAATTTGAAAGTAGAAAAAAATGTCTTTTTTTTTTTAAATATTGGCTATCATACCACTCCTTTAAATCCTTCAAGAAAAACGTTATCGAAACTAGTGGCTACGAAGCTCAGTAGTCGAGCTGAGTCATGAGTCATTTCCTTCCAGTTGTTGATTGGGAAAAAAATTCCACCTCAGCCAAAACGGTTCGCTCCGAGTTCTTCTCTCTAAAGAGTCACTAGTACTACCTCCCATATATAGTTGTTAATTTCTGTCTACTTGAGGATTCAAAGATGGCATCCTCCACCATTTCAGTCAGTCGCTCTGCTGCTTTCAAAGCAGCGTCAGATTGCGAACCACGGTTGTGGCCGTCGTCGTTTGGAACCATTCGCGAGTTCTGGATACAAGAAGGTGGAATACCACTTGACACGGGAGGCAACACAATCCTCCATTTTCTAGCCATGTACGGAAACGCATTCGTGATTCAGAAACTCATCGACGACGACAACGGCAACAACAACAGCAGCATAGTAAAATGTGAAGATCTGTTTGGGAGAAACGACAAGGGGAACACGCCATTGCATGAAGCTGCGAGGTTCGGTCGAAAAAGTGTGGTCGAAATCCTTTTGCGAAAACAACAATCATTGGTTCGGGAACGCAATCGTTTGGGAGAGACGCCTATTTATGCTGCTGCGGCTCGTGGACACGAGGATGTTTTCGACCATCTAATCGCAGAGGTACTCGATCGCAATCAGGAGATGACCAGAAGTATCGACAATTCCAATGTTCTTCATGCTGCGATCACAGGAGAACATTATGGTACGTACGTTTCTTTCGTAGCGCTCCAGTACCCTTCTACACCAAATGCGGAGAAGGGTCCTACGCACAACTTCAACTATCGTATTCGTCCCTCTAGCTAGTTTTAAGCAATTCCAAATTTTGTTCCTCTAACCGTTTAATTTTACTCGCATGTCAACTCCAACTAGAGCTAGGGATGATTGTCTTACATTATGTCACGTCCTCATTTTTTAACATAAATAATAATAGTTTTCGATAAATGAAATTCACACAATAAATACAAGTATTATCCCAAAAGACATTTCTTAAATCTTGTAGAGTACGATAAGTATAAAAGTTTAAAGTAATGGCACTCCAACCCCAAATTTTAGAGACTATATGATTTCCAAGTCAAAGATTATGACGGAAATTACAAATACATTTCGCACAAGAGTTTTACAGAAATGTCGAAATGATTCTTCCATACTAGCTTTCAAAATGATGAAGTCAAACATTCACTCCAAGCACTTCATGTAACCTTGAGATGCACCTGAAAATGATAATAGGTTGAGTTACACTAGTCCAGTAGAGAAATCTTTACAAGAATTATGTGAAAATGCGATGATGTTTGCCCCAAGAGTGAATGAGTAACGATTGATACGCCTAAGTACACATGATTATCATCAGGCAGCACACTAAGATCAAAAGTTTTAGACATCCTATATGAAGATTCTATCAACTCATATGTCGAGCCTAAACTATTATCGTTCTCACATTAATCATAACAAACCAATAACGGTTTCTCAATCATTTACCATATCTCATATGATTCCACAATCTTTCTCATTTCCTTGTCATTATCTGTCTTCCAAATCTATTTTTTCCCATAAATCATTCTCTTTTATTTTCAAATCGACATAATGTAGAGAAATACAAGACCTATATTGGTCAAATTCTGATTCGAGCTTGAATAGCTGGAGTCCGTTGATTTGTGCCCAAATACCAGAAACCATTGATTCGCTCAAGAATAGTCGGAGGATTTTTAATAAAAACTTTTTTTCGAAAAACAAAATCCATTCTTTAAAAAAAACCTTGATAAAATCAATCATTAGTCCCTTCATCAATTAACAAACATCAATCCATGTATCATAGTTCGCTGGTTTGCGGAATCGTACGTCACATAACCGTCTGTTCATTATATCATAAATCGCTGGTTAGCGGAATCGCACATTGCATAACCATCTGTTCATTATATCATAAATCGCTAGTTAGCGGAATCGCACATCGCATAGCCGTCTGTTCATTTTCAGCCCGGTCATCTCACCATTTCGGCCGTTCTACCAAATGGTGATACCCGTAGTATCCAATCTCGCTATATCCACATGTCAATTGATCATTCATAACTCAAAGCATTCCAAACAATCAACTGTATTATAACATCAGCTAACAAATCAATACACACTTTTCCCACGTATATCACAATACCCTAAGAAACGTACAAACTCGTAGCAATTCTATGACATACTACCTGCCAGTATCGATACTTGGAACTCAAGGAACGAGCGCCAAAATAATTTAGAAAAGTCAACGTGACAAATCATGAGGATACAAGTTACTAGGTTACCCTTCGGATCCCTAAACCGGCTCGCGTTCACCAACTATACTCATCATAACGCCTCACATAGCCTACGGTACTCTTAGATAACTTTACGATATACCATTTGTCTATAACGATACCAAACTACATTTTTTGAGTGTCTCGAGAACGGGAACAATCAACGAATCCTTACTAGACAAGCAACCAAGCTTAGAGATGGTTTATAGGTGTTTAAGAAGTATTAGAAGTGACCATGGGTCAAAACGATGAAGCATGGAACAAATGCAGCAAAACTGTCCATAAGGTCCTGATATCAATACAACAAAAAAGGTTGTATTGATACAGCAATCAAATCAAAAGTTCTGAAGTGACGGTATTGAAATGGTATCGATACAGCAAAAAGATTTTATCGATACGGTGACGTTTCGAGCAACGATCTACCATATTTTCAAGGACGAACACCACATAACTACCAATGATCCAAAGCACAATTCAGGTACAAGATCAACTCATAGACATATAGAGAGGGTAAGAAATCCCTACCTCTAGTGTCGAATCCGAAATCAAGAGGTTACTCGAGCCCTAGAACTTCAAAAGTGAAACTAAGCGAAATACACCTCCTCTGAGCTCAGCCCACGCGACCCAAGGCTCATACCACGCGAAGATGATCAATTGAAGGTCAAGACTTGAAGGTTTCAAGGTTGATTGGTGAGTTTTTGGTGCGTGTGTGTGCGTGTGTGTGTGTGTGTGTGAGAGAGAGAGAGAGAGAGAGAGAGAGAGAAGAGTATTTTACTCCTCTATACCCACACCCACACATATACACCGTCTTGATCTCTGTCACCGACGCGTTCCTCTTCACTCGCAGGACCTCATACAGGCTCCCTCCTCGTTGCCGTTGATTCCTTGGTTCCAATGCCGGCACCGTTTCGACGCACACGGCTTTACAGGTGTGTTGGCTGGAGGAGGAGGAGGTTTGGAGGCCAGATCGGGGGGTGGTTCTGGTGAGGGAGGGGTGAATGATGGTATTTTCGGATGACAGCCGTAGAGGGGTCATGGAAGGTAGGCTTAGGGTTGTGAACATTGATTTGATTGAAATTAGGGTTTTAGGAACAAAGTATTGGAATAGAGGGGGGCGTAATGTTTGTGCTGTTTGGTGATGATGGTTGAAGAAAGAGGTTTGGTTGGTTTATATGAAGGTCAGAGGGAGGAATCTTGAATTCTATTGATTGTGGGGTGAGTGAAGAGAGAGAGAGAAGGAGCAGTTAAGAGAGAGAGAGAGAGTGTAGAGAGAGAAGAATGATTGTGGGGTGAGTGAAGAGAGAGAGAGAAGGAGCAGTTAAGAGAGAGAGAGAGAGTGTAGAGAGAGAAGAAGAAGGGGGGGGGGGGGGGGGGGGGGAGAAAGTGGACCTCTGCGGTGTGTCTTTATGTGCTTCTAGAAGATTAGTCAGTGTAGCTGTTGAGCTGAGCTGAGTCGGCTCTCTTTGCTACTCCTATATTTAGGGTGGGTTTGGATTGAAAAGTTAAGTAATTTTTGTGACTTATTGATTCGTCTTGACCAAAAACTAACTAATGCATTTTTTTTAATAAAGAAAGACAAAAATTAAGTTATTAATTGACTTTAAAAGCCAAATCGAGCCTTAATCTTGTTTATGAGTATAATATTGTGTTTTGCCAAAATGAGCCTTAATATTGTTTTTGCCAATATTCGTGCCAAAATGCACATTTTCAACGTTTCCGTCTATTTTGGATGGAAAGTTAATGGCGGGTGGAAAATTGATGGGTTTTTAAATAAGTCAAGTGTTTTTTTGATAATTTTAAAAGGTCAGGTGCCTGTGTGTAATTTATGTGAAAGGTTCAGTGCTATTTTGAAATTTTCCCTATTGTTCAATTATAGATTGAAAGTAGGGTCGGAGTAAGAACCATTCACACCACTGAGATTGTACATAGAACTTACAGTGAAATTATTTAAGTAGCAACCCATCCATTGCAACCCATCCATGCTGTCTTTTCCTTATTTCCTTTTGTCTTTGTAATCGTTATTCAAAGATTAATAAAATTTTCTTTGCCGTTTAAAAAAAAAAGGACTTGCTATGAGCATATTGGAGTCATTCCCCCAACTTGCTCAGAATCCTGATGAAAAAGGAAGAACTGCATTGTATTTGCTGGCTCAAAAATCAAAGTCCTTCAAGAGCGGGTCATTTTATTCTCCACACAATTATATGTCTGGCTCCTTGATTCTTTCGGTGGACTTTCTCGCAGTTCTCACATATTGTAAGTGCTACTTTCTCAGTCTCACTTTATTGGGCTTTTTTTTGAAAATTGTGTCATTTTTCAGATGAAAAAATGTTAATACTTTCCTTCATTTTCTTTCCTGTTTTTTATCGCACTAATTTAAAGTACTCATTGCGATCTTTAAATTGGTGCAAGAAAGTCAAAAAAAAAAAAAAAGGGACAGGATTTTTGCGAAAAAGGATAACCAATATGAGGCTGAGTTAGTATGATTTTCAGTATACCTCTGGTCGCATCATGTATATTTCTTTTTCTTTTTCTTTTTTTTCATTTATTTTCCTTTTATAACTTATTCATGAAAAAAAATGTGTTTGTTTATTACTCCTAAGCAGGGTTTATTCCATCAATAGTGTATCAGTCGAAACATGACGCTGATGTGGAAAATCAACAGCAAAAACGAGTTAATATCTCAAAACTAAAAGGGTTCTGGGTATCAATAATCGCAGGTTTGGTTTTGTGTTTTGCTTTTTTCTATAACGTAAACTAGCGAAAGCCGTGCTAGTTTTTAACTTTAAATTTCTCTTTTATCCATTCCGGTAGCATCACATATGTAGGCAATAGAAGAAAATATATATAAATAAAAAAAAGGATCGGATTTGGCTCTTGTCTTAGTAAACAGACTGCCTAGCCCTTCTTCAGCTGCAGTTAACGAATCTTTAATTAATATAGCTTCCTTGGGGAAGCGGGGGGCTGCTGCTGTGCCCCATTTGTGGGCCCACTCCAGTCTTGCTTCGATGATCGGAAGCGTTCACTTTGTAGAGCTCGTCGAGTAGAACAACTATACAAAAAATTATCTTAATTGAATATAATTAAGTGCCTGATCGAAATCTTTTTATCTTGAAAAGAATGGATCTGAAACACTGGATCAAATCCACTGTAACCCATGGACCGAGAGTTATATGGGCTCCGATCAGGCACTTAATGATATCCAATTAAGCTGATTTTTTGTATAATAGTTCTACTCGACGAGCTCTACAAAGTGAACGCTTCCGATTATCGGAACAAGACCGGAGTGGGCCACAAACGGGGTACAGCAGCCCCCCGCTTCCCTTCCGCGGCCGCCAGCGCCCTTCGCTTCTTCTGTACTCCCTTCCCTTCCTCTGTACTGACCTTAAGAAGCCAAGGGAGTAACAGTACTAACAGGGAAAAGAAGAGAGACGCCACTCCTTCGCCGAAGAAGAACTCAGCCGATTAAGGACCTCAGTGGACGCCTCCGAAGCCGAACTATTGGATACCTGGGGGACCCCACTGGAATCCGTTTTTTTCCGATGGAGAAGATTACGAAACGGAAATATCAATCCAATCGATGGGTTTATAACGATCGAGATACGTTGGATCTAAAAACACATTGAGATAAACAAAGATGATTTGTAGTAGACGAACACAATTTCAAGAAAACCAACCCTACTTTTTTTTTTAAGAAAAAAAAATATTTCAAAGCAAATTCCTTTTCTCATGTAGTGTTTGTGTGTGTGTGTGTGTATATATATATATATATATTCATTCGTATCGGTAGGGAAATAATAATTTTTTTGACAATTTGTTTGGTTGGCAATTTAGTTTAATTTAGTTTAGTTTTAGCAGTGGGTGGAGAGAGAAATATGGTAATAATTGAAGAAAGAGATAATGATTCGAAAGCGATAGAGAAATATGAGAAAGTAATAATTGGAGAAATATGATAATGATTAAAGAAAAAAATAGAATAATAATTGAAAAACTAAACTAAAACTAAACTAAAATAGTAACTGAATAAGGTGTTTAACTTTTTGTTCTTGTATTTTTTAGAACATGCATTGATAGCACTGAACAATTTCTATGATGATGTCAAGCTTGTTTCTCGTTGGAACAAACGAAAGGATAACATAAAGGGTGGAATTAATTAATTTGCGTACGGTTTCAAAAAGTAAGGGAGGTTAGAGTAATTTTCGAAACTAGAGATGGAGGTCAATATATATTTCTCCGAATAAAAGAGCTACACACACAATGGTTGTATAAAATACAATACATAATCAATCTCTAGCCATCCATTGCTGTAATAAATGGCCAGGATTCGTTCAAACTCTTCCCTATAAAAGTTGAACTTTTCCTTGGAAGAGTTTTTATAAAATCTAAACCGTCCAAATACATCAGGACGGTCAAAATTACGCACACAACAAACACAACGGTTGTGCAAGTAGCATTTTTGTTCTCCAAAACTCACACGTTTGGATGGAGGATATGATTTTGGATGGATATAGAAGGAGGGTAGATTTGAAAGTGGATATGTAATAAGGGTGAATATGTTAAAAATGTGGACCCACCTTCTAAGAATAGTAGATTTGTAATCCAGTGTTTGGATGATTTTTTTGGAAGGGGATTTAGAGGGTGGATTTGATGGGATTATATGTTAAATGACTAAATTGCCCCCACAAATGTTTAAACTTGATTTCATTTTAGAAAAAAAAAATCTGAAACAAATTAAAAGTAAACCATAGTTTATTAAAACAAAAAAACTTAAATAACGTGTATCTATTGTATATGTATATGTCAATATAAATCTACTAGACGTCTAGAACAGTACAAAACCCACCCCCGCCCCTTTCAACCCCATCCTCTTCCTTCTGTTCTTCCAAAAAAAACCCATCCTCTGCGACGCCTCGCCTTCTCCGTCCGCCGTCGTCGTCGCCGTCGCCAATCATCACCATTTCGGCAGTCAGTCTCTTGCTCTGATCATCACTACAACTTCTACCTCTCTCCATCCACTTCTCTAGAAACGAACAGTACTTCTCTCTCTCTCTCTCTCTCTCTCTCTCTTTGTTGTTACAGGGAGGAAGACACCTCACCCGGATTTGGGAGGGCAATATCGTCCCAAAACACCCGGATTAGCCAACCTGTCGTTACAAATCCACCCTTCAACCGAATATGTAATCCGCCTCCACACAAATCCACCCGCGCACAAGAGATGCCAAAGACAGGAGATGGTGTGGGGCCAGGATTGTAAATTAGGGCTCTTGCCAAATCCACCCTCATCTTCGGCATCCAAATAGGTCGTCAGGGAGATCGCTCAGTATTATTTATCCTATATTTGTCCTCCTATATTTATTTGATTTTGATATTAATTCTTTACCTGTAATAGTATTTTCTTTCAGCTAATTTACTAATTGGTTACATTCTTTTCTTACTGTAGGATTCAGAACCGTCTTCAAAGGTGGGTCCCTTTACTCATTCACTTAGTTCAAGCTCTCTTACCCCTTCTTAGAAAAAGCTTTTTTATTTTATTTAAAAAAATTGAGATCAATTTTCAGTATCTTTTTCTACTTCAATAAAATAGCAGGGTTCTATACGATTTTAAATAAACAAATCATACTCATATTATTAATTATGAAAACCACCAAGGGAAATTTTTTTATTTTGAGAAATTAATGGAAAAATATCTTTTTATTTTTAAACCAAAGGTTGACCCAACAATGCTGCATGCCCCATAACTTTGACCTCACATAATTCGCTCCATAATTAGTTCGTGGCTCGGCCTCTGTAGAATCGTAGACATTATTGTCCGCCTGTATAATACAATTTGGAGGATTGTTTTAAGTTCATTAACTCATAAACAATTGTTTCTTTTCAATGAAGCTTGTCGACATACTAGAATAATCTACAATGAAAAAGAGAAACATGCCTTTGCACTTGAGCTTGGAAAAAGGCTCGTAAAAGAAGAGGGAGAATGGAGTCGCTACTTTGACGATCAGATGGGGAGTCCGATTGTTGAGGCCACGGAGAAGGGCATCATTGAGTTGGTAAATGAGATTTTAGGAAAATTTCCAGAGGCTGCATATAGCTTTGACAAGAATAATGATAATGACAAAAGAAAGAACATATTACATATAGCGGTTGAGCAGAAAGATTGGAATATCTACTACTTGTTGAGGAGGAAAATTGATCTCAGAGATGGAATGCTGGTGGAAGATGTTGATTATCATGGAAACACCATATTACATCTTGCTGCCAAATTGGGTACCCCAAGTTTTGGATTAGCTCAAGCCGGACATTTGTACCAGATGATGTGGGACGTTTGTTGGTTTAAGGTACGTGTGCATTTATTTGTTGAGCACACACGCAACAAAAGAAATACGAACTTTATTGTAGGAATTATTTTCCCTAATCAATCTCACACGCAAACGGAAGCGTAATCGGAAAATTAACACGCACAATAAATAAGGCACAAAGAGAACAACCAATATACGTAGTTCTCCAAACTTGAGTACGTCCACGGGAGAGAAAAAACAATTTTCACTATCACCAAAGTTTACTAAGGGTTTACAAAGAGATCAAAAATCTCACAAACACTCTATCCAATAAACTACAACCGGAGTGGAAAGATCTTACCCAACATTCTCCAACACAGCTGAAACAGAGGGCACCAACCGGATCAAAACAGCCCTCAAAAGTTCACGCACGAACTGCCACGAATGGCTTCAGGAGAGAGGGGAAATAGCTAGCTGCCTTTTGTTCCTTGACCACCGAAAACCCAAGCACACACAGAAGCACTTGTATTTCTCTTTTCCAGGTAACCAATGAATCACACACACAGCAGCACAGCACCAAACTCTTTTCTCCCTTTTTTTAGTTTCTTCGGCTCTCTCTCTGCTCTCTGTTTCTATCTTCGTTTCAGCCAAACAAAAAACCTCTTTTATGGCAGGTGACAAACATGTGCCAAAATAACTGTAGAAATTTCTGCCCATTTAACTAGCCCACATAATAATCTTTTTGGGCCAAACACGTATTTTTATGGGCAAAAACACAACATTTATTACATATGCAAATACTTGTACATAAACACAACACAGACTTGAATGATACTCCCCCACTTTGGGGTCTCCCTACCTCACCAAAGGGAGGTTATGTCACCACCCACGAGTTTGAGGGAGTTAAATCTTTTAATTAATTGCATGCTGTATCATGCTCCTATTGCCGTTGAGTACGTACTTGTGCTCTACATTGATAAAATATTGATGAATTTGGCTTTATACTTGGGAAAATGATTTCGGCACTCAATTTTTTTATGATGGCACTCAAAAATTTGTCTTTTAGTGTAAAAATTATACATAGCAAGACACAATAATATACAAATTTTAAAGTGTCATAAAAAATTAGAGTGCCAAAATCATTGCATGTCCTTATACTTATGGTCTTTTGAAATTCCACATGCAGCACGTGAGTTACGACTCTCCCCCACATTTATGGTATCTTCGAAACTCGGACGGGGAGACGGCAACAGAAGTATTCGCAAAAGAACATTCGGAAATACGGGAGAAGGCTGAGAAAGCAGTCAAAGATGTGAACAATGGCCTAATGCTAATTGTTGCGTTGATCGGGACCGTCAATTATGCCGCACTTCTTACCCCGCCGGGTGGTTACCGTCAAAGCGAGGGAGATCCTTTTTACGGTCTCCTCGTTTTCCTCACGGACGATATGCGCATGTACTTCTTCCACATATTATGTGGCCTTTTAGCTGCTTTTTTTGCCTTCGCGACTATGTTTTCAATTCAGTCATGTCCGTTCCGTAGCAATGACTTCTACCTGGACTTGCCGTTGAGACTTTTGGTTGCTATGCTTTCCTTGGTTCTCTGCGTGGTATTCACGGCCCTATCATCTCGACAGGTCTACTTTCTTGATGGGCTTTTTTTCACTCAGGCCCGATACGTTATATACATGTGCTTGCTCATTCTAATATTAATCCTTGGATCCATAGACCCACCATTCTTGATCTTCTATTACCTTTCTTTTTTGTTCAGATATTGGGTTAATGGTCAATGATTCTATGGATTATCTCTTGTAATTCTTTCCGATTGTTAGGATAATATTCTTTTCTTTTTCTTTTTATTTTATTTTATTTTATTTTATTATTCTAGCTGTACAATAGGAAATAACTTGATTATAGGAAGACCTTGAATTATACTGGTCATCTCTATAAATATGTAACTGTATACACTATTGAATTATGATGAATAAAAATATCCTTCTCAAAGTCTGATTTTCAAGTTGTATCAAAGCTTTGAAAGAAGCATCATCATCCTTTCATTGAACCCACGTCACCTTCAAACCATGATCAAGTCAGATTCTGAAACATCTGGCATCAAATCAACTCCCATTATCCTTTTATATACTTGCTTTATCCTTTCATAACTAATACAAATGGTTACTACCAAGCCTTTTGGTCTAACAACTAATTTTTAAATTTCTAACGAAACAGAAACAACAAGAATTTAATCAATTAAAAAACTATTCCATATCTCAGTCTCTTAACACGTTAAGCCAAAAAATGAAACAGTTAAAATTCTTAAAAGATGAAATTAAATACAAAAGAATTAAAGAACAGATTAATGATTGATAAAATTTTTAATCACAAAATGTAAAGTTTAAAAAAACAACTAGAAAAAGAAGTCTACTCTAAACTTCCAAGTACTTTTTGGCTTAAAAATAAGCATATAGTAACTCTCCCATATATGAAGAGGTTAATGAACAACAAATTTCTACTAAATCTAGGCCCATTTAAATGAATCCCGAAGTCATGGAAATATGTAACAATTTACAAAAGAACAATATTGTCCGAAAAAGTGATTCTCCATGGTCGTGCCCAGTTTTTTATGTAAACAAAAATGCTGAAATTGAGCGTGGTGTCCCAATGTCCCGTGCCTTGTCATTAACTACAAACCCTTAAATAAGGTTCTTGAATGGATAAGATATTTAATTCCTAAGAAAGAAAATTTAATCAATCGTCTAAGTGACACAATAATATTTTTTAAATTTGACCTAAAAGAGGATTTTTGGCAAATCCAGCTTCAACCAAATTAATGGACAGAACATACTGAGGTGTTGTCCACCCACATAGGACTGGCCCAAAAGAAGTCCTACATTTAATTTTGCCTTCATAGCAAAGGACCAGATAAACAATTGTGGTACAAAACAAGTTTAAGGCTTGATTATCGTTCGATTAATCAAGATAAACAAAAATATAAATCTTATTAATTAAAATTTTAAAAGATTTTCAAAGCCTTGAAACAGATATTGGGTCTCTTATAAAATTGGCTCGGCCACATATTTGCAAATATGCTGGAGGCTTTCTTGATCGTTGATCATCATCACCTCTCTGGCAATATTCTCGGGGACTCATGAAAGTTGAACCTTTCCTACAACACACAATCAAAGAGAATTGGCGTTCTTTTCATTTGTTTGCCCTTTCCAGACCCATTTAGATGATTCCAACCGTTCTCAATTTAGAGCTTGTTGATACCATCAACCACGTCAAAAATCATGTTGGTCAGACACCGGTTGATGTAATTTCGGAATGAAATTGTTTTAAGATAAATGAGTAATTGGTGTTGTAATTTTGTAACCATGTTCTACAACAAATGTGTTCTGAAATCATATTAACCGATATTCGATCAACTTGACTTTTTGGGTAACCAATGTTTTTGACAAGCTTTGGAATATGAACGGTGCCCGAAAAAGATCCACAAACGAGCTAGGACCGTTGAATCAATTTTCATAGACCGGAGAGGGGCTTAATCGTTATTGAGATAGATGTACTGAGTTTTTGCTTTGTTCATATTTTTGAATAATGAAAGAGGAAAGACAGTTGAAAAGCAGCCTACACTACTCCTTAAAACTCAGATGTTAAGAAGAAGAAAATTGAAGCCTTATAACCAACACATATGGGACATGTACAAGCGATGTGAGACACATTCCAACACACACTACTGGACCACAACACATGGCAACTGGACAACAGTCCACCAAACAAAGACCAAAACCAAGCTCTGATACCAAGTTGAAAAGCTCAGCTCACACTACTCCTTAAAAATTAAATGTTAAAGAAGAAGAAAACTGAAACCTTATAACCAGCACATATGTGGCATTTCCACGTGATCTGTGACACATTCCAACGAAGACAATTGACAACTCGAGAGAGGGCATTCATTCATGCCGTTGAAGGCTGGCTCAAAATGAGAACCTTCAGCTGATCATGGACCAACCCATTTGATTAAGAGTAGATGTTTTGTGGTCCATATTCCTCAGCTCTAACGAATGAGAGTGGGATTTGAACGGGTTCCTGGGCCTAACGGATAGAGTTTCTGCTTGATGAAATGGGCCAGGCTCACATTGGCCCAACTGATCTCCTTAGGCCATCCGCCGGTATGGACGTAGAGGCCTGAAACTCGTGAACCCAACCCGTAGAATCTCTGGCAGTGGCAGCTCCAGGAATTCTGCCAAGGGTGTTCAGAAATTGCACTATACTATCTCGAGAAATCACAACTATATATATAAACAAAAAGTCATACATAACATCTAAAATGCAACCCAAAAATAGCAAAGTATATAAACTATATATATAAACCGTTGCATGATATCCTCGTTATTAACGGTATCAAATACATCACTCTCTAGTAATTAAGCAATCATTCATCCATTGATCTCTCATTCGATTGTGCAGATTGCTGTTAGAAGTGGGTGTTCAATAACATTTGGGTTGGGTGTTCAAACAATTGGGTTGGGTGTTCATTGATAATTACATTGGGTGTTCAAAGTAAGGCTAGTCCAAAATTTTTACATGTATTCTAAGCAAAAAAAAAAAAATTTGGGTGGTCAGTTGACCATGGTTTCATGTGAATGGAGCCGCCACTGATCCCAGGTACAAGGCCGTGCGACCGAGCCAGCTAGTGAGCTCAACCGAGCCGAGCTTTAGACTGGTAAGCTCGACTCGTTTATTAAACGAGTCTAAAACTCGAGATCGACTTACTTACTAAATGAGTCGGGCTGAGCCTAGCCTTAAGAAGCCGATTGAGCCATAAGCTACTCGCGAACAGCTCGTTTCGTTTGCGACCTTTCCCTAGACCCTAATTTCGCGGTCCACCCCCAGTTTCGCGTTACGGTCTAATAGGAACGTCAACCCGAGTTTCGAAAACTAGAAAACAGTAGTACTTTCTTTTTGGACAGAAAGAGACTAGAGAATTGTTGGGAAAGCAACAAGGATAGATTTGTAGTGGGGTTAGCTTGTGATCTGTGAATCTAGGTAGCAGTGGTGGTGGAAGATTAGGTAATCTAAAATATGCATATGGTTCTCTATTTGCAACTTCCAAGGCACAGACAAAGCCCTTTTTACCAAACCAGATTGATTTTTGTCTCTCTTTTTGATTAAATAACCTTGATACATTCAATTTTTTTCTTACGTAATGTCTAGACTATCTTACGCGTGCTTCGACTATTTTGAAAATTCTGAAATTAACGGCTGGACAAACCTCTAGTGGCCTTAAGATTTAGAATATTTGCCTTTGTGGGATTTGAATTAGAGACCTATTGAGCGGCAAACAATTTGTTAGCTTTTTCATCTCCACTTGACCAAACCTGTTGGCGTTTGATTCATTCACAATTGCCAATAGTTGTTAGGGCCGGGTGCTACCCGTTCCTTTACAAACCAACTTTTAACCTTATTTTTTTCTTAAAATCTGTTCCAAATTTATTCCCGTTGTTAAACAACAAAATAGGCTACAAAAATAATTGGATTTTGATATTCGCGCTCCACTTTTTACTGATAGAGCTTCACTTTGTTCATAAAGTTACTAGTAACTTTACGTTAAAAATGGAACGTGAAAATCAGTTTCCAAATAATAATGTGGGAGATTTATTTTTATGCTAGCTCTTTGACTTTTTAATTTTCCGGTATTAGTCAATTTTGTTTTTACCATTATCTAAGCTTTGGGACAGAGAGGGGATAAAACGAGCGAGGAGATTATCTTTTCGGAATATGAATATAGCAGGATTCAAAGTTTCAAACTATTTTCCTACGATGATACGTATTTACATATGTAGGGCTTTCGACTAGTGTATGAACCTGTGACAGTGGATGGCATACCACATCCACATGCACGCACTAGTGGACCATTGGTGCAGCATGTGTCGGCTTCGCACGTGACAAACCCGGCCACACGAATGTTTATTTAAGTATGTACTCAAAATATTTGTATGTAGTTATTAATTTTCCTATTGTATGTCGGAAAACTAGAAGAACTACTCTTTAAAAAAAAAAAAAAAACTAGAAAAATTGTTTGTAAGAGGCATTATTGTAAGTTTTCAAATCTGGAGGTAAGGGTCCAAAGGGAGGTTCAACACTGTAAAATGTTCCGACTTCATTCCTATATGAGAACTTAGAAGGCTCACTCTCCACTGGAAAACGTTGCTCTCAAACCGTACCCTATTGCTCTTTGATAGTGATGATCAGGTGCCTGTTTGTGTGTTTGTTTTTTGTTTTTACGTTCTCTCAATTATTGAACCTTTTGAAGAGGAGTACTATGATTGAACAAGGATAATGATTTTTAACACATTTTTTTTTGTTATTATATAAATTTTTTACACCACCGATGTAAATATTTGTTTCTTTCAAATTAATTATATTGCGCCACGTCGCCATGTTCTATTGATTGAGACTACTGTTTTGCAACGTAACATGATGTAATTGATTTGGATGAAACAAATATTTACGCCGACGAAATAAAGAATTTATTCTCTTAGATTATCGTCCTTTCAATTTGTTTTGACAAGAGGTAGGAGATATATATGAAACTAGAACGATTTCATCGATTACTATAGCCACAGGCCCCCACCCCAGCTACTATAATCTTTACCATGTCGGATATCCAATATTCGATTTTTTTTTTTTGCGTACTCATAATATTCGGGTTAACTTACGTACATCTTAACTAGTTTCTAAAAATCCAATCCCACTGTCCCATATTGAGAAGTCTGATTAGAACGGATTATATACTCTTCACTAAGGCCCTGTTCCGCTAGGAAAAATAAGTAGGAGTACTTATTTTTTAAATTAAAGGTGATGTATTGTGAAAAAATGATTCATCTCGCATAAGACGAGAAATAAGTACTTAAAAAGTAAGAATCTCATGAGCGGAACGGGGCCTAAAACCAGTGTGCTCTAACACAAAATCATAAATTCGATTGAATCAGGCATGTTTCACAGCGAGTTCCATCCAAGAAACAATATTACTATATATCCAAGTGGATATGAGAAAGTAAATAAGTGATCGTCCTCTATGAGATTTGCATGTTTGAAACGGAGGCCGAACATTCCAGAAATCTTGGGTCCGCTGGAGGATTCGATCGGTCCTTAACTTTAGGACCCTCGAAATAATTGAGGTGCGAGTAAGTTGATCCGGATATCCAATCATAAAAGGAAAAAAAAAAAGAAAAAGAAACGGTACTCCGGCCTGCTTAAAAAAGGACAAAGAAATTGGGTTAATGGATCAGTGAATTAAACTCTCGATTTGTAATGTTGTCGTGGGTTCGCATCATTCTAAACGGCGTTGATTCCGGTGATTCCTTTATCTCTTTTGTCTTCTTATAAGTACTCCTTCTGTGCAGTTTCTCTCTCTGCTAAAAACTACGTGATGATGAACGTAGGGAATTCAGACTTTCAAAGCAAAAAACTCTATGTCTCTTTCTATCTCTCCTCATCTCAAGAATAACTATGAAGAAACTTTTACTAGCTAGTACTACTCTAGCTTCTTTCCCCACTACTACCATAGCTGTCATATAAGTACTCTTACTTGTTGAAGACACTAAAAATATATACCTATAGCTAAGCATGCACACGTATGGCTATGATTGATTATTATTTGATTTGGAGGCACTTTTAGATGGCAATACATGAAAGCTAAAATTGGAAGGTTTGGTTTAATCAGGTGCCCGAATGTCATTTCTATTAGTATGGCTTTGATAATTATACAATCCGCAAGAAACTAGCTAGCTGGACCCTGATCTAAGAATGAGTCCATTCTTGGCTGTACTCCAAGTTCATGATTTGATCTGAATCATTCATTTTCTTCATCTTCTCAAAGTTCAACTTGATTGGATGAGTCATGTAATCGGGACACGTTTACCTTACAATCATCCTAGTTGGGGCCCCAAGCGATAGGTACTAAAGAGCTAGACATCTCATTGCACAACCTTACAATCATCCTAGTTGGGGCCCCAAGCCATAGGTAATAAAGAGCTAGACATCTCTTTGCACAAAATAAGGAGCTCAAAATGGGAAAGTTTATAATACACATTCTTTAAAAGTGTGCCTCATATGCACCTATTGTATGGTTTATTCATAACATATTAGTGTGTTTCGTAACTTTTGTTCTAGAACTCATAACCTTTCAACAATATGATTCGTAACATTTTCATTATGATTAATAACATTTTGGTGTATTCATAACTTTTACGCTAAAATCATAACTTTTTAGTAATATCATTCATAACATTTTCTTTATAAATCATATGAACATTTTGGGGGTGCATATGATACACACCCAAATAAGGGGTGTGTATTGTAGCATTCCCCCAAATCCTATGAATCATCCAAATTTTTCGGTATCGATTTTTCACTGCATTTTTCCATCATTGATTCACGCGAGCGGATTTTTTCGTGTCTTAAGATTTCCATGAGATTTAACGTCCGAAAGTTTTTATGAGAACCGATAAATTCAGATATAGAAAATTTAATGGACAAAATAAGGAAGAAACATATGTACTGAAGGATGAGACAAACACATGGAATATTGGAATAAAACCCCAAGCATTTGAAAACACTGAAAGTGAGCCATATTAGAGACATGTTGACCGGATGTTAGCCGACTGTGTACTATATACTTATCGCATTTTTATTAGTATAATTATGCCCCTAATCTAACGATAATTACATCGTTAATTACACGAGACCGAATATTTATTGACGTTAAGAAAGGAACCAGAAGAAGTCGAAAAGTTCCCGTATCCCGGAGCATCTAGAGCGCATTAAGCGCTGACCACGGCTTTGGGAAACCATTAACAAATGATTAACCTTTTAGTAGTCCTTGGTGTGGTTCGAAACAAATTCAAAGACATGGGGACCAGAGCGTCATTAATTAAAAATAATGAACCCCATGAGGGTTTTTTTTTTTTTTTTTCCACTCAATATTGTACACATCAACGAAGTTAGTGGATGAGTTAGTTAATTAGTGCACAGAGTATCCAGAAAACTATGAAGAGGCCTTAAACCCCAATGTCTCCACCAAGTTAGACTCAAACCCTAGTCTCTCCTATGAGAGTATCAGGAGGTAACTGTTGGGCTACAAGTCCATTGGTTCCCATGAGGTTTACCTAGTGGTCAATGTATGAGAATTCAATACTGCCAGGGACACAACTACACAACCGGTTACATGGTACTGCATGATTGGTTGTTGCGCGCAAAGCAGTTTCAAAGTAGTTGTTCTCTCATTATCAATCATACAGTACAACGCAGGCCAGTTGTGGTTGAGTTGTGGCGGATAGTTATGTTCCTAGCATTATTGATGAGACTTAAGAGGTTGTTCCATCGTAAAATTTCAAGTTCTAGAAGTCTAAGGTTTTATTAACTTTTTTAAGACCAATCCATACAGACAATTTGCTTTGTCTTCCAAGTTTGATTAAGATATATACTTGTAAGCTAATCCGAAGTCTAAACACCTATTTGGTTATCGAAATTAATGCTGCGTCTGGTTTGATTTGGTTTTTGAATTTTTTTTTAAAAAATAACAGGTGTAATAAGTAAAAAAAGATAAAAAGAAAAATATTAAAAGTGGAAAAAACCTACGGAGAATTTTTTAAAAAACAAAAAGAACAAGGCATGAGTAAAAATAATCGGGGTATTGTTTTCAGATGACACATTCGAGGAAGTAGAGAACAAGAGGAGAGAACAAAGTGAAAGGCATCGACAGGGACACTGTCACGTCCGGATGTCACGTGATCGAGAGAGAGAGAAAGAGAGAGAGAGAGAGAGAGTTTGTCCAATGTTGACGCCGAGTATTATGGTCGGAGAGAGAGAGAGAGAGAGAGAGAGAGAGAGAGAGAGAGAGAGAGTTTGTCCAATGTTGACGCCGAGTATTATGGTCGTCGTGTATCTTAGGTTGGGAATTCCCACGCGCCACAAGGGTGGGGCTCGACAGAGAGAGAGGGAGAGAGAGAGAGAGAGAGAGAGAGAGAGAGAGGTGTGAATATATTTGGACAAGGAGAGAGAATATTGGTGTTGTTCTTTGACAAAGAATACTCCAACATAGGATCCACGGTCAAAGCAAACCAAGTTGCCCGGAGTTAATTCTTGCCGGTGTGTTTTACAGGCTTTTTGATTCCTCTTCGTACAATTAATTAATGTCCGGTCCTTCTCCTAAATCCTAGCAGGCAAATTCTAATGGATGCCTCTAGGGCACACTCACTAGTTTAACTATATTAATTATATTTTGTTATATTCATTTCAAAATCTATTAAATAACCACATCGAAAATACAAATTATTCATCAAAAGAAGTTCAAAAGTTTCTTCGTTTTTTTATCAGAGTTCAAAAGTTTTTTGATTGACAAAAATAATCACAACTCTTTATATTCTCTTTATATTCCTCTATCTACGTCTATAAAATAAAAAATGCAAAAGGGTCGAAAACTGGAAAAGTGGGAATCCCACCACTTTTTTTTTTCCTGTGAGACTTGAACAAGAATTTAACCTTTGCTACTAAGCAAACTAATTTATGAATTTTTCTTTGAGTTTCTTGGAAAGATTTTTCCCCTACATACTTGATGAAGAGTTTTTTTTTTTTGAATATTTTTGCTAGATTATGGTATTGCATTATGTAGGAGGATGGAATGTTTGAGTCAGAGTTAAACGATAAATGAAAAAAAAAATGTTCTTTCCAATGTTAAATCAAATGATGAAGAGTTTTTATTCTTTACAATTTTAACTATCCGGTTATTTGATTTCCATATATATTATACAAAAAATTGTTCTAGTTCTTAGTATTGTCATTACAAAAATGGTATTACAAACATTTATGGGTATTTCATTTCCATATATATTATACAAACATTTAGGCCCCTTTTGATATTACAAACATTTGTGAGTACCCATAAACTCACCTCATGGATTAAGTATATTTATTGCACATAAAGCATGTAAATAACTCCAAACTAGTGCCCCAAACTAATGCCCCAAGGGCACCTATTAGCATGACCGATCCTAGTAATATTCTACAATTAATAAATCTCCTCTTAATTGATAAGAAAAGTAAAAAGGCTTGGGAAAATAAATCACTAAATATTCTATAACCGTTTTGTTTAACCACAAGGGGTGTTTACATTAACAGATAAGTTAATTTGAACAAGTTGTTGAATTCGAGTTGTTAGTTATTCACACTAATCAATAAGTTGTTGATTAGTGTGAATAAGACACAATTTTTGTTGTTGAATATGAGTGAAATAATGTGAATAAGTTGTGGATTAGTGTGAACAACATGTAATTTTGGCATAAATTGTTCGCAAAAAAAAAAATAGCGTGAACGCCCCTCTCAGACTAATTTCGGTTTAACATATTTTGCCTTATTTTTTTTATATTTTTAAAACTTTTGTTAGTTTTGCAATGTTTATGTATTTAATTTGTTGGGACCAATCTAAAAATAGAAAATTATGAACGAAATCGTTCAGTTAGCTAGAGACAAAACTTGGACATTTTGAGCCCCCCCTCCCTTTGTTCATAATTACGAAATTTTGTTAGTAATATAATTATTCTGACTAAACTTTTTATAATATCTCAATTACTGTAGTTTTAGCTTGGATCTTATCTCAGAATTGGAATCATAGACTTCCTCGTAGTATTTCTTAAATAACTTGGCAAGTGTCACGAGATCATAATCTTTTGAGCCATGCACCTTGACTGTCGGGTTAAGCTAATTGAACTCCTAACGTTGTTGTCCGCAGATTCTTCTTCCCTATTCTTTTTTTCATCTTGGAGGATTAGTTGGTCTAATTAAAAAACCACTAGATTAAAGTTTGACTAAAATAAAAAATGAGAAAAGTGGAGAGGCGCGTGGAAGTGGATCAAGAAGTTGAGTCACAGAGTCCTAATGGGTTGGTGTGGTTATCAAGAGCCATTCTAACGTCTTATGTTCGAAATTTCTCCAGTGCCATTAATTCTTTTGGGGTCAGTTACAATCCGGGTGGTGCTATTCCTAAGGGACAACATGCGTGTTAGGCTGTTCATGCTCGACAATGGACGGCTTAAATTGCATCTCAACTGAACAACAATAGACGGCCGAGATCTGTTCAGTCGAGATGCAATCTGAACCATCCATTGTTGAGCATGGACAGCTCAGATTGACCCAACACGCATGATGTCCCTAAGGGAGCAACAAACATCCCCAAGTCTGGTCGGCCGATACGAAGCTTTGTTCCGGCTTTATTAAGGTGTACTGGGATTGTGCCTCTTAATTAATTGAAGTGTGCGAAAGATGACCCGGAATATGAAAAAAGAAAGTTGAGTCAGAGGGTTGCATGTGGCCGCACTGTGAGTACTCTCTGTGACACATCTTCTCACACTATATTTTACACACCGGAGATTTTGATTCGTTATTCTTACTGTCAAAGAATATAAACCTTAGTTATCACCTCCTTGTATTTTTTTTTTCACGAGTCCACGCAAATCCGATGCTGTTTGTGCGGTTCGCACGTGTACAACCACATGAACAATACGAGAAGACTTGGACTGGATACTGTACATTCCCCGATCAGATCAGAGCTGGCGATAAACGTGCTTTGTGAGATTACTTAAGACAACTTTTTTTCTCATAATTTAGGTGTCCGGGTCAACATACCCGGATATGGATGATGGATAACAGAAATATGAAGAATATAAATTAATTACGCATTATTTTGAGTTTATTATTTTGTTAGACCGTTTTAGTTGCCTCTTGTATTGGCAACCTTATATTTCTTTATAGTAATTAATTTCCTAGTCAAAGTAGAATTTTTTGTTTTTGGTATTTTTTGTTAATTAATCGATTCTGTTTCTTTTTCGGACGAATCAATTATGGTTAGGGTTTTTTCCTATATAATAAGTTGTAAGCCTTCGGGCTAAGGGAGTTGTTATTGAATTAAAGAAAAATTGAGAGTTTTCTCATTGCCGTGTGTTCAAAGAGAGAGTTTCTCTAGTTCACATTTATTTGTGTTTATGTTTCAAAAGAGAATCTTTAACAAAAGTAAGTTCGTGATCTCTTCTTACACTTAGTCTTGCAAAAGGAGGCTGCGCTGCATCAATGGGGATGCTGTCGAGTATCTTCTTGTAGAGCGGTACCGAGTGGCTGATTCGGCCGTTCATCTTGGCACGGACGACTCGAATTTAATCTTAACGTATAAAAATTTGAACCATCCATTGCTCGATTATGATCCAAATCGTCAATTGTCGAAATGAATGACCAGACCAACTGTTCTACACTCGCTCTACAAGAAGATGCTCGGCGGCATCCCCATCTCTACATACCCGCACCTTTGACTAATTCTACTTACTACTACTATTACTTAGTTTATTAGTATCATGGAAATTAAGTGAATTAATTATTGAGTCTTCCGGATTAATATCATTTTATGTTTTTTAATGTAGCATTCAGCTAGTTTATTGATATAATAATCATGCAGAATAGTTTGTCCAATATGAGTCACCACAACTCCCATTTTTCAATTAAATCTAGTTATTTGAGCTTTTATGAACGATTTTAATCAATTGAAGAATTAGTTTCGAGAGAGATTGTCATTATCATGTCATCCAAAGATACATAATAGTATTACTATCACGTGACATTATTCAGTTTAATTTAGTGTGCTCAAAATGAAGAATCTTTTCACTTTTGCTTGTGGTTTAACTTTGATAAACTTTTTTTTTTTTAATATACCAAAACAATGCAAACTACAATAAAAGAAAAGTTGAATGAGCTGCACCTGCCGACCCCACACTTACTTCACTATTATGACCCCGTGATTCAATCTTCATCTTAAATTAGGGCCGATGGTAAAAAATACCAAAATTGCAGATTTTTTTCCCCAAGTTTCATTCACAAAACTGACGTGAAAAGTTAACTAGTTTTTAAAATTGTCTTATATCTTTTAACTAATATTAATTAATTGTTTGGTGATTAGTTTGTGCGATGAAAAATACAAGTTTTGATGTTGTTATATATCCGCATATATGTCTAGCATGATTCGTTTACTAAATGAGGTCAATGATTACGAAAAATTGAAAAATACTACGAAACAGATGAACGATTGACGTAACTGAATTAAATCAACCACGTGAATATAATATGCCTATGCACCAAGACGGCTATAATTGTTATATTGTACCATGCAAGTTACTATCAAAATAATGCGGTGGGAGATTTTAGTAGAAAACACTTCAGAATACAATTTAGCTTCTAAATTACTATAAAAAAAGTTCTTTGACATTAATCCAATAGTCGTTTTAAAGAGTTACAAAATGTGTAACAGTGTTTGTCCGTTTATCACCGGCCATGTAGAACATTTTGTGTCAATCTTCCGGTGCTAAAGTAAGGATTTGAACTAGCTAGGACTACAATGTTGAAACAACATCAACTATGTGCTTAAGGCAAGTTAATATCCGCTCTAAGGAAAATTTTAATGCTTTTAAGGCTTCGCATGCCAATGATAAACATCATGGGACTCTGATATTTTGGGTTTTACCCTCATCAGGAAATTTGAAGTTGAACATGGATGGCTGCTTTTATGAGACCACCAATACGGCTGGCTTTGGAGGAGTAATCAGAGATAGCTCAGGGAGCTGGATCCTAGGTTATTATGGCAAAGCAACTTGCTCCAGCAGCTTGGAAGTTGAGATATGGGCTATTTACAGAGGCCTCACGATCATTTTGTAAAAGGGCATGTCAAATGTTACCATAGAGTTTGATTCGAGCATGGCGGTTGGTTTCTGCAATGAAGGACCACCTGTTGATCACCCCCACCGCCACATAGTTGAAGAAGCTCGAAGAATTGCTGCCCGGACAAATTCATCCGTCGTCCACATCTATCGTCAAGCCAACCAAACTGCCGATTGCCTAGCCAGACTTGGATCGCAGCAGAATCAAAATTTAGTAGTTTCTAGCTCCATTCCTTTTGCAGCTAGAGAATTTGCCATGGCTGATGCCATGAGTGTTGGTTATCTTAGGATCTAGTTTACGACTCTTGTAGTATTTTTGAACTTTTATGAATGCCGTTTATCTGGCTTGTTAATTTTGATCGTCTAAGTTAATGCATGATTTTCCGCTTGACAAAAAAAAAAAAAAAAAGAACTAGCTAGGACTGCGCTCCCATGCCTCCAGTGTTCAAACCCTTTGGTTTGGTCCAGTTTCGGCCATTTGTAAATTCTTCTTGGGTTCAAAACAATAATCAGAACCATTTTCACAAAGAGCATTGGGCACATCATAAATAACCTTGATTGGATGCCATTAGATTTGATTTTTAAATGCAGTAAGTTTAAGATAAATGTGTTAATGGGTTGCAATCCATTGTTGCATATCTTCTTTACAAGGCTAATAAAATTTGAAATTATATGAAACTGTATCTGATTAACGTGATTTTTTTACGTGTATAATGCTCAAGATGAATTTTAAAGAATGAACGATTTCGATCATAGTGAGTCCAAAAAAGGCCCTCAAATGGCCGAAACTAGACTGGAGTGTTCTAACACTGGACAAGAGCTTAGTCCTTTGAACCAAGTATATTTAGGCCTGTGACTCATTAATTCTTCTTTCCTGATTACATACAAAAATTTTAGTAAAAAGTAAGGAATTTAAAAATGGATCACGAATTAAGGGAAAGTCTTCAATACACACCCCTTCAAGGTGTGTACCATATGCATCTATTGTGTGATTCATATTGTGCCACCTCATAAAAAATTACTTGTAGGACCGATCATTCATAACATTTTATTTCGTATCGTAACTTTTATACTAAAAATTCGTAACTTTTCAACAATATGATTCGTAACTTTTTAGCAATAGATTCGTAACATTTTGGGATTCATAACATTTTGGTATATTTTAATGAGGGTGCATATGATACACATCTAAATAAGAGGTGTGTATTGTAGCACTTCCCCACGATTAAAAGGAATTTAAACTGGAAGTGTGTGTGTGTGTGAGAGAGAGGTCCGTGCCAATACATTCCAATCCTTGAAACGGTACCCCTTTTGTTTTCTCGAATTCCAACAATTCCCCCCACCTGCAGAATTCACCCACCATTTCATCCTGAGACTGCAACCACCACAAACCCCTCTCTCTCTCTCTCTCTCTCTCTCTCTCTCTCTCTCTCTGTGCATACATAAATAAACTTTTTTTTTTTTTTTGATCCTATACATAAATAAACTAGTTCCCCTTTTCACTAACTTTTCCTTCTACCCTTCATCCCAAGAAGAACCTCTGTTTTTACTATCCCTCTTTTCCTGCATCATTTTGCTGACTACTACTAGTACCCAACAGCCTCTAGTATTCCCCCTCCCCAACCCTCCCCTCCTTCCTGCCTAGTCCTATATATCCTACTCATAAAGCCTACTCTCTCTCTCTCTCTCTCTCTCTCTCTCCACACACCCCACTCAAATGAGTCAAATCATAAGCCACTCATGACTTAATCACCACAACTCCCTCCCTCCCGATACCCTCCTCCTTTTAACCATCTTTTATTCCACTCCTCAGTTGTCTACTTACTTCTCTCTCCCTCTCTCTCACATTCACTCATGTTCCTGAGTTCAGACTACTCCATGAGAACTGCTTCAACGATGCCTGATCTGTCTCTACAGATCAGCCCACCGACCATTCCAGATTGCCAGATTAAACAAATGGGCTGTGACAAATTCTCTCAGAAATCACCCTACTTTGAAATGAGCTCGACGACGGAGTCCGGCGGTAGCAGCGGCGGGGGAAGCGACTTGAGCCATGAAAACGGTCTGCTCTTCAGTCCGGAAAGTGGGTATGTTAATCACGGGCCTATTGAGGTTGAGCCCACGTTGAGCTTGGGGCTTGACTATATGGCAGCTCTGAATAATCCTTTGCGACCGAGAAACGTTTATCAACAGCATCATCATCATCATCCATATCATCACGGCTTCCAGCCTCAAATCCACGGCCGTGATTTCAAGAGGAATTCGAGGATGGTTAGCGGCGTCAGGAAGAGCGTTAGAGCTCCAAGAATGAGGTGGACTTCTACCCTCCATGCCCACTTCGTTCATGCCGTTCAGCTCCTCGGCGGCCATGAAAGTAAGTTCAAAACTTCAAAACCATTACCACATACTTTTGTTTCTATGGGCCACTAAGTATTGTATCAGCCGTTACATAATGAGATTACAGACCTTTTGATACCTTCATAGCTATTTATTTGCCGATACTGTTCGATATCGGCTTTTATCGTTGATATCGTTAAGTATCTTGATATCAAGATTTTAAATCCTGGTATCTCGATACTGCATGATATCAGTGAAAGTGATATATTTATGTAGTAAGCGCGCGATATTAGACTGTATCAATTACATATGTTGTTATGGAGAATAAGATCCGAAATGGTCATACTTACATATCGGCTAATACGGGTATTGATAACAATTTTAATGCCATTTTAGCTGTATGATAACTATGTATTAGATAGACTAGATAGCTTATGTAACCTTTCCCCCTCAATAATGTGACAGGAGCAACACCAAAATCAGTGTTAGAGTTGATGAATGTGAAGGATCTAACCCTAGCTCACGTGAAGAGTCACTTGCAGGTGGGCCTTACTTTGTTTTTTTTTGATCCGCGGCCTTACTTTGTTTAATCAACACAATTTTGAACTTATGAACAAGCTGCATGCTTCTTTGTGTCCATCATTGCTTTTTTGTTCTATGATTTTAGTTTCTAGTACTTGGGGTTTGGAGAGTATACTGGTTAAAAGACAAAAGGGCTGTAAGCTCTCCCCTCCATACATCAATACTCTCCTCTTGTGCGCCCATCTCGAACTCACATTCATAATTCAAACCGTTGATCTTGAACATTTCGTAAAGAGGAACGTTCAAATAGTGAATAAGCTTGGTTGGATGTCGACTGATACGTGAACAACTTGTAGAAAATGGACGTCAAAATTACATATGTAACTTGAAATGTTCATTTTGTATGTGTTATTCACATATCTGTGAAACCCAGTCAAGCTGTTATTTTATATATGTTCTTCTCAATATTAACGGTTTGAATTATTAACGTTCAAAATGAGCCCACAAAAGGGCAGAGAAGTATGGTGAGGAGCCGACCCAGACAAGAGGGGGAATCTAGAGGGGTAATCTTAGAAATTTGGACTATATGTACTAAAATTTCCTTCTGGGTATTCATTTAATGCAGATGTATAGAACAGTGAAGAGCACTGACAAAGGAACAGGTAATTTGGGTTTTTCCCACTCTAAAGGGACCCCATTTGTATTTCCCTCTTCCATTATTTTTACTTTGTTTCCAAAAAATGATGTATGATTTTACGGACCCGGAACATTGTAGTGCAGTACTTATGGACTACAGGGTTCCGGTTCCGGATTTTACTCTCTCATAATCTCTAATGAGTCCATGTGAATTATTTGGTGGGTGTCAGGTGACGGGCAGATGATAGATGATCATGAGGGTTTGAAGCAAGGGACAGCTGGTACTACTATAGTTGAAGTTGAGGAGGAAGCAGGATTATCTTGTGAGAAAGCTGACCCAAAGCCTTCTTATTCTCTCAACCCATCACCACCACTACCACTAGTACTACAGCTTCAAAAGTCCTCCCAAAGGTGAGTGGATTTTTGCAGATACTCCCATCTCTATTTTCGGTTTTTTTTTTTTGTTGCTTTGTTGACAAAACGAATGTACTTGCTTTTACATCATTACAACTTGAAAGAAATAGAAATAATGACTGTCAAGAAGGCATCTCATGAATGCAAACATATATGCACGGACCCGGGGTGCTGTCGTGTACCTCTGCAGTACACGTGTAATGCGGTCAATCCGGCTGTTTATCTCAGCAATAGATAGTTGGGATTTTCATCCGAACAATGGACAACTAAGATTTGTAGAAGTTCGGATTAAATCCAAACCGTCCGCACCGAGATGGACGGTCGGATCGGACGCACTACATGATGTAGTGCGGCGGGTGCACTACAGCCCCTCCTATTCCGTTACATGCACGGCCCTGTTCGGTTTGGATTTGAGGGAGGCTTTTGAGAGTAATGAGTGGAGATAGATAGATAGAGAGAAAATCTATTATAGACCGTGTTCAAGGGTTTTGAGACCTCAAAACGAACAAGGCCACGTTAATAAACCAATGAACGTGGCTAAATTGCTAATGGATGGTTTAAAACCGACTCTGGTTTTACATTCGAAACTTTTTAAGTACAACTCTTGTGAGTTCAATTTATGTGGGGAAATTGCTCGGGATTTAAACAAACCCCTCGGTAGCTTGTGGGAGTTTGACTTTCATAAAATTTGAATATGCGACTTTACAGAAAACAAGCGCTTATTGCCTTTCTCTTTCACACTTGACCAAACCCGTGAATTTACCGGATAGAATTATTTACTACGACTATCGAATTAACAAGTTCCTGTCCTCTAATTAAATAGTAAAATAATGAATGCATGTAGGGATCTCGATGCATTCCAAAAGTCAATAAATCAGCTCACATCTCAATGGGGTTGTAATGAAAGAATTATTGTGAATTTGACAGTACAGGTTCTATATCTAAGGTATCTCTGCGTATTTAATTAAATTATGTAACAGTTGGCTAGCTAGATTTTGTTTGACTTTATTCATGGACGGCGAATGCATATATTCTGGTTGGGTTGTCATATTAAGTAAAACGGAATTCATCACGAATTCATATTATGTTGACATATGAGTAGTATATAAACATATACACTTTATTTATTGTAAACTTAATCCATCATGGTCTCATTTGATGATTTAGGTAAGTGGTCAACCCCTTCGAAAGTCTCGATGAGTACATATTTCTTCGAAAACAATCAGATACATCGAACATGATAAAGTTCTTTTTTTTTTTTTTTTAATTTTTAATTTTCGCCAACCTGATCATATCTTTCATACATGATGGAGGCATGAAAACTTTCAAAAGCAAATGACCGAGGCTATAAAATGAGATGCGTCACATGAGGAATCGTCGCATGAGATGCTCTTGGTTTTCCCATAACATGATGCATCAACGGCAGTCGATTGAGACATCCGAAAAAATGGAAACGATAAAACAACACGCGTGCACAAAAAACTGTCTAAAATCTGTTGATTGAGGCATGTTATCTTTACAACTAATTAATTTGACCAAGTTGGCGAGTTTGAAAATCTCTCTTTCAAGTTTTTAGAAAAAAAATGCTTACATAACTGGTTCTGATAAAAATCAACAAAACATGGCCTTACTGTCTTGTTTGATCTCTCCTGAATTTTTGAACAGAGGTTCGTGGTCATCATCAATGGAAACAAATGCTTGGAGCCACTCAAATCGCGAAAACGCATCAAGTTACTCTCAGTTTGGGGAAAATGACACCACGGTATATATATGAATACTAGACTAGAAAAAAAACAAATCCAATTAATACAAAAACTAGAATTATGCATTTAACTGGTACTCGTAATCGACTTAATATACAGTGTGTGGATTTTTGATGTATCTAGGTGGATGGACTCGAGGCAGCCCTCCAAGCGGCGGATAGGGAGAAGGAAAGGTTGGAAAGAACCGCCTTGTCATCTTCCGATAGGTTGCTTAATTTAGAGATCACTCTTGGGAGGCCGAACTGGCAAATGGACTACGCCGAATCCCCAAATGAAATTACTCTTCTCAAGTGTTAATTAGTCCCTAGCAACTAACACAACCATCCTTTTTTCTTTTTCTTTTTTTCTTCTCCTCCCGGGAGCATGGAGGAAATCCTTAATGTTCGTGGATTTGTTCCACTTTTGATAAATTTTGTCTTAGATATTAGAAGAAAGTCTGGAATCCATGCCATCGTTCTGTTAATTGAATCACTTTTAGAAGTGCAAAAAGTCATGGACATAAGTAGCTAAGCAATGATTTGCAGGCGCTAACATATGACAAAGTTTGAGGGTTTTAGCAGTAATGTTCCGGACACAGAATTTGGACAAAAAGAGAAATTATTGATTTGCGATTGATATTCATCCTAGACATGTGGGCCTCACAAGATAAGTATGGAATCTGAGACACGTAATATTCATTTTTCTATATCTATCGTAGTTATTCTAGAGCTAATACGTGTACGCTTGTACGGACACCAAGGAGTCATGACTTTGGGTTTATTGTTGTTTTGCTCTGCAATAAATTTACGCTAAGCTAGTTTGTATGCATAGATTCTATGCTCATTGTTGAGAATATAAACACTCACGTTAATCTCTTAAAAGGTAATCTCTTAAATGAGTTGATACTGGCTCACAATGTATATAATATAATATGAGAAAAAGATAGATTTGAAGTTTGAATCTCACTGGTTACTTTATAGTTAAAATTGTTACCCGGGAATGCTGTAGAGCAGCTGCAGAGCAGTTGATCCGGTTGTTCATTTCGGCGCGGACGGCTTGAATCGAATATAAGCGCATACAAATATGAGTTGTCCATTGCTTGGTTAAGATCCGAACCATCGATTGCCGAGATGAGTGACTGGATCGGCCACTCTGACCCGCTCTACAAGCATCTTCCATTCCTAAAATTGTTGTATGTGTTTGATATGCATAATGAAGAGCGTTTGGCTACACGTGTCGAAACATTAGGCTTATAAGGAGTGTCGGCCATCTCATATACATATCATATCATATCCTTCTTGGGTATTGGAGAAGACAATATAAATTCCAACATGATGGTGTTAATTTTGTCAACAATATCATGTGGTCTTGTGGTAAATTGATGGTGTCTGAGTCGGCAAGTGGGTCAAGTGCGCCCCTGAGTACTAATGCATGGGTTGGCTCTCCGGGGTCAAACAACTCATGATTTTTACTAGCTCGTACTATCAACCTGTTACCCAGTACTATTTAATTGCCTGGAACAAATGGGGTCGTATTGAATAGTAATTAGAGATATCCGATCTCCTCTGTCTCGAAAATCTCTGTGCCTCTATGCTGAGGGATTATTCGGCCGTTGGACTATGTGATTTTTTTTAATGTTTTAAATCCAAGGACCGGAAAATCCCTCGGTACAGAAGCATAGAGATTTTCGGCACAGAGAATCTTGCTTCGTGTAATTAGGGGGTTGAATACCTTCTGTCCCGGAAATCTCTAGGGCTTTTGTGCCAATGGGTTTTCAGGCCATTGAATTATGTGATATTATTATTATTTTTTTAAATTTAACGATTGAAAAATCCCTCGACGCATAGGCTCATGCACACGGTTTAGACAAAAATCATGTCAAGATTTACTTGCTTGATGTGAAATCATGATAAAGATTCAGCCCACGTGATACGATTTGCTGAAAGAATGCTCTAATTGGCCAAGGGAAGAAGATTTTCTCTACTAACAGTTCCAGACAGCTTCCCTAATTGTCTCATACTGCGGCTACAGTTATCTCACAAGTGTGGGTCTCACATAAGTATCTTTTCAACAAAGTATTCTTGCATTGCGAAAAAATATTGGACCATCCGAAACATTTGCACGAGAGGAGTCCAACCTGTGCCCAAAAAATTACGAGCACCACCATTGCATATGCACGTGGTGCGCTACTTCAACTTGGAGTCTAACCAAAGGGATAGGCGGCATCAAGGACCGTCATAGAATCTTAACTCTAGGTAGACATCGTATTCACACCAATTTTTGCTATATATCAAATAAAGAGAGTACAAGAGTTACATCGGATGCTACGTATAACAGTCATCTATAATCTAGTGTTTACATCATTAATAACTGTCATACCCTTGTATGCGTTGGATTTGAAATATCCGGTCAAACACGAATTAACCAAATAGGCTTTCATAAACTCAACATGAAGGTACGGTCAGGTCCGATTTATAGTACTTGAGTGATCAGTTGAGTGATTCATAAGATCTCCATGGATAAATCATCCATAAAACTGATGTGATATTTGTAGCCATTACATTAACCATATCGTTTTAATTAGAAATTGACCATATTTCTTTGTGTGTATAATGAGTGTGATGAACTAATATAACAACGATTACCTAATTAAACACCGTTTCTGATTTGAAATAGATAAATGCTTTTAACTTGGAAGTTTATTTTTGCCCATCCATTGCTAGAGAAGAAATGACTTGCGTTATCTACGGGGAGGCAGGATCCTCTGAGCCGAAAATTCCTGTGCCTTTGTGGGGGTTTTCGGCTGTTGGATTTAACATATTAAAAAAAAATGACACAATCCAACGGCCGGAAAATCGCACAAAGACACGGGGGCTTTCGAGAATCGGGATAGAGGAGATCGGACCCCATCTACTGGACGGTGGGGCCAACGGGCCGTAAATTCTTAATAGCACGCTCGCGTTACCAGTAGTGGAGGAGGACAGGTTATTGAAAAGCACAGCCCAGAAATACAAAAAGGAATTTGATGGGTCCAATGGACAACCATTTCATGGGCCGCTACATTTGCGGCAGTATCTGTTTTATATGGGCTGGGTCTTATTCAATTGGGTGTATCCACTTTTATATGGGCTGGGTCTATACAATTGGGTGTATCCACTCTATTTTGGGCCCACATCAAGTCTCATTTTGATAGTGAGAATTTTGTTAATTTTGATATGGCTTTTTAGGTGATCTTGCCAAAAATCAGGTTCATCCATATCGGTAAGCATTTGATCGAGTACAACTTGTTTTGGTTTGGAATTTTAATCCAAAATTTGAAACCAACAATTAAATTCATGGATCAACCCCGTTCAAATGTCCGAATAAATTGATTGTTTAGTTACCAAATGAAAACAATACATAAGCTCTATGTTACGTGGACTTGGATAGGTGTGTCGGGTGTGGGTATACGTGTAAGCTTTGGATTCATCTCAATTCTATCTGAAAAGGCACCGGGAAATGCCAAAATATTCAAATTCTTCGATATTTTCTTTCATCGAGTAAATTCTATTCGGAAGTTACTTTAGATCTTTCTATGCATATTATGAGAGTTCCATGCCTAGTTAATGGTAAACTCGAATTACGTAACATGTTTACTAGGTGAATATCTAACTAAAAAATAGTGGGCACGGATCTGATACCCTTGTATGAGTTTCGAATTGTGGGAGTTCTATGTCTAGAAGATGGAGGCTTTTATTACCAAGTATTGATTGCCATGCTAAATACATTGTTAACTCTCAACCATGTCCAATATCATTGAAGCACAATCTTATTTGCCGTGTTGTGTTGGTGGTAATATCTATTCTAATATTCTAATATATAAAGAAGAGCACCAGTTTGGCGTCTTCCTTTTTTGAAGCTGTGTAACAAAAGTGGTTGTGATTTTTACCCCTTGAATTTCTCTTATTTCATTGTTTCCTCACGTACACAAAGCTAACTGCTAGGACAAAAATGTAAAATTGCTCTAGCAACCGTCCACCCCCACTTTCTCCACAAGTCTACATCAATTGCCGGCTCATATATTTTGGAGGCCCGAAGCGAGTTTCCTATATTGAGCCCCTTGTGTATTCATGAATTTCTTAAGAAAATGATAAAAGTAAAAAATAACAAAAAAAAAAAAATTAAACTAAAAGGATACAATTATGACAATATCAATGTAAAAAGATATACATGATTGCAAATGTTTTTGAGGAAAATAAGATACAATTGGGTTTTTATTTGGAAATATTCTAATATTAATATGCAAGTTATATTACAGTGGGGCTTCAATTTTGGATCAAAATTTGGGAGCTGGATGTGGTAGCTTCTCTCGCCTCGCTCCCATATGAGCCGGCGGCAACACCTGCCACTATCAAGCCTGCAATCCTCTTGCAATCATCCTCTTCTCAGCAAACAGGCACGACAAATTTTTTTCCACTCCCTTTTCTGTCCATTTATGGTGTAGTCTCCGACACCCACTGTCAATGCACGTCTCATTCACAAGGTATTCCAACTACACCATATATTGTCAATGCAATTAGCCTCATCCACATGGTATTCCTCATTTTCTTCTTTCATTTGTTTGTAGTCACTTTCTGTAATTTTCTCAAGCCTTTGTCTTTTACATAATTGTCTTTCACCTATTATTGAATTTATTTCTAATGAAAGAAGTATACAGAATTTACCTTACTTAAACTAAATGATTTTTCTTTTTGTACAGAATCTACAATAATTACTTTTACAAAATAAAAAACCGTGATTTCCTTCTCACCTATTCTTGACCTTTATTTATTTATTTATTTTTGAAAGTTTACGGAACCGAAAAAAATTGCATTACTAGACTTGAAAAACTATTAATGCCTTTCATTTTTGTGTGTAAATAAAGTTTACAGAATTTACATTACTTACTTTCTTATGTAAATTAATGTCGCAATTCCCGACAACGACTAATCAAAGCAACAAAGCGACAAAACACAAAGCTGCCAACTATTAATGAAAGTATATGCTACTCAGAGACGGATCTCGAGTTCGGCATATGGCCCCCGCGTAGTTTCGGTTTTTTTTTTTCCCCCAAATTTCAATATCAATATTAGTTGTATTTTGCTTGAACACATAAATATTATGTTTTGTATCAGGTGTTATTTAGACATTTAAATGCTTTAGAATTAGAATGTGTCCATTTTTTGTCACAAAAACCAACTTCTCCCGCTGCGCACAAATTCTCATAAGTTATCCCTTCAATTATTAGTCTTATTTCTTTTTTTATCTCTCTCACTCGTTACCCAGAAAATTTCTCTCAAAACCCAAATCAAACAAACAATTAAATTCTCAAACCTTGAAATTTTAGAATTTTGTTGTTTATAGTTCGGCCCCTGCGTGTAGGAAATTCTGGTTCCGTCTCTGATGCTACTGCAAGGTATTTCCCCTTCCCCTTCCCCTCTTTTGCTTCCCTTTGTTTTTTGTGGGAAAAGAAAGACGAACCTGAATCTCGCCTTTAAGATCACACACACTGTCACATTCGCTCTCAATTACGAAATTAGAAAAAGGGCATGCAATCCTTTACGTTGGAAGCGACAAATCATGGCACGCCTACATTCGCCCTTCGCCCGAAAAGAGCCGAATCATTTTTGGCACGCAAAAATCATTTTCGGTTCGAATTCAATGAATCAAGAACTCCCATGAATTCAAAGTCGAGCATGCATGCCTTGGTTGTCGACATCACATGTGTCCCCATGAACTCCCGTGTATAACCGGCCCGGCGGCCTTGCTCCATATATGATCCGAGATCGTGGGTTTTGGAATAAGCAGTTAAAATTGGGCCCCTGTAGAACTTGCCAAGTGATTAATATCACACCCAGCACGTGTTCATAACTGCCCAATTCCGATCCTTATACCTGGGCCATTGAATCTAGCCATGTTCCCCTTTTATACTACTAGCAATTACTCGTACGTACGTGTCCCAAACAAATCAGAACAAAACACACTTTGCTCGAAGTTTATTCTTATAGTCACACCCATGTGAGTGGTGACTTCCGACAAAACTCATTATTGTCGTGGGCAATGGCGATTCGAGGAATTTATAAGTAAGGGGTCATCTGTAAATTATAAGTTATGATGTTTCGTTTTAGTCGAAGAGCGGAAGGAAAGTCATTCAAATTGATATGATTTTTCTTGGCACAAGTTCTTGAATAGGACTATTATTATTTTGAACAACAAACAAATTATTAAACTTTGAAGATGATTAGAAAAAGTGAAAGGACTTGGAACACAACGACATCACAACAAGAAGCGTACGACCCAACAAAGATAGCCCCTATGCACCCAAGACACATATGCCCCTCAGAGTCCAAAGAAAAGTTGGCAAAAACAGTAAAAGCCTTGTAATCGGAGTAATTGGAAGGAGATTGTCTTGTTTCTGGCTGTGCTGTAAATAGGTTGTTAATAAAACTTTTCCGGAGAAGAGTTACTCTTCCCGGAAAAGTTCCATTAATATCCAGACCGTCTAAAACACTTTTGGATGGTCACGATTGAGTACTGTAAACATATATTTATTTTGTTTAGAGCACAGCTGGAAACAAGTTTTTCTCAATTGGAAGATCTAAACACAACAGAGATTTCCTTCAGAGAGATCACGAAGCAAAAAGAGGAGAAGAGGAATATTGTTGGTTGGTTGGGGTAAATTATCGGGTGTTTTGCACCCCTTGATGGAGTCACAATGCACATTTTAATGGGTTCATTTGTGATCTACTCCAAACTTGTAGCACAATAGTAGTCGTGGACAACAAACTCGATGAACTAAACAAAACAAATAATTCGAATCATATTAATTAGCGAAAATCCTATATGTACTGACCAAAATTTAGGGAAATCGTACCGACGGCCGCGCGCGGTCTTCTCCGGCCACTGGACGGCCGATCTGAGCCGTCCAAAATTTTTTTTAAAAAAAACCGAGGGCCCTATCGCGGGAATCAACGGCATCCGATGTGTGTAGGGTGCTTGATCTAAACATCCTATTTTTCGTGTATATATGTAAATTTTTGGACGGCTCGGATCGACCGTCCGTATACCGTCGGTAGAAAACCTGTCGGTGCAAATAGCACCACTCATTAATTAGTGTGTTCGCCTGTGGATCTGAATGACTGGAACACAACAGCTAGCCTGTTGTGCCCTTAACGCACCGTAGGCCACAACTACGATGAATGATTTATGATGTTTATCTGTATGTCATCTGTCAATTCATTATCTTATGGTTATTGATCTACTACATAGAATTACAAAAATTCTAAGGACACATACATTTGTACACATATATTGCACATATATTTTTATGGGACCCACTTCGGATCCCACCAATATGATCCGAACCGCTCATTATTTTTAAAATAATGTTTTAAGAGTTTCTGTAAAAAATCAACTCAACAGGATATCGGTAAGGGCTTTTTCAGAAATCGCAATGCAAATCAGACTGTTTCACCCTATGATTTCTGAAAAAGCCTTTACCGATATCCGATCGAGTTGATTTTTTACAGGAACTCTTAAAAAAATATTTTAAAAATAATGAGCGGTTTAAATTATATTTGTGGGACCCGAGGTGGGCCCCATAAAAGTGTATGTGCAAGATATGTGTAAAAGTGTATGTGCAAGTAGTATGACTGATAGAATTAACAGAAAGTCTACTGGTACAGACAAAAAATCTATACCAGTGGGTATAAACCCCATTTTGGATCTCAAAAATATGATCGGAGTCGCTCATTTTGTTTAAAATACTTTGCTTATGATCCCTATAAAAAAAATAAGCTTAATTTGGTATAGGTAATAGTATTTACGAAACATCCGAACTTTGCTCTAGAATTCAAGCCCCATTCTAGAATTAATTATACTTTAGCTAATCTCCTTCTTGCTTGGGTGGCAGCTTAATTCTATATGATTAAGAACTTATCTTTTGATGACCAAAAGTTACATTAGTGCTTACAAAAAGTCAAGAACATCCATTATTAACTCCAACATTGATGTGTCATAAACTGCCCAAACTCTCGTGAAATACGGAAATTACACGTTTGTCATTTGTTCGAAAATTCAAACTTGGCAACCGCTTTTTTTTAATAATGAGAGATGGAAAGAATTGGCAAGTTTAAAGCCAGTACTTTCAAGGGAAGGTAGATAGGGCTTGGATGATGGAGTGTTATGTCGGATGGAATATGTGTGGTGTGCAGGGTGGAGATTCTTGTCGGATGCTGACATCTCTAGTTCGATTCTTTTCTTGGTGCATTGTTCCTCTGTAGTAGCTGTTTAGCTTTCCTTTGATGCCGATTTTGTAACGTCTCGACTTTCCGGAAGCAATATAAAATAAAATCTAAAGAAAATTTGTTAAATAAATATAATTTTTCAAAATAAAGTTTAGCTATTACAGTCACAAGATAAATTTACTGATTCAAAATACATTAATTTCAGAGCTGACTCTAGACTTGATACAAATCCGAAACATACTCGATCTTCGTTCCTGATATTATTTCCGTGTTGAACTGTAACATCTTTGAATCCTCTCCATTGAATCCTGCGCCCACTAGCAAATTGATCGCCGAAACAAACGATTTGCCAGGATACAAACGTATCCGTGAGTGATAAATCACCCAGTAGAATAATCCAACCCAACTACCCCTCTTACTTTACAATTAGCAGGTAATAAGATAATATTGAATCGAAGAAGCCAAACAAATATTATCTACAGAACTTAGTTCATTACTATCCATAACCTAATGTGAAATCTAAGATCTCTCTGCGAGATCTTTCCTCCCCCAACCGCTAACCATGCTCGGTCCCATGGGGTCACTTCCCTTTGTTGTCGTAGGTACACCTAAGTTATATACCGAGTGTGCACCCCAATAACTACAACAAGGGGAAAGCTTATCATGCCTGAATTACAACTAGGGTTGGCCTATCTTATATACCACTTCACCATCATCACTGGACACACGCCGGTTTATCAATTCATCCCTGGACACACGCCAGTTTATCAATTCATCACTGGACACACGCGAGTTTCACCCTCATCACAAATATCAACATCACGCCAGCAGGCAATCTAGAAATAAAACTTTTCAATTCACCCATTACTTAGCACCGTCTAAGTGAATTCTATTCGCATACCACCCCATGTCTCTAGGGTCCAATCTAGCACTCAAATCAAGTATCGATGCAATATACAACAAATCAATAATAATTAAAATAATTAATAAATAATGTAATTACGTAACTTATTATGAACGGGCCGTTGCCCTTAATCTTGTATAATCATAATGTTAATAATAAAGTAAGAGTTTTAAAAGAAATTAAAAGGAAAATTTTCTGGGCTCTTATTAATTAATTCTAAAATAATGGATTAATTAAAAATTAATAAAATACATTAATTAGATAAAAATATTAGAATATTTATCATGACCTAAATAAGAGTCCTAAAGGTCCTATACAACCAGTGGAGTGTTGAAAGTTGGGTTCGGAGGGTCACATGATTAATTTAAATAAGGACGTTAAATAAAGTGATCGAAAGTGAAGTAATTAGATGATAAATAATTTACAAATTAAAATATGTTACGGTTAAAAAAATTTCATCTTACAAAATATAGAGAGTCTAAATAAAATTATTCGGACATTAATAATATGGTTTATAAGGTCATAAGAAATTTTTGATTGAAAACGCTATAGAAATAATAATAAATAGTAAATTAAATAAAAAGAATATTAATTTAACAAGATATCATTTTTGAGATACAAGAAATCTAGAAAAAATTAGTTTGGGTGTTAAAACGTTGTTTGGAAGGTTGCAAAGATTTTTCGTTGGTAAACTTGATAGATAATTAATAAATAATTTAATAAATAGATAATTAAATAAAAAAAATGATCTTAACAAGTTATAATCTTTTAGGTGCGAAAAGTCTAAAAAAAATGGTCCAGGCGTCAAAAATGAGGTTTGGAAGGTCGCAAAGTTTCGAAACATTTAAAACCAACTCAATTTACCAGATAAATTAAACTGATATAATTAATACGTTTTAGACTAAGGTGATATTATACTGTAATAAAATAATATCAGATCAGTAATTTTTCATAATATTAATAACATAAGGAATGTAAAATAAATATCATAAGGGTGATCTTATTTTTAAATAATTACAAATAAAGTGTCAAACTCAAAAATAATATCAATTTGATAAATATTGCAGAAAACGCGCGGTTAACTATATTTTTTTCGTTCGGGACATAGGGTTAAGCATATGAACACTTAATATACTTAGAGAAGAGGTTGGATAGGATTATAGTACCTTTAATCGGATCGAATTGATTTAAAAACGAATTTTGAATTTTGGGGAAGAAGACTTCGAATTTTTTTTGATCGGGAAACTTTGGAACCAAATTGGACGATGCTTGGTGATGCTAGGAGTAGAAGGAAGAGATTGGAATGGTCGGATTGAGGTTCGGTTGGATCTTGGTACGAAATCCACTTTTCTCTCTCTCTCTCTCTCTCTCTCTCTTTCTCTCTCTAAAACTCCATGGATTGAAACTTGGTTTTCTCTGATTTTTCTCTCTCTTTTGGACTGGTGAGGCGTGTGAAATATTGTGGTGTAAATTTCGTGGGTCAAGGGGGTGGGGTATTTATAAGAGAATTTTAGTGAAAGAGAATAAAGAGTGAATTTAATGGGGTTGGGTTCATGGGATTTGGAATGAACGAATTTGGCTTGATTTTAGGGTTAGGGAGGAAGTAGAGACTGAGTAGGAGACGGAGAGATGAAAGGAGTTTGTATTTGTGCATGCATGTAATTTGTGTGTAGGAAAAATTTAAAAAGAAAACATGTATATATTACATGCATAATAGTATTTTAAAAAAAAAGAATTGCATTAATAATAAAATAATTCTAATAATATTATATTTAGAAAAAAAAATTGGGTCAAAAATCCGGATCGTTACAGATTTGCTATGCTGCTGCTAGTCCATGGTTATCATTTGGTCATTTCCGACCGTGACTATTTATTTTATTTCATAGCCTGGCGGGATGTGCCAGGTAGTAGTTAACTTTCATGATATTCTACTCGTATCACTACATATCATATCCTGTTGTACTATTTGTGTTATCCTTCCGCTGAGATGAATAGTGCAACGAGGGTATGATTTCAACGCACATGACACTTTCATTATCATACTTAATTTACCCTACTCTCCATGCGGATTGTGCATAGGTTATCGCACTTTTTTCAATCTTTTTTTTTTCTTTTCTTTTCCTCCTGGGTTATGCTCCTTGTAGGCTGTACATTCGGTTAACATTTTTTTAATTTCAAGTTAATTACCAAAAAAATAAGAAGAAGGGAAGGTAGATAGCTTCGAGTGTCTTATATATTAAACCCGACTAATCTCTTTAGTCCCTCCTACAATGTTTTTCATGTGTTTGCATGAGGTGAGATGGTCCCATGGACAAATCAGTACTGTCGAGGGGAATTGTCCCAGAATGTCACTCTTGAATTTTGAAGTAAGGTTGGATGTTTCATAAAAGTCATTACTGATATCCGATTAAGCGAATTTTTTGTAGAAACCCTAAATAAAATATTTTAAACAAAATAAGCAAGTCGAATCATTTTTTCAAGACCCGAAATGGATCCAAACCGGATCTATACTTGCAGGTACATATTTGAAATATGTGTGGATAGCCTTTCTGATAATATTTAATTAGATTTACGATGATTTACAATATTATCGCATATGCTTTACTTTTAAACCTAGTTTTTGTTACTACTATTTATGAATGTTGTTTTTTAAAAATTACACATTTTTCTTCAGCTTTTCAAAAAATTGTAAATCTTTTAGGACATTCAAAATAGAATAGTAAGCAAACAAAATAGAACGGAGGGAGCAACAAAAAAAACATTGACCATGGGAGTTGGTTAGGGTTTTGTGTTGCAGTATTTTCTTATTATTGCTTATCCATTTTTGTGCTTTTATTTTGGGTTAAAGATTATTAAGCTTTTCTAAAAGATATTATCCATGTTTATTATCCTACGTAGAACAATAGAAGGGTCAAAAAACGATCTTCAGAAATTTGTTTGTTTACTTTTTTTACAATCGGGTGATCAGACCAATCTATGCACACCTCAACTAATGCTGGGGTCCTGCTTACACCATATTTTTACCATCTGTAAACGTTGATGGAATGCTACCTATATTATTAATATTCAATTTTCTTATCATTGTTGTTGTCATTATTACTGCATTATCTCTGTTATCATTGTTAGTATTTTTATTACATGTGCAGTCTCACATTTGGAAGTTGAAGAGAAATTAAGCTTCATTGTAAACTCTCTCCAACAAATCAAGGAATTTTTCTTTATTTGTTGTTGAATTTTGTCTTTAGTTATCAACCCAATTATTGGGTATCATTAGGACTAGGAGTAGGAGTAATTTAGAATCCTATGTATCGATTTCATGCAGTTTCATGCAGTTTGGTGTTTTCTTTGCAACACCGATTTCATTTTATCTGTCAATATATCTTTGAAGATTAATGGAAGTATCTTTCATTAGTCTTCAATTTTGTTCTTACTATCAGTTTCACATTTGATTCGATCGGTTGTCATTTCATATCTAATGAAGTCCTGAAATAAGACGAGGATCCATGGATTCACCTATGAGACAAGCCACATTGCCCTTGTTTGTTTTTGTTGCCTTCCTTTTCATTATTTGTTGAATTCCCATTGAGGGGAAAAAAAAAGAAGGTAAACAGGGCCTCATGAAGGTAAGAATCAGCCATACTTCTTGAGCTTTCAAGGTTGGTTGTGTTTGGGCTTCATAGGATTCGACCTTACAAGACTCTTTATTTTTGTTTGATTGGCAAAGAGGGATTTTTTTTTAAATTAAAAAAAAATTAATGGAAATAGGAGGTACAGAGGAAAAAAGATCAAAGGTACGAGAGTAATTCTACCTCCACATCCAAAACACACACCCATATACACATCCACACACACACTAGAGTGTGCAGTGTTTCTGGATGTATATTTGGATGTGTGTTTGAATGTGGTCCTAGAATAATTGAAGGTACAAAGCCCCATTAAAGGCGAGCACAAACATCGAACACAATAAAGGCTCAAAATACCTTTTCCCAGAGGAGGAAAAATGGGACCGACAGAAAACAGGACCACAACAACACCTATTAAAACACAGCAAGTGATTATTTTTCAAAATATTTGGATAAAAGTGTCAAATTTTTACTTTTTCGATTTCTTTCGTCAAGACGAATCAATAATTCAAAAAATTTTGACGCAAAATAAAAAAATGCAAAAAAAATTTAAACAAAGATAAAATTTCCAGATTTAAGTTAAGGTCAAAAGAACACAGTCTGTAGTGGCAAAGGGTCCAAAAACATTGCACCGGTTGTAAGGACAACCCCATTGATTGCTGTTTTATTATGCATATAGGATACTATGGTCGAGTCTTCGGCGTCCGAGCAAATTTCCAAGTCTTCTCAATTCGTGTGCCTCCACGTGCATCCGAGCTACACGTGAGGGGGAGAGTTAGACTTTATCCCACATCGCTTATCTAAGCCATCCAAGTTTGGTTAATAAAATTTAGAGGTTACTTCACCTATTGCCAATTGATTTTAGGTTAGAACCCTTCAAAAAATATAAATGGAGGTGTTCTTTCAATAAAGGGAGAAGGGGAGATCTCTGCAAGACAAGGGGGAGAAGTGTTGATATTATGGGCTTCTGGCTATTGGCAATTCACTCGATCCATATATTAACCAGTTCTCTCTCGGCTAGCTACCATAAGTATAATTTTCACATAACTCGACTCAACGAAGATGCATAGATTTGAACAAATAACCTACCGGTCAAGCGGAATACAAAGACATGCCAAAGGAATTCTCCAGAGATTTAGAGCTTTTTATCCCAGTGCAAACTAGTTTTAGTGTCAGTTCAATTCTCCACACAATGAGACGAAATCAACTTGCATGGGTCGACCTGCCTCGTGGACTAGTAGTGGTGCTACAAAGTCATCGTCCCATTACTTCCTTTCTTTGTTGTTCTACTTTTCCACCAAATCTGTTTGCTTCTGAAGAAAATCTTCTTTACGGCTGTTTCGTAAATAAAAAGTTACGGAGCTCAATCGCGATCGTCCAAAGTGTTTTTGAAAGATTCGGATTGAAAATCAATTATGACTGGTAATAATTGATTGTAATTAACTTTTCTCCAAAAAAACTTGATTAAAATTCTAACCATTCAAAACCAAAATGGATGCGCAAGATAGAATAGCTGTTCACGGAGGCTCGATGAAAAAGACACTCTTTTGCTTATCCTGTCCAAACAAGTTTCAGTCGCTCAATTTTCCACACAATGAGACGAAATCAACTGGGCCCTGCCTTGTGGAAAAATAGCTTAAATTCGAGTCGTGCCTAAACCCTAATACTATCAAGTTATATGGAAGCGTGCGCGCTCTCTCTCTATTAGGCACAAAATCATCCCACAACATATCCAAGATCAACTCCCATTAGTAACACCCATGGCCATGGAGTTCCTTTTTCCACACACCAACACTGTCGTAGCCGGAGGAGTCATTCCCTTGCTACTACTTCTCTACTATTTCCTACGGAGATCTAAAACTTCAAAACATATTCCACCGCCCGAAGCCGGCGGCGCATGGCCTATAATAGGCCACCTCCACCTCCTAGGAACAACCTCTGGTCGTCTCCCCCACGTTACCTTGGGAGCCATGGCGGATGAATACGGACCGATCTTCACCATCCGGGTTGGGTTGAAACGAGCCATGGTGGTGAGTGACTGGGAGATAGCCAAGGAATGTTTTACCACGCACGACACGATTGTTTCATCGCGGCCGAAGTTCATAGCCGCCCATCACCTCTGCTACAACTACGCCATGCTCGGGTTCTCTCCGTATGGTGCTTATTGGCGTGAGATACGCAAGATCATCTCGCTCGAGTTACTAGGGAGCCGCCGGCTTGAGTTGCTGAAGCACGTACGGGTTGCTGAAACCGAGGCCTCCATAAAAGAGCTTCACAAGCTTTGCACAGAGGCCAAAACCAACTCCGGGTATTGTTTACAAAAATCTTTTCTTTCTTAAAGTATATAACAAATGTTATGTTGACTTATCCACTTAATTTCCCATAAACCAGGTGAAAATCCTTTTACCACCACACATTCTTGTACGATTTACCACTAAGTCTATCAACCGCATAGGAATGTATGGTCGTAAAGTAGTCCGAAATATTAATTATGTGACGGTATATCCAGACTATTGAATAATTACTCCTAAACAAGACCGAATTCAACATCGTTCTTACTATTTTAGTGGAGTACGTGTGTTGAAATATGATATGCTTGACTTACACATCAAAAACATGTTCAAGGATTTGGATCAAACTAAGAGATTTAGTCAAAGATTGATTGGATAAGATTTGGTCTTGAAAGTCCAAATTGGTAGGTGCACGGGTGATTTTCGGAGATTTTTCTTTTGTCTGATTTAGAGCTTATATTATATATATATATATGTACAAGTTGTAGTGTAAAGATGTGAAAAGTGAAAGAGAGAAAAGGGAGGGAGAGACGTGAGAAAGAGGGAGCCCCCTTCGGGGAACTCCCCCCGCCACTAGTGGGAAATAGAGAGAAAGAGAGCGGTGAGAGTGTGAGGTTGGGTTGATTGAGTGATTTGTGTATCCTCCTCCCTAATTTCATAGTAAAATTCGTTGTCCGCGGATGTACTTAAATTGGGGAACCATATAAAATCTGTATTCTCTCTTTGTTCCGTTTTCCAACAAAATAGCTAAATCAATGTCGTTCATTGGTGTATTGACGGACGTAATTGACATGTCTGACTGCTGGGACAAGTCCCCAACAATTGGGTAGCTGCACTTAGAAGCAATGAGCTTATGGAATCAACTGCTATTAAGAGAAGATTGAAAACATAGTTTCTGGGTTGAGAATGAATCTGAGTAAAGTATTTTGCTGGAGTTCGGACTAACATACTCCCACCGTCTCGATTTGTTTGTCCAATCTCGAGTTTCCAATTTGTTAAGGAAATCAAATCTAATCTATTGATTTGAAAATGTACATAATTAATCTAAGCCATTGATTTGAAATTTTTGAAATTAGACAGTCAAATTGGGACATGTATAAGTCAAAAAGGGGACAAACAAATCGGGATAGAGGGAATAATATATTAGAATATAAAATTTTACTTTTTTTTTAAAAGAAAAGTATACAAAAGACAAATCTAATCCGAAGATTTTTGTGTTTCACCATAAAATTTTACTTCATAAGCATTTGATCATGAAATTTTACTATTTAGATTTCTTCTGTCAAGATGGATGGTCGATTCAAAATTAAAAAAAAAAAATTCACTTAATTAAAAAAAACAAAAAGATTAATTTAGGCCAAATTCCACGTAACTAAATTAACTTTCAAGACTACGTCACACGTGAGATCATTTTCTAATCAGGTGCGTAATGAGTATATCATGTATTGTATGTGGCAATACCATGTTAAATTATGAGGTTAATTAGTTCTCTGCGCCAGAGTTTCCGTCACCATCTATGGGTCCCACTTGACCTTTTTTTTTTTTTGGTTGAAATATGAATTGTTCATCCTGGAGAGTTCACAAATTAGTATATTTATGTATAAAAATCAACTTGATTTTCGATAGATATATCAAAAATGAAATTTAGCATACAAAATGGACGGTCATATATTTTGAAGTTAAACTGTCAATGATTGTCTATTTTATGAGTATAAATTTTATTTTTGATATACCTACTAATATCTGATCAAGCAAATTAATTTAGGAGTTTTTAAATATTCATCCTCATATTTCATTCCAAGTAAGTATTCATCAAGTACTTTTTGAACAGTTATGTTTTCACCTTTTCAGGCGGTGAATTTCCTATATTACCCTTTTAATAAGATATTCATATGTAGGTGTATATTTTCTTGCTAAATTAGTGAGATTATAGTAATTATAGTTACCTAAAATCATGGGATGATTAATGGATAGGAATGGGGGGAATTTTCAATTTTCAATTTTCAAATCCTTAATGAATATATTCTAAACCATTCTCTCTCCTTAATTTCGTCAATATTCAAATCCTTATCTTTTGTGAATTTTCGTAAACTATGACTACACTAAATTTATTTAAAAAATATGAATACACCATGTTTTATTCATGAAAAACATGAATGATTAATCAAAAAAACATGAAAGACATGACTACACTATGTTTTTAATCAACTATAAAAAAAAAATTAATCGATCATATTTTTTATGAATACACCATGAAAAAACATGAATACATATGCTTTATTCATGAAAACTCATAAATAAACATCAAAAACATGAATACACTATGAAAAAAAAAACATGATTACAAATGACATTCTCACCGGTGGTCGAAAAATGTATTTATTAATATCGGAATACATGAAAAATCATGAAAATAAAAAAACACAAGAAATAACTCGCTACAAACAAACCCAACCCAATCATGACATACCAGCGTGGACAAAATCCAAAAGCCCGAGCCTGTACCTTTCCTCTTTCGGCACTTGCACTTCGATGCCAGGCTTGAACACGGCCAACTTGTTGGACGTGAAGAACCCGTAGTTCAAATCAGAGGAGATTCTGTGCTTGTTCAAACCGGAGGAGATTCAGATTTAGTGATGGATTTGGAACGCGTTGGTTATGAGCGAACCTCCTCCGTACCGCTGGTTCATTCGACTGAGGAATTAGACCATTTGGAGAGAAGCACAAAGAAAATAAAGAGCAATAACTTGGATGTGCATGCAAGAGGATTAAAAAACTAATCTCATTACTGATGTGGTGAAGGATTTGGAAGATAACAGCCCCCAAATGTTTCCAGAGACGCAAAATCCAAGCGATGTCGAGAAGGAAAAGAACCACACGGAGGAGGTTTGAACGACATTTTTTTGAGATTTCAGAGAGGGATTGGGAGGAAATGGGCGAGATTTATGGGATTTTGATAACTAATATGGAATTTTTTGAATTTGGGTCGAATGGTGACCACCAATTTTAGTGCAGGGACTGGAGTTTTACGTTCCCATCCTCTTATATATATATACATATATATTTTTCTTTTCAGGTAAGGATCTTAAAATGAGGACCTTATATGTAGACCTCCCCATTTCTCTCATTTTCCGATCGGATTTTGATGATCCGAGCCGCTCAATATGTTCAGAACGTGATTTTAAGAGAATTCCCGAGAAATCGGCAAAAAAAGCGAGACTGAAAATGACTTGATTTGAGCAGTTTTTATTTGAACCGTTCGATAAAAAATAAACAAAAACTGCTCGGATGAAGCTCTTCCCAGTCTTTTTTTTTGCCGATTCCTCGCGGATACTTTTGAAATCACGTTCTGAACACATTGAGCGACTCGGATCATCGAAATTTGATCGGAAAAGGGAGGTCCGCATTTTATTAAAATAAGAAGGTCCTTATAAGAAGGGGAATATATATATATATATATATATATATATATATATATATATATATATATATATATATATATAGGGACAGTCCTGGCATTTTGAAAAAATGAGGATGAAATCAAAAGTGCTGGATGAAAACTTACCAAGAGTGGCACTTGAGGATGATTCTTTAAGTCGTGAATATACTACTCTGCGAGTCATACATAACGAACGGTTCAAATTAAATCAAAATATGCACAGTGGGGCACACAATGGTGGTGATGGAAAACCCAAGGTTTCCAAAGAATTTGAACTCTCCACTTGGGGTGGAAACCTTGGGTTTTCAATCATGTTTTCCATAAATCACATAAGACTATTCTTTCTCTTCTCTTGACCAGGAAACAAGAAATTTCAATGTCATAGACCGCACTTGAGAGACTTGAAAATTTTCATTCTGAAAAACTCTTTTTTTATTTATGAAACACTTATGTTTCTTATATACAACAGATTTTTAGCTTGTAAGTTGTAACTAGGTATAACTAATTTTTAATCGTATATAAGCTTTTACTAACTATCTTGCAATAACCAATATGAATCCCAATACAATCCAAAAAAATGAAAAAAATGATACACGATACATATCTTGATTTGAAATCATTGCTCAAGAACTCTATAAGATACATGCACTCAAGTTGTGTATTGAACTGTTTCACTCCAATGGAATTTTCAAATTAAGCAAGCTTGCCAGGAACAACATGTTAACTAGCTAGAAGTCTCTAAGCATCATAAACCATAGCTTTCCTTTCTTTTCACGTAAATGCATCTGTGATGGATTGATTTTTATCCTCTCTAGTACTTATTCTTCTCACAGGGGTGTCATGGTGGAGATGAAGCGGTGGTTTTCTGACCTGACCATGAACGTGGTCGTCAGAATGGTTGTAGGAAAGAGGTATTTCGGTGTTGCTACTGACGGCGATGAGAAGGAGGGGCGGCGATGCCAGAAGGCGCTGAAGGACTTCTTTTACTTTCTGGGACTATTTCTGGCGGCCGACGCCATTCCCTTTTTGCGGTGGTTAGACTTGGGCGGACACGAGAAGGCCATGAAAGAAACTTTCAAGGAAGTGGATAATTTGTTTTCCCGGTGGTTAGACGAACATCGACAGAGGAGAGAATCGGGACAGAGTTGTAAGGGGGATCAAGACTTTATGGACGTGATGCTTTCAACTCTGGAAGGGACTGATTTTGCTGGTTACGATGCAGACACCATCAACAAATCCACATGCTTGGTATGTATATATTAGAGGTGTCAGACGGGTTGCGCTGGCACGGGCACGACACAACACGACACGTTTAAATGTAGCATGACACAGACACAGTTTTACTTTTAGGCTATGTTTTTAGTACTAATTATTTTGGGCAACAAGTTATGACATTTTAGTATGTTGTTTACAACTTATTTATTAGTGAAAATAACTTGATAGTTTTTAACGACAAGGGTGATCGATCCTTAAGTAATACCCGACTGGAAACACCCCTAACTAACATGTTAGTGAACACATCACTTGACTGCTCTAAACGCCTCTGGAGGTTGAGTTTGAATATTATTCTTTGAGATTATTGAATTCCCTGAAACTACAATATTGCTATATTCGTAAACATGTTGCTTTTGATTATGACATTATTGATGCACTTATGTACCTGCAGGAAACTATATTTCACAATGTGTTATTTTTTCATTATTCTGTAGCCACACTCTGGTCATTTCTTAATTTGCACATGTTTGTGTTCTAATTTATTGCATCTGATTTGTTAAAAAAAATTATATAGGAACCAAACCAATCGCAAAATTGGAATTCTAATTTCCCAAGTGTTGTTTGCTTTACAATTTGCAGAATATCATCAGCGGGGGAGCCGACACCACTTCCATAATGTTGACATGGGTACTCTCACTCCTGTTGAACAACCGCCATGTGTTAAAGAAGGCACAAGACGAGCTAGATCTCCACGTTGGCAAGGAAAGACAAGTGGACGAATCAGATGTCAATAAACTTTTCTATCTCCAAGCCATTGTCAAAGAAACGCTACGCTTATACCCAGCGGGTCCACTATCAGGCCCGAGAGAATTGAAAGAAGATTGCACAATAAGGGGCTACCATATCCCCAAAGGCACGCGGTTGATTCCAAACTTGTGGAAAATCCAGAGGGACCCGATAAAATGGGCTGATCCGCTGGTGTTTAGACCTGAGAGGTTCCTTGGGGCGCAAAAGGATGTGGATGTGAAGGGACAACATTATGAGCTGATCCCGTTTGGAGCAGGTAGAAGAGCTTGCCCGGGGATCGCGTTTGCTGTCCAGATGTTGCACTTAGTGCTGGCTAGGTTACTCCACGAGTTTGAGCTTTCGACACTAGACGATGGGCTGGTTGACATGACCGAGAGCGCTGGATTAACAAATGCTAAAGCCACTCCACTTCAAGTTCTTATTACTCCTCGTTTAGCTCCGACTCTTCAATAATAGTCAGAGTATGAACAGAATCACAAGATTATGTGAGGAAAGTCGCAATACGGTGATATGTATCTCATGGATGGTTGCATATTTCTGATATTCGTTGCACCTTGAATAGTTTCTCCGTAAATTGGAGTAGTAATTAAGGAGTATATTTGGCGTTTGATCCCTGTGCCAATTACCGTTATTAAATAAAACCTGAACTTAAAATTAGATTCTGGCTAACTAGGAATGTTTTTGTAAGCCTGGAAATATCATTTTTCTAGACTTTGTTTTTCAATTACATTAGGAAAATTGGTGTGGAAGAATTAGGATTACGTTTCAGATTTTTTTTTTTTTTTTTTAACTTTAACTTTGAGTCGATTTTTAGGGATTCTGGTTCGGGCTTAACGGCGAGGGTGGTGTGGTGGATTCGAAGGTGATCTCGCGTTTGATTCTCAACTGATCTACTATTGAGTTTGTCGGTCTAACAGCATCAGGATCTCACGACAGCTTGTTGGTCGAGGATGCCTGGGCTTGTTGGTCGAGGATATTTTTTTTTTCAATTAAAAAAAATTAATGGAGATAGGAGGTACAGAGGAAAAGAGATCAAAGGTACAAAGGCCCCATTAAAGGCGAGCACAAACATCGATCACAATAAAGGTTCAAAACCATAGTTCTGAATACCGTTTCGGACAGGGTACCGGTTTTCTTACTGGTACGGTACGTACCGTTATCGGTCAGGTACCGGGTACCGTTTCGGATTTACCGCAACTACAATATATATAATAATTATATAAAATTATAATTCAAAAAAATCCCCCATATCATACAATTCATCATAAAATATCTCTACTAGAGATTTTCTAGTGCCACATTACTTAGTTACAAAACTCTTTTCCACTTTAAATGACTTTGCACACTAGTGAACTTGTGAATGAGAACCCAATAAGAGGTCTCGCGTGCTCGGAAAAATGTGCCATGGCCGAAAGCAATTTGGAAAAATTGATTCGGAAACCAATTAACCGGGTGCGCATTACGGATTATTCGTGCGTAGAGGGGGGGGGGGGGGGGGGGGTGCAAATTCAGGATCTAAGCCTCGCGCACGTACTATGGGTAAGCCCATGTTTTGCTAAAATTTTTAAAAACGTTTTTTTTTTTTTTTTTGGGACCAGAAAAAAGAAAAACGTAGCGTAAAAAAAAAAAACTCGGCAAAATTTCGGCTGTCCGGTACCGACCGGTATTGGGACCGGAACGAAATTGGGGGATTAGGGTACCGGTTCTTCGTTAAAACGGTATGTACCGGCCGGTAACTATGCTCAAAACACCTAATCCCAAAAGAAGAAAAATGGGACCGACAGAAAACAGGACCACAACAACACCCATTAAAACGCAACAAGTGGTTATTTGTCAAAATATTTGGATAAAAGTGTCAAAATTTTACTTTTTCGATTTCTCTCGTCAAGACGAATCAATAATCCAAAAAACTTTGACTCAAAACAAATAAATGCAAAAAAATTTTAAATAAAGACAATTTTCAGATTTAAGTTAAGGCCAAAAGAAGGCAGAATGTTGTGGCAAAGGGTCCAAAAACATTGCACCGGTTGTAAGACGGACAACCCCATTGATTGCTGTCTAATGCATATAGGATACTATGATTAATACAGTAGTATTCTATCTAACATGGTATTAGAACTTTTAGGTTTTAGGTGGTCTCATCTCGCGTGATCGAGTCTCCGGCGTCCGAGCAAATTTCCAAGTCTTCTCAATTCGTGTACCTTCACGTTCATCCGGGCTACACGTGAGGGGGAGAGTTGGACTTTATTCCACATCGCTTATCTTTATTCCATATCGCTTATCTAAGCCATCCAAGTTTGGTAAATAAAATTTAGAGACTACTTCACCTATTGCTAATTGATTTTAGGTTAAAATCTTTCAAAAAATATAAATGTAGGTGTTCTTTCAATAAAGGGAGAAGGGGAGATCTCTGCAAGACAAGGAGGAGAAGTGTTGATATTATGGGCTTCTGGCTATTGGCAATTTACTCGATCCATACACTAACCAGTTCTTCGAAACTTGGCTACCATAAGTATAATTATCACATGACTCGACTCAACGAAGATGCATAGATTTGAACAAATAACCTAACGGTCAAGCCGAATACAAAGACATGCCAAAGGAATTTTCCAGAGATTTAGAGCTTTTTATTCCAGTGCAAACAAGTTTTAGTGTCAGTCCAAATCTCCACACAATGAGACGAAATCAACTTGCATGGGTCGACCTGCCTTGTGGACCAGTGGTGCTACAAAGCCAACGTCCCATTACTTCATTGCTTTGTTGTTCTATTTTTCCACCAAATCTGTTTGCTTATTGAGAAAATCTTCTTTACGACTGTTTCGTAAATAAAAAGTTACGGAGCTCAATCACGACTGTCCAAAGTGTTTTTAGAAGATTCGGATTGAAAATCAATTATGACCGATAATATTTGATTGTAATTAACTTTTCTCCGAAAAAATTTATTAAAATTCTAACCATTCAAAACCGATATGGACGTGCAAGATCGAACAGCTGTTCACGGAGGCTCCATGAAAAAGACACTATTTTGCTTATCCTGTCCAAACAAGTTTCAGTCGATCAATTTTCCACACAATGAGACGAAATCAACTGGGCCCTGCCTTGTGGAAAAATAGCTTGAATGGTTGGACCTAAGAGGTTAGGAGGCGGAAATTGAATTGTTTACTGATTATTCGAGTTGTGCCAAAACTCTAATACTATCAAATTATATGCAAGGGTGCGCGCTCTCTCTCTATAAGGCACAAAATCATCCCACAACATATACAAGATCAACTCCCATTAGTAACACCCATGGCCATGGAGTTCCTTTTTCCACACACCAACACTATCGTAGCCGGAGGAGTCATTCCCTTGCTACTACTTCTCTACTATTTCCTACGGAGATCTAAAACTTCAAAACATATTCCACCGCCCGAAGCTGGCGGCGCGTGGCCCATAATAGGCCACCTCCACCTCCTAGGAACAACCTCTGATCGTCTCCCCCACGTAACCTTGGGAGCCATGGCGGATGAATACGGACCGATTTTCACCATCCGGGTCGGGTTGAAACGAGCCGTGGTGGTGAGTGATTGGGAGATAGCCAAGGAATGTTTTACCACGCACGACATGATTATTTTGTCGCGGCCGAAGTTCATAGCCGCCCATCACCTCGGCTACAACTACGCCATGTTCGGGTTCTCTCCGTATGGTGCTTATTGGCGTGACATGCGCAAGATCATCTCGCTCGAGTTACTAGGGAGCCGCCGGCTTGAGTTGCTGAAGCACGTACGGGTTTCTGAAACCGAGGCCTCCATAAAAGAGCTTCACAAGCTTTGCACAGAGGCCAAAACCAACTCAGGGTATTGTTTACAAAAATCTTTTCTTTCTTAAATTATAACAAATGTTGTATTGACTCATCCACTTAATTTCCCATAAACCAGGTGAATATAATTTTATAACTACACATTCTTGTATGGTTTACCACTAAGTGTATGGACCCCACAGAAACATATGGTCGTAAAGTGGTCCGGAATATTACGTGACGGTACTTTCGGACTATTGAATAATTACTTCTAAACAAGACCGAATTCAACTTCGTTCTTACTATTTTAGTGGAGTATGTTGAAATATGGTAAGCTTGATTTACACATAAAAAACATGTTCAAGGATTTGGATCAGGGTAAGAGATTTTGTCAAAGATTGATTGGATAAGATTTGGTCTTGAAAGTCCAAATTGGTAGGCATGTGATTTTCGGGGATTTTCCTTTTGTTTGATTTAGAGCTTGAATCCTATATATATATGCGTGTGTGTGTACAAGTCGTAGTGTAAAGATGTGGAAAGTGAGAGAGAGAAAAGAAGGGAGAGACGTGAGAAAGAGGGAGCCCCCTTCGGGAGAACTCCCCCCACCACTAGTGGGAAATAGAGAGAAAAGAGAGCTGTGAGAGTGTGAGGTTCAGTTGACTGATTTGTGTATCCTCCTCCCTAATTTCATAGTAAAATCTGCTGTCCGTGGATGTACCCAAATTGGGGAACCACATAAAATTTGTATTCTCTCTGTGTTTGATGGTGTGTGTTGGTAGTCGCTTCCGCTTTCCAACAAAATAGCTAAATCATTGTCGTTCATTGGTGTATTGACGGATGTAATTGACATGTCTGACTGCTGGGACAAGTCCCCAACAATTGTGTAGCTGCACTTGGAAGCAATGAGATTATGGGATTAACTGATATTAAGAGAAGATTGAAAACATAGTTTATGGGTTGAGAATGAAACTGAGTAAAGTATTTTGCTGGAGTTCGGACTAACATACTCCCTTCATCCCGATTTGTTTGTCTAATCTCAGGTTTTTAATTTATTAAGGAAATCAAATCTAATCCATTAATTTAAAAATTTACATAATCTAAGCCATTGATTTTGAAATTTTTGAAATTAGACAGTCAATTTGGGGTATGTCTAAGTCAAAAAGGAGACAAACAAATCGGAATGAAGAGAATAACATATTATAGTATAAAATTTTACTTTTTCTTTTTTTTGAAGAAAAGTATACAAAAGACAATTCTAATCCGAAGATTTTTGTATTTCACCATAAAATTTTACTTCATAAGCATTTGGTCATGAAATTTTACTATTTAGATTTCTGTCAAGATGGATGGTTGATTCAAAATAAATAAAAATATTCACTTGTTTAAAAAAGACAAAAAGATTAATTTAGGCCAAATTCCACGTAACTAAATTAACTTTCAAGACTACGTCACACGTGAGATCTTTTTCATATCAGGTACGTAACGAGCATATCATGTATTGGTTGTGGCAACACCATTTTAAATTATGTGGTTAATTAGTTTTCTCTACCGGAGTTTCCATCACCGTCTGTGGGCCCCATTTGACTTTTTTTAAAAATATAAATTGTTTATCTTGTAGGACTTGCAGATTAGTATATTTATGTATAAAAATCAACTTGATTCGATATCGATAGATATATTAAAAATGAAATTTAGCTTACAGAATGGACGGTCATATATTTTGAAGTTAAACGGTCAATGATTGTCTATTTTATGAATCAAAATTTTATTTTTGATATACCTTCTAATATCTGAGCAAGCTAATAAATTTTTTTGCGTGAATATACTATTCTGCGAGTCATACATGACAAACGGTTCAAATTAAAACAAAATATGCATAGTAGGGCTCACAACGGGCGGTGGTGGAAAACCCAAGATTTTCAAAGAATTTGAACTCTCCACTTGGGGTGGAAACCTTGGGTTTTCAATCATGTTTTCCATGAATCAGATAAGACTATTCTTAGCTTGTAAGTTGTAACTAGGTATAACTAATTTTTAATCGTATATTAGCTTTTACTAACGTATCTTACAATACGCAATATATACGAATTCCGATAAAATCCGGAAAATGAAAAAAAATGATACATGATACATATTTTGCTTTGAAACCATTGCTCAAGAACAATATGTCAAGTTGTGTGAACAATATATTAGCTTTTACTGACGTTGTATGCATTCAAGTTGTGTTTTGAACAATTTCACTCCAATTGAATCTTCAATTTAAGCAAGATTGCCAGGAACAATATGTTAACTAGCTAGAAGTCTCTAAGCATCATAAACCATAGGTTTCCTTTCTTTTCACGTAAATGCATCTGTGATGGATTGATTTTTATCCTCTCCGGTACTTATTCTTCTCACAGGTGTGTCTTGGTGGAGATGAAGCGGTGGTTTTCTGACTTGACCATGAACGTGGTGGTCAGAATGGTTGCAGGAAAGAGGTATTTCGGTGTTGCTACCGACGGAGACGAGAAGGAGGGGCGGCGATGCCAGAAGGTGCTGAGGGACTTCTTTTACTTTCTGGGACTATTTCTGGCGGCCGACGCCATTCCCTTTTTGCAGTGGTTAGACTTGGGCGGACACGAGAAGGCCATGAAAGAAACTTTCAAGGAAGTGGATAATTTGTTTTCCCGGTGGTTAGACGAACATCGGCGGAGGAGAGAATCGGGAGAGAGTTGTAAGGGGGATCAAGACTTTATGGACGTGATGCTTTCAACTCTTGAAGGGACTGATCTTGCTGGTTATGATGCAGACACCATCAACAAATCCACATGCTTGGTATGTATTAGAGGTGTTAGACGGACCGCGTTGGCATGGGCACAGTACAACATGACACGTTTAAATGTAGCATGGCACGGACACAATTTTACTTTTTGGCCATGTTATCAATAATAATTATTTTGGGCAACAAGTTATGACGTATTAGTATGTTGTTTACACTAAGGAACAAATTTTGCATCCCATCTACGATTTATACAACTTATTAATTAGTGAAAATAACCTGATATTTTTCAACGACAAGAGTGATCGATCCTTAAGTAATAGGCTACCGGAAACACCTCTAACTAACATGTTAGTGAACACATCACTTGACTGCTCTAAACGTCTCAGGAGGTTGAGCTTGAATATTATTCTTTGAGATTATTGAATCCACTGAAAGTACAATATTGCTATCTTTGTAAACATGTTACTTTTGATTATGCCATTGTTGGTGCACTTATATATCTGCAGGAAACTATATTTCACTCTGTGTTATTTTTTCATTATTCTGTGGCCACACTCTGGTCATTACTTAATTTGCACATGTTTGTGTTCTAATTTATTGCATCTGATTTGTTAGAAAAAAAATCATATAGGAACCGAACCAATCGCAAAATTGGAATTCTACTTTCATTTAGTAAAAAGTTTAATTTCCCAAGTGTTGTTTGCTTTACAATTTGCAGAATCTCATTGCCGGGGGAGCCGACACCACTTCCATAATGTTGACATGGGCACTCTCACTCCTGCTGAACAACCGCCACGTGTTAAAGAAGGCACAAGAGGAGCTCGATATCCACGTTGGCAAGGAAAGACAAGTGGACGAATCAGATGTCAACAAACTTTTCTATCTCCAAGCCATAGTCAAAGAAACGCTACGCTTATACCCAGCGGCTCCACTATCAGGCCCGAGAGAATTGACAGAAGATTGCACAATTAGGGGCTACCATATCCCCAAAGGCACGCGGTTGATTCCAAACTTGTGGAAAATGCAGAGGGATCCGATGAAATGGGCTGATCCGCTGGTGTTTCGGCCTGAGAGGTTCCTTGCGGCACAAAAGGATGTGGATGTGAAGGGACAACATTATGAGCTGATCCCGTTTGGAGCAGGTAGAAGAGCTTGTCCGGGGATCGCGTTTGCTCTCCAGATGTTGCACTTAGTGCTGGCTAGGTTACTCCACGAGTTTGAGCTTTCGACACCAGACGATGCGCTGGTTGACATGACCGAGAGCGCTGGATTAACAAATGCTAAAGCCACTCCACTTCAAGTTCTTATTACTCCTCGTTTAGCTCCGACTCTCCAATAATAGTTAGAGTATGAACAGAATCACAAGATTATGTGAGGAAAGTCGCAATACGGTGATTTGTATCTCATGGATGGTTGCATATTTCTGATATTCGTTGCACCTTGAATAGTTTCTCTGTAAATTGTACTTTTTTCTAGTAATTAAGGAGTATATTTGGTGTTTGATCCCTGTGCCAATTACCGTTATTAAATAAAGGCTTTTTGACGTTTTTAGTTCCCAAAGTATTTTCGTCGTGCCATTTTGGTCCCCAATATTTCAATTGCTAACATTGCATCCCCAAAGTATCAATTTTGTCTTTAAATGGTCCCTGCGGTTGACGCCGTTCCTTCTCTCCGTCAAAACCAAGGGCAATCTTGGTATTTCACCCCCTCTCTCCCTCAAAATGGCATCTTTTGGTTAGCCGAATTGGCTTTTTGACTTTTTTGGTCCCCAAAGTATTTTCGTCGTGCCATTTTGGTCCCTAAAATATTTCCGTCGTGCCATTGTGGTCCCCAATATTCCAATTGCTAACATTGCATCCCCAAAGTATCAATTTTGTCTTTAAATGATTCTTGCGGCTGACGCCGTTCCTTCCCTTCGTCAAAACCAAGGGTAATCTTGGTATTTCACCCCCTCTCTCCCTCAAAATGGCATCGTTTGGTTGGAATTTGGAAATATTAATTTTTTTCTTCCATGGTTCTCTTAGGGTTCTCATTCAAAGCCTTAAAGTCAAAAAAATAATTATGACTCTTTAAGATACATAATTAATATGAAAATTGAATCACTTGATTTTTTTAGGCTATTTATATATTAAAAAATATGGTAAAAAAATTAAGTGTTCAAATTTTCAATATGTTTGAATCTGTGTGAAGATCTTAATTTTTTGATCATTTTATCTTAAAGAGTCATAATTTTTTTTTTTTACTTTAAGGCTTTCAATGAGAACCATGGAAGAAAAAAATCAATATTTCCAAATTCCAACCAAATGACGCCATTTTGAGAGAGAAGGGGGGTGAAATACTAAGATTGCCCTTGGTTTTGACGGAGGGAAGGAACGGCGTCAGCCGCAGGAACCATTTAAAGACAAAATTGATACTTTGGGGATGCAATGTTAGCAATTGGAATATTGGGGACCAAAATGGCATGACGGAAATACTTTGGGGACCAAAAAAGTCAAAAAGCCAATTCAGCTAACCAAACGACGCCGTTTTAAGGGAGAGAGGGGGTGAAATACCAAGATTGCCCTTGGTTTTGACGGAGGGAAGGAACGGCGTTAGCCGCAGGGACCATTTAAAGACAAAATTGATACTTTGGGGATGCAATGTTAGCAATTGAAATATTGGAGACCAAAATGGCACGACGGAAATACTTTGGGGACCAAAAACGTCAAAAAGCCTAAATAAAACCTGAACTTAAAATTAGATTCTGGTTAACTAGGAATGCTTTTGTAAGCCTGGAAATATCATTTTTGTCGACTTTTTTTTTCAATTACATTAGGAAAATTGGTGTGGAAGAATTAGGATTACGTTTCAGAATTTTTTTTTTTTTTAACTTTTACTTTGAGTCGATTTTTAGGGATTCTGGTTTGGGCTTAACAGCGAGGGTGGTGCGGTGGATTCGAAGGTGATCTCGCGTTTGGTTCTCAACCGATCTACTGTTGAGTTTTTCGGTCTAACAGCATCAAGATCTCACTGCAGCTTGTTGGTCGAGGATGCCTGGGCTTCGACGTTTGGGGTTTTTTGGGTGGCTTTGGTTCGATGGCTCCGACGTGTCTGCTGTCTCAAGTCGGTCCTGAGCGCTGCTTCGGTATGTCTGTTGGAGGCCATCATTGCGATCTAGGAGTCAACGGCGTCGGTGGTGGTTGTGCCAAAGTCTGGTTGTCTTCATCTCGGCCTGTTCGGGTTTTCAGGTGGTGGTTGTTTTGCTGAGTGGTTTGGGTTAGGGGGATGGTGGCGGCTGGTGTTGAGAGATTACGGTTAGGTGAGGTTTTGGGTTATTGGGATGAGTTTGTGCCTTTGGCACTTTCTCTGATTTTAGGATTTTGGGTTTTGGCTCGCTTGATGCATCCAACTCTTAGTTGGTGTTTCCTTCCTCTTTTCTCTACATAATTATTTCTCTAATAAAATGTTTTCTTTACCGAGCGAAATAATAAAACTTTGACTAGATTTTTATTTTCCACTTGTGGGTGTCAACGTCCGATCAATCTCATTCTTTAGGAAATTATCAAACGGGTTATCTTTTGATTCAAGCAAAAGAAGCATATAAAAGTCAAGATTTTTTTTATTAATAACACAAGAATAATTGGACCTAAGGTGCAGAAAGTCTTGGGAAACAAGTTTGTGTTTCAAACTTGGGAAGCAATTTTGGCATATGACTGGCTGTGTATTATTAAAGGGGTCGTGGATGGGAGTGCGGTCATTTTACGATGAATAATAGTAAATACTACAAGTGATTAAATTGCGTAATCTTGCTTGACTTCGATTACTTATCCAACACTGCTAATTTATTACTCCCTCCGTGCTAAGTTGCTGGGGCCTTTTTTTTTTTTTTTTGTATTTTTCAAAATGAATGTCCATTTTAAAAAGTCAACATAAAAAGCTGTGCAACATTAGTCTTTCACACTTTATTTTCTATACATGATTGATTAGGCTCCATTCTTGTAAATTTATTTTTCTTCGTCGTTTTATTTGTTTTGTTCTTATTTTTTGAATTTTCGTTAGATTGGCATGATATTTTTTGAAGTAATCGTCCATCTTGACGAGAAGAGTTTAAAAAAAAATTATGACCAAAAGCACAGAAACGTTCATTAAAGACGAAAAAAGTATTAAACAACTGTCTTATTTGTCTAGATTGTCGTCTTATTTGAAGTTTTCCAACGTTGGTCTATATTCTTATACTATTTTGATTCGTCTTGTCAAAAATGACGACGAAAAACTCAACAAAAAGTTACGAAAAATAAAAATCAGCAAAATAAGTTTCAGACTTTAAGTTTATAAGAACGGTCTTGCTATTGTCAGCTCACTGGGCTGACGATAAATACACTAGAAAATAAGAAAAACACATAATTCTGTATACTTTTTGCACCTTTTAATACACATTCACATCTTTTAGTTGGTGTTCCCTTCCTCTTTCCCCCACATAATTATTTCTCTAATAAATTGTTTTCTTTACCGAGCAAAAAAATAAAACTTTGACTAGATTTTTGTTTTTCACTTGTGGGTGTCAACGTCCGATCAATCTCATTCTTTAGGAAATTATTAAACTGGATATCTTTTGATTCAAGCAAAAGAAACACATAAAAGTCAAGATTTTTTTATTAATAACACAAGAATAATTGGACCTAAGCTGCAGAAAGTCTTGGGAAACAAGTTTGTGTTTCAAACTTGGGAAACAAGTTTTTTATATATTACTCCTCGTTTAGCTCCGACTCTTCAATAATAGTTAGAGTATGAACAGAATCACAAGATTATGTGAGAAAAGTCGCAATACGGTGATATGTATCTCATGGATGGTTGCATATTTCTGATATTCGTTGCAACTTGAATAGTTTCTCTGTGAATTGTACTTTTTTCTAGTAATTAAGGAGGATATTTGGTGTTTGATCCCTGTGCCAATTACCGTTATTAAAGAAAATCTGAATTTATTTGTGGTAAAAAAAAAAAAAACTTATTTGTAGTACGATTGTGATGTAGGAAAATTAGATTCTGGCTAGGAACGTATTTGTAAGCCTGGAAATATCTTGTTTTGCAATTTAATTCGATTTTATCTTTCAATTTCATTAGGAAAACTGGTGTAGAAGAATTAGGATTACATTTCAGTATTTTTTTTTTTTACGTTGACTTCGAGTCGATTTTTGTTTCCTACTTGTGGGTGTCAATGTCCGATCAAACTAATTTTTGGTGTGTACAACAAACTTGGGAAGTTAAATAAAACGAACAATTTGGATATTACTAGCTAGTGTCTGCATCCTGGAACTGAAAGCAAGAACACAACACCCTGTTGTGCCCGCAATGCACTGCAATACCCCTGGGCCCCATCTGGGTCTAATTAGACGTCATATTTCTCTCCATCTGTCATCAGTTAATCTAATATCTTAATTAGAATTTAGAAGTTTCAAACCTGGGGAGCAATTTTGGCATATGACTGGCTGGCTTTTTGGACCTAAGCTGCAGAAAGTCTCGGGGTGCAAGTTAATTTGTGTTTTGTTCGCAATTTATTGTGCCGAAATTGGTGCTACTGTATAGTGCACGAACTCCACCATGGATATCAATTCGCTGTGTGGAGCCCACTCTTATGGAATCGCATATATATAAATGATTTGTGCCGTTTATAAGTGTCAAAATAATTTGTCGCGAGCTGTCACAAAAATCAGCCCAATCAAATAAATATAGGTCTTTGATCCAATCTTTCAATCGTCGTTCGAAATTGAATATCTTAATTCTGAATAAAAAACTGTGACATAACTTATGTACACGTTAACTTCTATTCTTGCAACAAATTTTTATTTGCTCTTTATATATATCTTGTCCAAATAAATTTTAGTCGTTCAACTTTCCACACCTGGCCTGGGCTGGGCCCTGCTTGTGGAATACTCACTCTACAAAATAATATCTTATTATAGCTAGGCAACCTATACTATAAATACCAAGATCGATAAACTCCCATAGCACCCACGGCGCCATGGAGTTCCTCTTTCCACACACGAGCACTATCATGGCCGGAGTACTCGTTACTCTACTCGTACTTCTCTACTATTTCCTAGGGAAATCTAAAACTTCAAAACATATTCCGCCACCTGAAGCGGGCGGTGCGTGGCCTATAATAGGCCACCTCCGGCACCTAACGTCCTCTCAGATGCTCCCCCACGTATCCTTGGGAGCCATGGCCGATAGATACGGACCCATTTTCACCATCCGGGTCGGGTTGAAACGTGCCGTGGTGGTGAGTAATTGGCAAACAGCCAAGGAGTGTTTCACTACGCATGACACGGTTGTCACGTCGCGGCCGAAGTTTGTATCTGCCGATCATCTCAGCTACGATGAGGCCATGTTCGGCTTCGCTCCCTATGGTGCTTATTGGCGTGAAGTGCGCAAGATACTCTCAGTCGAGTTGCTCGGGAGCCGCCGGGTTAAGTTGCTCGAGCACGTCCGTGTTTCTGAAACGGAGGACTCTATAAAAGAGCTTCATAAGCTTTGGGCAGAGGCCAAGGCCAACTCAGGGTATTATTCGTAAATTTTAGCAAGCTAAAACTTTTTTTGTTCAGAAAATTTAATTATAGTTGTGTTAACTTATCTACTTGTTTAATCCCTATAAAATTAGACTATATTGGATGCGGTTAATTTTTTTATAGACAACAAAATTTATTAAAACTTGACAAAGAGTACATTGAGCAGACCAACTTCTGACTACAAAAAAAGAACCACATTAAATATAGTTGGATATATTCGATATGGTTCTTAATATTATAGTTGGGTATATTTAATCATTATAATCAGATATCCAAGTATCATAAACCACATCTTTTGGTTCTTTTCACGTAATCGTATATTAAGCGGGTTCATTAATTTGTATCCTCTTATCGTTCCAAACAGGTTTGTCTTGGTGGAGATGAAGCAGTGGTTTGCTGACTTGACCATGAATGTGCTGGTCAGAATGGTTGCCGGAAAAAGGTACTTCGGTGTTGCTGCTGACAGTGATGAGGAGGAGGGGCGGCGCTGCCAGAAGGCATTTAGGGACTTCTTTCACTTTGTGGGAATGTTTCTACCGGCCGATGCCATTCCTTTCTTGCGTTGGTTAGACTTGGGGAGACACGAAAAGGCGATGAAAGAAACATTCAAGGAAATGGATCGTGTAATTTCCGGATGGTTGGAGGAACATCGCCGGAGGAGAGAACCGGGTGGTGGTTATAAGGGTGATCAAGATTTCATGGACATCATGCTTTCAACTCTTGAAGGGCAGTGTCTTGCTGGTTACGACGCGGACACCGTCAACAAAGCTACATGCTTGGTACGTATAATGCTAAGCATGCAAAACCTCTAGGGTATGTTTGGTTGGATGGAATTAAGGTTGGAATGGAATAGTCATTCCAATCATGACTTACTTATTCTAATGTTTGGTTTACCATTGAATAATGGAATGATGATTCCAAATGGAATCACTATTCACCATAGTAAAGGAATTGTCATTCCATCAAAAAAAACTAAGGAATTATTATTCAATTTCTTTATTACACAAAAATTACTAGTGTCACTCCAACATTCAATATTGTCACACCAAAACTTACTATTGTCACTCCAAAAATTACTATTCTAACTCCAAAAATTTGCTATTGCCACTCTAAAAAATGCTATTGCTACTCTAAAAATTACTATTGTCACTCCAAAAATTGCTATTACCACACTATTCCATTGGAGATGAAAATGACGATTCCTAAGCACAACCAAACATGAGAATGAGAATGATTATTCCATTCTCAATTCCTCCAAATCTATTCTATTCTTAATTATTCCATTCTCAATGCCTCCCATTCTATTCTATTCTTAATTCCATTCCATTCCATCCAACCAAACGCACCCTTAGTACTTTTTGAAATCTGCACCTAGTTTTTGAACTACAATGGCACTAAAGCCTTGTCCTCCTACGAGCTTTTGGGGCTTTTTGGTGTTTCGTTCTTATTAAAAATATCTCTTGGCAATAAAAGCCGACGTAGTAAAATTCATGTATTTTTTAAACCACTCCAGTACCTAAATGACCCAAGTGCTTTTTGGCTTTTTTGAGTTTGCTAATTTTGTGCTAAATTTTTGCGAATCAATAAACTTTTACAGCAAGTGATCATGGCAGGCGCCGACACCACTTCAGTGATGTTGACGTGGGCACTATCACTCCTATTGAACAACCGCCAAGTGTTGAAAAAGGTACAAGAAGAATTGGATCTCCATGTTGGCCAGGAAAGACAAGTGGATGAATCAGATATCACCAAACTTTTGTATCTCCAAGCCGTAGTAAAAGAAACACTACGCTTATACCCAGCAGGTCCGCTAGGCGGCCAAAGGGAATTCGCAGAAGATTGCTCAGTAAGTGGCTACCATATCCCCAAAGGAACACAGCTGATTCCAAACTTGTGGAAGATCCATAGGGACCCAATGATGTGGGCTGATCCGTTGGTGTTTTGGCCAGAGAGGTTCCTCACGGCGCAAAAGGATGTTGATGTGAGGGGACAACATTTTGAGTTGATCCCGTTCGGAGCAGGTAGAAGAGTGTGCCCCGGGATCGCCTTAGGTGTCCAAATGTTGCACTTCGTGCTGGCTAGGTTACTCCAGGAGTTTGAGCTTTCGACACCAAATGATGCTCTAATTGACATGACTGAGAGCGCTGGATTAACAAATGCTAAAGCCACTCCACTTGAAGTACTTGTTGCACCTCGTTTAGCTCCTAGTCATTATCAATAGTTAAAGTGATGCAGGCCATCTTTAATTATTCTAGAAATATAAGAGTTTTAGTTTATTATTTCGAAATTAGTATAAGGAACTAGTATATTTGATTTCAATATCTTGTTGTTGTGAGTCTTCGAGTTAGGAAAGTATCTTATAGTGATTAGTTTTTCAATTATTGTTGATTTAGGTTACTTTTAGTATTTGCTTGGTCAAGAAGAATAGTTTGTTTCATATATTTGCATTCAATCACTCAATCGACTTTAGATGTATTTCTTGCGAGTTAAGTTTATTTTGTTTATTATTATTGTGGATTTAAAGAGCAAGTAAGTTAGGACGAGATTTACCAAAATCACATCTGTTAGGATGGTAGAGATTAAATTCAACACGGACGAGCCATGCGCTTTGCAGTACACCGAGATGCTGCCACCTAAGGTAAATGTTTGGAATGCATCACTCTTATATATGCACCTTGTCGCATATGATCATTGCCTTCCCCAGTTAACTCAACTCGGCCTTTCTTTTGCCGTTTTCCTTTCTTTTGCTCCTTTTAATCATTGTACGTACCAGTTACACGTGATTAATAAAATTCTTTCTTTGCTGTTAAAAAAAAAAAAAAAAAACTCAGCTCCGCCTTTCCTCTTTCCCTCAAACATATATATTCCCTCCGTCCGATACTCGGTCCTGTAATCAGCGAAATCGTACTGTTCGTGTGTTCCAACACAGGGTACCTAATTATTTACTACGCCTGATGTGTAGTACATACAAGAAAAAATGGAGAACAGAGGAGTGAACAGGGGTGAGGGAAAGAGGGAAGGGGAAGGCGAGGCTCGTTGACGGTGGTCTTTGTTAATCCTACTCGATTCCACCTCTTTCTTGGGATTATTTAGTACCCCACATATAGAGATAAAATTAATATAGGGATGATAATCCCGATAGTCATTTTGGAAACTAAAGTTGGGGATTTCTTGGGATTAGCTACTGTTAGTTCTATCCCAGACAATTAATCTGTAAATCAAACGAGGCCTAACAGAACAAGCAATGATTGCACTAAATTCAAATTGTGAGGCATAACTTATATTTTTTGAACGGCGAAGAAATTAGTATTATTGACAAAATAGAGAGAGAAAAGAGTACAGAGTTATGGGCAAGAAGGAAAAAGCATCACAACGCGCCAAAGTAGCATCCCAATTATGTTGGCACCCTACCTAGCGACATGCATCTACACCTCAGCGCACAAGTTGATGAGGAAAACAAAATACAAAAGACCAGGGCCTACAGAATCCCAAGATTTACGTTGTTGACATTGTCAATGTCAAGAAAATCCCCTGAAGCATGTGTATGTCACCATAAAGCTAGAATTTCTCATGCATATGCCCATGTTTTATACCAAGAAATCCTTTCCCTCGTGGTTGAGACCTTCCAAGCTTTGACTGATTGTCACTACCGAGATTGAGTAGCAACAGCCAAGACAACAGAATCCAAGTGAATTGATTTGATCAGAAAAACATCCGAAGTGTTCCAGTAGATCGACTTTCCTATTCAAAAGACATAATCTCCCCCAAAACAGTGACGGCCACCATTTGTGATAGTAGCCAAGGTTGGGAAGGGGGAGAAGAGATCGATCGATCAGCAGCCATCCAGCTGATTCCTAAGCATCAAAGGCCTGCAAGCCCCATCATATGCCCCTTCATTATACATTGGACCAAAAATTTATGCTTCCCAATGACATCATTGGCCGCCAGTGAACTCAGTAGCCAAAAAAGTGGGGAAGCATAATTAGACACAGCAACCAGCAAAGGCATCAAAAGCAAATGATCAGCCCCATCAAATGCATGCCTCAACCTTGAAGAATTGACTATCCACCAAATGTGACTCCCATGTAGACAAGAGAAGAGGAAGACATGCACACACACCCAGAAAGCCCCAAACACCACCCCGAGAAACACACACATACACACCCAGAATACACACACAACCCAAACTCACATGTGAGGCTTGACTTTACGATATTGGCTTCGTACGTATTGTATCTTTTCAGCACAATGATAACTATTTTTTAAGGATAATTTGGGAAAACTAAAAGTTTTTTTAGCAATAATGATATAGGTACTGACGGTTGGGGAGGGAAATCGTACCGACTGGCCGCGCTGGGCCATCTTCGGCCACCGGACGGTCGATCCGAGCTGTCCAAAAATTCTAAAAAAAAAAATCAAGGGGCCAAACGTGAAAATCAACAGCATCCGAGGTGTATAGGGTGCTTGATTCGAGTATCCATTTTTCGTGTATATATGTATATCCGAGCACCCCTTTTTCGTGTATATGCACGTATATACATATATACAGGAAAAATGGGTGCTCGGATCAAGCACCCTACACACTTTGGATGCTGTTGATTCCTGCATGGGACCCTCGGTTTTTTTTTTAGAATTTTTGGATAGCTCGGATCGGTCGTCCGATGGCCGGAGACGGCATGGCACAGCCGTCGGTACGATTTTCCTTCCCGGTTGGTTGGTACTTATAGTAGCACTCTTTTTTTAGTCTCACTTTTCCAAGACACTAAACATTACGGAGTATTTTGGAATATCTAAAAAAGGAAATAAGGACCGACAATTTGGTACGGAGAGAGTAATATCAACGCCCTAGTTGGAAACGTTTTTAGGAAATGCGGGGTTATTAACGTCAAACAACAGAAATTGTCGTGACATTAATTAAAGTAATGCCTCGTGGCATTATCGGCTTCCTAAACTAAACTTGTTAGGCCGGTAACTTAACTTGTTAACCATTAACTTATTTACTTTTATTATTTGGCAGATAGTCTGGAATGGACGCGGGGTGCCTACTGCCCTTGTGGGCCTGTGGCCAAGGCGGGCGCTGCTATCCCTCACATGACACCTCTTTGTTCTTTTGTTTGCTACCAATTTCAGATTTTTGAAAAACATAATTATGCTATATTCGTATCCACCGGTAACTATCAATAAGAATACTCACAAAGTAGTACGTATCATCGATCTAAGATTGAAAATTGCTTGGGATATATATTTTTTATCAACTGTCAGGGGTTGTCCGAGCCGACTTACATGCACCTCGTCTAATCTCTTTTCCGACTAGAGTCAGGGTCATCCACATCGTGACTAGGATCTCTTGTGGCTTGTACCCAAGAGGTTGCCAAGTTTTGAACTCCGGATGCCTAGATTTACATCTCATCCTTGTCATTACCAACCACCCTCGCAATATTTACTTGGATGTGCATCCATAAATATTAACTCTAACAGCTCTACATGTAATGATAGACGGTCACATGAACACCTCCAAATTTTTTTGTTGTTGGAATACATATAATATTTTTTCTTTTATTTTAGTTTAGCCCTTCTTGAATACCCAACTCAAAAAAATTTTGAACACCCAACCAAAAATATTTAAATCCCACCCAAAAAATTCAATTCACAAATCAATGCAATGTAAACAACCCAGCTAATTAAAGTTGGAAAATAAGAGCATCTACATTGTAATAAGAAAATTGGTATGGATAAGCAAACTTAACAACAATGCTAAAAAAATATCTCACATTGTAATAAGCAAAGTTACAAGTCTATTAGCAAATAACCAAATTTCACAACCAAACTTAACAGTTTTTACCAAAAACCAAAACTCAATAATCAAACCCAATAACTAAATTCAAAACTAAAAAACTAAAAAACACCTCACATTAGAATCGTCTCATCGAGAAGAATAATTTGGTGTGGTCGGGTGCGTGATTAGAACTCGTTTGTAATTGGACATAGGTGCATTGTGTATTATGGGGGTTTTTTTTTTATAGGGATGCAAAAATAACCAATGTGGAGGTAAAGTTTGTTAAGTTTGATTATGAACTAAATGGATAATCAAATGCTGACGTGACACATTTTGATTATTGATTTTGATTATTTCCATTGCGGATGCTCTAAGCGAATGAATGATTGCTTGGTTACTCATATTGAGAGTGATGAATTATTTACCATTGATGAGTAATTATTCAGTGGTCTTGAGACACCGACATGTGGTACCCAAACACCTTTATCTGTTGCACATTTTCGTAGGATCCATACACTTAGTACTGAGCCCACAAAAAGGTGCAGTGGATAAAGATGTTGGGTGTCCCAAATTTTTTATAATTTGTACGGGTGTGCGTGCTTTATTCTAGCAGTTTAATTTATGTTTGCATGAAGGAGCTTTAATGCTCTTTTCCCCCATTTAATGAATACCAAATCCAAAGAGAAGAAAAAAGAAATGAATAATTAATGCACAAAATGGTGCCATACGTGTGAGGGGCAGTAGCCCCTGCCTTAACCGCAAGGGCAATAAGAACCCCGCGTCCGTCAAATAACCAAATAACCACAGCCTGAGACACAACTATCGTATTTATTTAATTGTTTAAGAAAATAGAAAAATAAACTGACTCTTTTTTTTGAGGAGAAGAATTATATTCATCATAAATCAAACAGTACATGCAAGAGAATCACCGGTCTCTTAAATACCACAAAGGACCGAAAAGAACTGAACAAAAATAAGAAAACTAATTAACCTGGTGAGCCGTCAGATCAGTTTAGAAATGAGCCCTCACATTGATTGAACATGTTCAGCTAGACTTGTTGGACTTTTCAATGGGTATAGTTCACTTCAATGAGCCGTACGTATTTATTTCGCTTTTGTTGGAATATACGCCCTCTGTCCCAATTTTTCCCACTTCGTTCTACTCCAACTTGATAGAAAATTTGTTTTATTTTTAATTGTTCATACTTTTTACATGCAATAAAGATTTTGTTTTATAGATCTCAATTAATTTTATTAACAAAATTTTTAAAAATTCACCTAAAACAAATATAGATTACAAGATATAATCAATTGAGAAATGCAAGTAAGTAATTTTAATTTCCTTTCTGTCCTCGTCCTTTTAATCTATGTAATTTTACAAAGATTAATAAAATTTTAAGCCGATAAAAAGAAATTTAGAAATGCAAGTACTCCGAAAATGAACTAAGAAATTGGGATGGATGAAGTTCTTCCTTATCTCTTTTTAAAAACAGTAATCCTAATATGGGGACCAATAACATTGACAAATTTAATGCAGCCATTACTATGAAATAACTGATGAGGTAGGTTTCTAATTTAATGGATAGCATTTTTTTTTAAATGACAGAGAAAATTTTATTAACCGGAGGTTTCTAATTTAGTGGGCAGCATTAACTATGATATTGTGCTTTTTATATCATTGTCTAATGAGACCTTCTATGGGTACACCATTCCATACAAATGATCAGAGTCGGTAAATTTATTTTAAAATAATTTTTTTACGGATTCTTATAAAAAATCAAATCAGTTAGATATTGGTAAGGTTTTGATCGACTCTTTGCTCAACTTACTAAATGTTGTACCCGTAGTCAGATTCTCAGAAGCTGTAGATTCTTAAAAATCAATTTTATAAAAAATTTTGACAAAATTCTAAACTGAATTTTAGAAGTTAAAATCGAAAAATATGTCAAAATATTTTTTCGTATGGCCGGGTTGTTACACATACCCCACGGCAAGATTAGATTGGTAGAATTGTTGGAATACCCAGCCCCCAAGTAAAATACTTGCATGGTGGGAGCCAAATTAACCTAACTTTACAGGGAAGGATGCACCCAAGTTTCATACGCCCGAAAACTCAGGATCATTTTTCAATGCAAAGTTGCAAACAACCGAAAGGTGCACTGCATTGTAATTATTCAGTACTCCCCTAGTACTCCCGGTGTATACTATCTCCTTCCACATTACATGTGAAACCTACATGTGTGTTTTGCGTGAGCCCCCATCTTAAGCGAGGGGAAGACAAGCATGCAATAATTTTCCCCTGCATTGTATGGAATTCGGTTGGATCATATTCTATAGACGTTAATTTTGATTGGAAAAGTCAAATGGAGTTGGGGGTATTGTTCTAGCCCAATAACTCTGTTGAATTATAAGAAAAAAAATATTGGAATTAATTTTGTCACTCCCCTTTTTTTGATGTCACTCTCCTTCTCTTACAAAACAAATCATCTAATAAGACACAAGGGAGAGTGATATTAACAAAAAAGGGAGTGGTAAAATCACTCCCCAAAAATAATCTAACAGCCATCTTTTATTAAAGAGTGTTTATTGTACTAGTTAGGAATCTAGCTATATCTCATTTCTGTCGCTATCTCTCTCCGCCCACTACCCGTATATCTAATTATTACCCTAATTTCTCTTTCCACTTATTATCCCAAAAATCAAACCCCAAAAAAACTCAAATTTGAATCCAAACAAGGCATAAGAGTTGGAATCATTCAGCTAAATAAGCCATTTGGCTTATTTTTTTTGTCCTTATACAGTTTTTTTCGCATTTGTTAGTTTTACATCGATTTTTTTGAAGATCATTGCTTTGTCATGACGAGAGGAATTTAAAAAGTAAAAAATTACGATCAAAATCTATTTTGTTTGAATAAAGACGAAAATAAACCAATGAGTCAATTTTTTCGTCTTCATTAAAAAAATGGATATTTTTTACTTTTTAAATTTCTTTTATTATGACAAAATAATAATCCTCAAAAAATCGACAAAAAACTAATAAATAAGAAAAAATTTAAATAAAAATAAAAAAATAAGCCAAATAACTTATTTAGCCATATGAGTCCGAAATATCAGGCAACCCCATTGCGGAGGTGTACTGGTGGCAGTTAAACCCCCTGGGCCCTAGCAGAGAAATGTATACACTAGCCGTACATTATTTTAAGTATGTTGCTAAAAGGAGTTATGACCACAGTTGAGAAAAATAAAAAATAAAAAGACAAGACTCTTGGCGAAAAAAGACTTTTGAATCCTCTCCGTGAGAGCATCCACACCTATGAAGCCAAATATACCAATGTCATTCTAATTTTGGGTAATGAAGAGTGTTATCTCGCCAGAAAAATGACAAGGGTGCTGCGTCCATGTTTTGCAATTGCCATTGCCACGTATTGCACCCCATCAATCGGACAAATTCACCAAATGGCATTTTATGGGTTTTGCACCCATTTTGGGGGGAAAAAAAAAAAACTTGCCATGAGCATCTATATCTTGCCATATGAGCTAGACAAAATCATATTTTAGCTAATCACGTTCTTGCTTGAGTCGGAATTGGTACGACAGTATAGTGCACGAACTCCACTATGAATATCGATCGAGAATGCACCGATAGCTTATAGATTGGCTTATGGGGCCCACTCTAGGGTCACATAATTATCTGAGCCATTCATTGGTGTGAAAATAAATTTTCCCGTGTATATGAAAAAAATGAATGGTTCAGATAGCAATGTGAATATGAACCGTCCATTTCTTATTCGTGTACACTTTCATGGATATTTTTCCTATGCGTACCGTATCAGTCCTCTATCATATTATCTGCAACCTAGCTATATATAAATCACAAAAGCATCCCACAAAATAACCAAGATCGATCAACTCCCAAAACACCCACGGCCATGGAGTTCCTCTTTCCACACACGAGCACTGTCATGGCCGGACTTCTTCCTCTACTTGTACTTCTCTACTATTTCATAGGGAAATCCATAACTCCAAAACGTATTCCACCACCGGAAGCCGGCGGTGCTTGGCCTATAATAGGCCACCTCCACCACCTAACGTCCTCCGATCAGCTCCCCCACGCATACTTGGGAGCCATGGCCGATAAATACGGACCCATTTTCACCATCCGGGTCGGGTTGAAACGAGCCGTGGTGGTGAGTAATTGGGAAACAGCCAAGGAGTGTTTCACTACGCATGACACGGTTGTCACATCACGGCCGAAGTTTATATCGGCCGATCATCTCAGCTACGACGAGGCCATGTTCAGCTTCTCTCCCTATGGTGCTTATTGGCGTGAATTACGCAAGATAATCTCGGTCGAGTTGCTCGGGAGCCGCCGGGTTAGGTTGCTCGAGCACGTCCGAGTTTCTGAAACGGAGGACTCTATAAAAGAGCTTCATAAGCTTTCGGCAGAGGCCAAAACCAACTCTGGGTACGCATTATTCGTAAACTGTATAAAGCAAATTATTATTATTTTATTGAATTTAGACTGCATTCTTTGTGGTTTTTAACATTTTAGTTGGGTGTATTTAGTATTATAGTTAAATATTTATAGCAACGTTGTTCTTCACTTTATTGACGGAATTGTATTTTTAGAAGGAAGTCTCAAATATTATTAAGTGATTTCTCATTCAATTTCATACCAATTATGGATTTCAGGAATTTCCCATTTTATTCACGTGCAGCCAGTGGCGACTAGGAATTTATAAGTTTGGTGTCATTTACAAATTAAAAGTTGAGATGTTTTCTTTTAGTCAAAGAGCAGCATTAAATAAATTTCCATTACGTCTGACTGCTAGTGAGGGCAAACCAAGTTTTTAAATATAGGTTGTTATGTAGCGCATCGGCCTATATTGCACTGGTTTGCTCAGTGAGATTGAAAAATCGCATGTACGTATCCCTTGGTTTCCGTTGCATGATAACGGATTGTTAATTTATGACTCACGGATTGGTTCACAACAGCATGACCGAAACTCAACCGCTAAGGCTGATTTAAGCACTTTCAAAAGTTTCTTATGTCATAAAAAAATTATTTTAAAATTTACTATCGCTACAACTGATTCTTGCTATGTATTAATATTTACTCCTTATAGTACCGTTACACTGTGAACGATACCATTACGCACCCGATTCTACTATTTATAAAAGAAAAGATGTTTAGCCACTATGGATGGAAAAGCTTCTTTAGTTTTCTTTTATCTGTATATGTGTGTTTCTCAAAGTATGAATATAAAGTCACTATTTTTCTTGCATGTAGAATATTATTTCTCAGATTTCATGCATGAATTTTAAACTACAGTCTACTCCTATGTGGGAGGAAAACTAAAAAATAAAAAACAATGTGAATATGTGGGATTCTAAGTCGCAGCCTCCCATCTGTCTAAATCCTAGCTCTGTCTCTATTTCGTGTCACCATATGTGTCATGGGTTCATTTTTATCCTCTTATCTGCTTAACAGGTATGTCTTGGTGGAGATGAAGAAGTGGTTTGCTGACTTGACCATGAATGTGCTGGTCAGAATGGTTGCCGGAAAAAGGTACTTCGGTGTTGCTGCCGACGGTGATGAGGAGGAGGGGAGGCGTTGCCAGAAGGCATTTAGGAACTTCTTTCACTATGTAGGACTATTTCTGCCGGCGGATGCCATTCCTTTTTTGCGTTGGTTAGACTTGGGGGGACACGAAAAGGCGATGAAAGAAACATTCAAGGAAATGGATCGAGTAATTTCCGGGTGGCTGGAGGAACATCGTCGGAGGAGAGAACCGGGAGGTGGTTATATGGGTGATCAAGACTTCATGGACATCATGCTTTCAACTCTTGACGGGACTAATCTCGCTGGTTACGATGCGGACACCGTCAACAAAGCTACATGCTTGGTACGTATAATAAATGTAATGCTTTTTCTTTTTAGCGTATCTATTTGCACATGTAAGCATGCAAAACCTTTAGAACTTTTTGCAATCTGCACCAAGTTTTCAAAAATCATTTACGGATTATTGATTCGTCTCGTCAATATGAACTAATAATTCTCAAAAGTTTGACATAAAACTAATAAATATTACAAAAAAGATTGAATATGGACAAAAAGCCAAAAAAATCTCCAAAACCATTAGGAGATCAATGCCTACAAACCGATGTAGTGAAATCCATGCATTTTTATAACCACTCGATCGATTCAGTAGCTAAATGATCCAAGTGCTTTTGGCTTTACAATTTACAGCAAGTGATCATGGCAGGAGCCGACACCACTTCAGTGATGTTGACGTGGGTACTCTCACTCTTACTGAACAACCGCCAAGTTTTAAAAAAGGTACAAGAAGAATTGGATCTCTACGTTGGCAAGGAAAGACAAGTAGATGAATCGGATATCACCAAACTTTTCTATCTCCAAGCCGTAGTCAAAGAAGCACTACGCTTATGCCCAGCAGGGCCCCTAGCCGGCCAAAGGGAATTCGCAGAAGATTGCTCAATAAGTGGCTACCATATCCCCAAAGGAACACAGCTGATCCCAAACTTGTGGAAGATCCATCGTGACCCAATGAAGTGGGATGATCCGTCAATGTTTCGACCCGAGAGGTTCCTTATGGCGCAAAAGGATGTTGATGTGAGGGGAAAACATTTTGAATTGATCCCGTTTGGAGCAGGTAGAAGAATGTGCCCTGGTATCGCGTTAGGTGTTCAGATGTTGCACTTTGTGCTGGCTAGGTTACTCCAGGAGTTTGAGCTCTCAACGCCAAACGATGCTCTAGTTGACATGACTGGGAGCGCAGGATTAACAAATGCTAAAGCCACTCCTCTTGAAGTACTTGTTGCACCTCGTTTAGCTCCTAGACTTTATCAATAGTTAAGGCGATGCAGGTTAATCTTTTAATTATTCTAGAAATGTAGGAGTTTTAGTTTATCATTTTGAAATTAGTATTCTATTAATTAAGAACTAGTATATTTGATTTCAATAATATCTTGTTGTGAGCCTTTGAGTTAGGGAAGCATGTATCTTGTAGTGATTAGTTTATCAATTATAGTTTATTTAGTTTACTTTTAATACTTGGTTGGTCAAGAAGAATACTCCCTCCGTCCCTTTTTTTGTGTCCAGTATTTCATTTTGGGCTGTCCCTTAATAAGTGTCCATTTTGTAAAGTTAGGGGGGTAAAAGTTGGTATATTGTCTATTTTGTCCCTAAAAGTAGATTTTATTTTGAAAAGTTAGTGAGTAAAAGTGTAATGATGATGGGTAAGTCGGAAAAGTGGAAAAAAAAGTTGATGTGAAAGGTGTAATGATGATGCCTTTTTAATAAGTTGGAGTTACGAAGCAGGACACTTAAAAAAGGACGGATGGAGTAGTTTTTTTCTAATTTTATTGTTTTCTTTTTATTTATATCCTTGTGGGCAAATCTTACTTGTTTTTCTATCATAACCACCTCTGGTGTTTGCCCGTATGCTCATAGTGACTAGCATAACATTTTAATACATCTATTTTGATAAGACTTGCAATCTTTGCAAATATTACCTTTTTCACAATTAAGTAGCTTTGGTATGATATTTGTTCATTTGGGGGACTCAAATTCCCTAGGCACGGTTTGTAATTATAAACTTTCTCTATCCATCTCTCTTCACTCATGACTCTAAAAAAATCTTCCAAAAAATCCCCAAACAAACGAAGCCAGTTTATAATTATTAGCCAAATCCATAGTTTTAATTAGCTCTCTGGGCCGGCCAATTATCTATTGACTAACATACGGACTTATATTTGATTTTGCAGGCCTTTACAGTACCTTTTTCTCCGTGGCCTGTATTTGGCCTCTTCTCGATGTACCATTTGTCGAGTTCTTAAATAAAATTTTGTTCTCTATAAAAAAAAAAAGAAAGGACTGATATTTGATTTTGATTGCATATCTCAGGATTGATATCTCGATTATATTCATATCATACGTCAACTCTACTTTTGTTTTTATCATGTCTAAATCTTTTTCTTCTTTTTTAATCAACTAAGGGGTGTTCCGGATGCGCAGTAAAAAAAAACTTTTAGAAAAAGAAGGTTTTTCAAGCTCAAATATAATGAAAATAAAAATAATTTTTTAATTTTTTTTGCACCGTTTAAAAGATCTCGATGAAATCCATCAAACAAGATTTATATTGGTAGGAAAATTATTTGCGTAAACACATGATTTTTGAGCTTGAAAAACCTTCCTTTTCTAAAATTACTTTTTACTATTGATCTGGAACTCCACCTAAGAACTCCATTGTTGTAATTTGCTCTATGGGCCGGCCAACGATCATGAGACACCCCCTCTATCAAACTTTATCTCTAATTACACACCCCTCATCTAAAAAATGTCGGATTTTTTTTATCAGCAAAGAAAGGTTCCCGTATTATTAAAAAATAATACAAAACAGAAAACTTGTATTAGATTAGGGCTGTTTAGTGATAAAGCATGATAGAAAGGGCGGTGCATGTCATCCTTTTCTTTTTCAACATCTAGGATTGATATATCTTGAATGAGATTAAATTCTTTACACCGTTTGTACAAACATTTATTTTTTTCAAATGAATTATATTGCCCTACGTCATCATGTTCAAATAATTGAGAACACAGTTTTGATGACGTGGCGCAATATAATTGATTTGGAGAAAACAAATGTTTATACCAGTGGTGTAAAGAATTTAATTTCATCTTGAATTCTTGATTGTATCCGTATCACGTGTACAATATACATTTTTAAATAAAAAAAATGAATTCAATTTTTTCCTTCCAGTGCCAATTATCATTAGCAAAAAGAAAATGGAGTACTAAAATTATTTTTATTTGATTAGAACAATTTTTTGAAGTGATTTAATTTGTTTCTATTGTGCTCTTGGCATGAGGATATGATTTCTCTTGAGCTGTCTTGGAATGAAAATATGATCCAAAAGCCATCTAAAATCCAATTTCTCAAGAATCAGATTTAGAACCATTTTCGGCTTCCAAAAATCTCTAGAATCGCAAAAATCTGTCACAATAATTTTGAGCAAAACGTACAATAACTTTTTAAAAGCTAAAATCTCAAAATTAAATTATTTTTTTTTGGGCGGATCCACACTAGTCTTTCAACACAATTCAATTTGTACTTATTTAATTATTTTAGCCGACAGTGAACAAGGATGCAACTTTTTCTAGCATTTTGGTAGAGCGTCGTCATTTTTTGTTTTGCATATAGAGTATGATTCTTTTCGGGTTCACGAAAATTTGAAAAAGAGAATTAATTAAATTAACTACTACTAAGTAGTAAGATGGGAAATCAGATTTTGTTGAATTCTAATAAAATTTTGTTGCTTATAAAAAAAAGATGGGAAATCAGACATCATTAAAAAAGAAAAGACAAAGTGGCAGATGTAGAAAAAACAATTGATTCAGCATTGATGGCATAAACCTAATTGTCTTTCTTTAACAATAAATAAAATTGTGCACGGTTGTATAGATCTCGGTCAAATTTATATATTTCGAATCTTCTGATTGTACAATTAGTCTCCTTCACTTCAAACTGTTGTACCATAGGTTTTCCCAGAACCGGGCACTCTCCAGTCTCCAATGCTAATTGAATAAAGATAAGACCAGAGTAGAGGCCAGCCGATTTCATGAATGCTTGTATTAGGGAGAGAACCAGCATCATTGAAAGAATTAGATCGAATACATCCAACCAAAGCTGGAAAGCATAGCGAATCCAATCATGCGCTAATGCAACAAAACCATATTCCATCCGTCCCGAATGCAAAAATAAAGAAAATATGCATTTTACAAAATTGAACTTTACGAGAACTAATTTTGTCACATCAACTCAAGAGTGAAAGACGAAATTAAAGGAGAATCGCATAGGATTTTTTATTTTTTTTTGGAACAACAATCTCTCACCAACTTGAGTCGTGGATATCGCGGTACTTACGCTGCGACAGGATCACAACAGAAATGTTTTTCAACTTTTCGAAGTATAAAATGACACGGAGGGAGTACCATATCCATTACCAAACCAACATGGCAACATTATTCCAACAGCTTGCTTCAAGCCAGCATGGAATTCTTCTTCCCACACATCAACACTGCCATAGCCGGACTCATCCCTCGATCTACTTGTGGTTCTCTACTATGTAGTAGTACATAGTAGATCTAAAACTTCGAAAAGTATTCCACCACCGGAAGCTGGCGGTGCATGGCCTATAATAGGCCACCTCCACCTCCGAGGAACTTCTGATCAGCTCCCCCACACAACCTTAGGAGCCATGACGGATAAATACGGACCCATTTTCGCTCTCCGGTTCGGGATGCACCGAGCCGTGGTGGTGAGTAACTCAAAAATAGCCAAGGAATGTTTTACTAGGTACGGTAAGGCTCTCTTGTCGCAGCCGAAACTTCTAGCCAGCTATCATCTGGGCTACAACTACGCCAAGTTCGGCTTCTCTCCGTGTGCAGGAACGTACTGGCGTGAATTACGCAAGATAGTCTCGACCAATCTACTGGGGAGCCGTCAGCTTGGGTTGCTCGAGCAGGTGCGAGTCTCTGAACTAAGACCTCTATGAAAAAGCTTCACAAGCAGTGGACAAAGAGAAATCAGCTCAAGGTATTATTAATAACTTTTGCAAAAATCAGCTCGAATTTTTCTTGCCAAATTTGTATTATTTTTTGTTCTCATTTTGCACACCGAACAAATATTATGGGACGGAGGTAGTATATAGTTTAGCTTAGCCATGGCTTAGTTATCGTTGTCTGTTGAGTATGTCTCATTTGTTGGCTGTTTGACCTTTAATGGTAATTTATTTGGTTATGGTGCTTGTTTGTTGGAATTTTCCAAGGTTATTCCCTCGATCCTTTTGGCTGGTTTCTTCATACAATTTCACTTTCAAAAATACAGAAAGAAAGGCCAAATTGAATCTTCCTGGTACTTCCTCATACATGCTCTTGTGTTATGTCAGCTTTTCCAGTGCCGGCCATGAGCAATGTTGGGTCGAGACCGACTCCGATCCACACCTCTACGCACACAAACACACGCGCACAAGAGATTGAGAGAAAATCACTCTATATATAACTCATATATATACAAAGCTACAAAAGCTCTCCGGAAATCACAACCAGTTCCACTCCAGGGAGCCGGTTGTGGCTCCCCGCACTCTCGCTCACATGGCTGCACCACTCTATCTCACCTCTCTCTGCTCTCTCATACATATAGGCAGAAAAAGGACAAAAGGAAACAAGGAAGCATGGGGAGAAACCCAACAAGCAAAAGGCCAACATGGCGATCGACTCCCAAAATTTCACTGAAATGGGGGGCTCCAAAAAATTTTGTAGTATTAAGTAAATATTACTCTGTAGAATTATATTCATTCAAAATGAGCATGTCGATTTAATGAAAATTGATTATACAAGCACAATTACTTTTGCTAATTTTGCCTGAGGCCCCAAAATGTCCGGCTGAGTTTTTCCCCATAATGTTTCTAGCAGACATGTCTTGGTAGAGATGAAGCAGTGGTTTGCTGACTTGACCATGAACGTGATGGTCAAAATAGTCGTCGGGAAGAGGTACTTTGGCGTAGATGCTGACGGCGATGGAAAGGAGGGGTGGCGATTCCAGAAGGTGTTCAAGGACTTCTTTTACTTCATGGGGTTGTTTCTAGGTGGCGACGCCATTCCTTTTCTGCAATGGTTGGACTTAGGCAGACACGAAACGGCCATGAAAGCATTGAAGGAAATGAATAGCTTGATTTCCGAGTTTTTGGAGGAACATTGTCGGAGGAGAGAACCTGGCGGAGGTTATAATGGTGATAAAGACTTTATGGACTCCGTGCTTTCAACTCTTCAAGGAAGGGATTTTGCTGATTTTGACGCAGAAACCATCAACAAAGCTACATGCTTGGTGTGTATTGTTTTTTAGCAAAGCTAGCTACCAACAAAACTCCAACATAACTTTGTTCAGAGTTGTTCGATGCACATGAATATACATGCATTGAACAATTCTGAACGCAGTTCTGTTTCAAATTGCGTTTTTAAATTATATTTCACTCTGTGTTATTTTTTCATTATTGTGTGGCCACACCTCTCGTCACTACTTTGTACATGTTTGTGTTCAAATTTAGTGCATCTGATTTGTTGAAGTTAATAATATAAGAACAAAACCAATCACAAAAATGGAATTTTAAGTTCATTTAGTAAAGAATTGAATTTCCCAAGTGTTGTTGGCTTTATAATTTGCAGAATATGATCGGCGGGGGAGGTGACACCCCTTCAGTGATGCTGACGTGGGTGCTCTCACTCCTTATGAACAACCGCCACGTGTTAAAGAAGGCGCAAGAAGAGCTGGACCTCCACGTTGGCAAGGAAAGGCAAGTTGAAGTATCAGACATCAACAAGCTATTCTACCTCCAAGCCATAATCAAGGAGACGCTACTCTTGTATCCGGGTCAATTATCCGGCCCGAGAGAATTCACTGAAGATTGTACAACTAATGGCTACTATATCCCCAAAGGCACACAGTTTATTCTAAATCTGTGGAAGATCCAGATCTAGAGGGGCCCGAAGATATGGGTGGACCCATTGGAGTTCAGGCCAGAGAGGTTCCTCACGACCCGCAAACATGTACGCAGACCCGGCCCTAACATTCTCGGGGCTTTTGGCGGTGTTTGAAAATGGGGCCTCTCATTTTTTTTTTCTATATAAATTATTTGTTTGCTAGGGAAAACAAGACAGACTTGTGGTTTATTGGTTAATGTTTGAACTCTCTTTTAACACCTTGGGTCTCGAGTTTGAACCTCACAAGCATCTATTTATAACCATTTTTGGACGAGTTCCAAAACTGTCAAGGCGTTAAAATATGAGCCATGGCCGGGAATCAAACTCCCGAGCACACGCTCAATGCACGCAACACTTACCACTGTGATACAGTAATCTAGTTGAAAAATTGTTGGCATGTATAATATTTAATACATCTTGATATTTGGGGCCTAATTATTAAACCCAAAACGGGAGGCCCTAGGCAGTCGCCTAGTAGGGCCGGCCCTACATGTACGGGCTGCATTTTGACCTGTTCCCTTTTGGAGCGGGTAGAAGGGCGTGCCCTGGGATTGAGTACGGCATCCAAATGTTGAACTTTGTGCTTGCTACGTTCCCCAAGGGGACAGCAGCCCCCCGCTTCCGTTACTCCATGGGTTTGAGATTTCGACGTAGGACAACGTGCTGGTTGACATGACTGAGAGCGCTGGACTAACGAATATGAAAGCCACTCCCCTTGAAGTACTGGTTGCACATCGTTTGGCTCCTACTCATTATGAATAGTTGAAGTGAGTACAATAAAATAAGGTACAATAAAGTACCTGGCAATATGGTGATATTGAATGGATGGTCGCCATAGATTTATATATGCTCAAATTAAATAAGTATTTTGTAATGCCAATTTTACCAAATTTGAATTGTTCAATAACGGACAATTTCCTAGTTCTCACGACTTGAGAGTGATCACTGATGGACTAAAACCTTTCTAAGCAACTCCTCAGTCTCCTCTTGAAGTTATTGTTGCAACTCGTTAATTTGACTCCGACTCTCTATCAATAATTCAAGTTTAAAAAACATGGTAACCACCAAAAAAAACCAGAAACAAAATACTTTTTGAAAACGAACTCAATTCCATCTGGGCTATCTATTTCGGCAATAGACGGCTCAAATTTCTTCTCAGTCGAACATATCTCAATCGTCCATCTGTTCATTGTCGAGATAAAATCTGAGCCGTCCATTGTCAAAATTATTGTCAAAATTGAAAGGCTCTAGCTAATGGAGACAACACCCAACATGGTCCCCGGACCAACAGAAAATTTACTCTTCCCTTTTTCGAAATAATTCAAACAGCTAAATGGAGAGCAATTGAAGAACTTACTACATATGGTAAGTACGATTGTGGGTGACATGTTACTCTTGCCAACCCCTGTCTTTCGGGTTGTTAGTAGCATATAATGATGGCGTACTTAATTGAGAGAGAAAAAATATTTTTTTGTAATGATAATGTATTTAATTGAGAGAGATAAAATTTGGTTATTGCAAAAGATTGTTAGTTTTGATTATTCAAAAGTCAAAATTTAATAAATTGTTAAGATGTTGCTAAGTTTAGTTATTCTAATATGAACACTTTTTAAATAAATATTATTAATCTTGGTAACATTTTGATTTTAATAATAGCATGACTGTATCGCCAAAGACCAATTATCAAACTCTGCAAAAAGAAGGTATCACTAACACTTGATGGGTCCCAAGATGATTTAAGCAAGATCTGAAAAGTTCTCGGCTATGTTCGTTTGTTGGTTTTGGCAAAAAATTTTGAAATATTTTCAGAAACTTGACTTTGAACTTCTCTCAAAAAATTTGTTCGTTTCAAAATTCTGGAGCAATTATAAAACTAAATTTCTGAGATGCTGTTTGGTTGATTTTTTTTAATTTTTCAAAAGTTGTTTATATTTTTTATTTTTTGCAAAAATTTCGGCTAAAAGCCATTTCATTAAAATTAAAAAGGGGAAAAAAAGAGTACTTGGCACAATCAAATTCAAAAGGGGAAAAAAATATGACAATAAAAAATAACAGTACATATTTTTTTTCCCCTAAAACAACAGCAAGAACATTGACCAAAGTGGCTACATTGACCAAAGTTGTAACCATCTTGACAGAATAATTAATTTGACAGCATACCATTTTGATAGAAAACAACAACAAGAACAGTAGTAGCAGAAGTAGCAGCATGTGCATAAAAGGTAGCAAAAACAGTAACAGTTTCGAAGTAGCAGCAGCTGCTTGATGCCTGCCCGAAGTAGCAGCAGAAAACTGCATAATAAGGCAGCAAAACAACAGGAAAACATCTTGACATAATCTGCTCGAGGTATCTACAAGCAATCTAGCATTAGTAATCAGCAAAAACCCCTACTGGATTGTCTTAAGCAGAGGACCTGTATATGATCTTGGCATCCCACATCCGAATGCCCAAATATCAAATAAAATCAGCTACATATTCATTGCATAAAGAAAGCAAATCAATTCCATAGTCCCAACGATTCAACATAAGCAAATTCAAATCCTGGTTTTAAAGCTATTACAACATTACTACAACAGAACCATTCATAAACACTAAACACCAGCAAATATTAGTACCATTACATACCCCGAACGAAAGTGTCTTCGAAAAAACAAACAACCTACTAAATTAGAAATGCCATTACTGCTCCAGGTGAGAAACAAAGGGACTGATGCTCCACATACACCTTCCATGCATCATAGGACCTTGTTCCATGGGCTTTTCCAACAAAAACAACATAATAGGAACTTTTTCCAGCCATGCCTAGAAAAAAATTATTTTGTTAACATTAATTCTTAACCTTAATAAGGCAGAACTGAAAAACAAAAAAGGAGGGCAGAGGGGGTTAATTAAGAGCAAAAAGATAGATATCCAGCATACTAACCTACCAATTGTGTGCATTCCATAATTGAGTCGCAATTTCATCACGCCTATTGGCCATTTGCTGTAAACCGCCACGGGACATGTTTACGACTTCAATATCTCCACCATCCTCTTCCTCATCGTCATCATCATCCGAAGAATCAAAATACAAGTCTCTTTGACGCTGGATTATGATCCAGTTGTGAACAACACAACAAGCTGTCACAATTGAAGGTTGCCTCACTGGCTTGTACGAGGGCATACTTTTAAGGATCGGGAATCGTCTCTTCAATACGCCAAAACTTCTTTCAATAACATTTCTCAACGACGAGTGTCTATGATTGAATAACTCCCTATGGGAGTTGTAGACAGGATTGGGACCATTGTATTGATTCAAATGATACCTTTCGCCACGATATGGAGCTAGGTACCCAGGCATGTTGGTGTATCCAGAATCCACCACATAATATTTGTCTAAACGTAAGTAAATTTAGTGAGACATACATGCGCGTACAATAATCTACTATAACAAAATAACATGAAAGTGTAGTACTTACTGATCGGTGGGTGCGGAAAGTTAAGATTAGGATTTGTAACCGCAGCTAAGAACACCCGTGAATCATGGGCACTACCTTCCCAACCAGGATAAACAAATGTGAATTTCATGTCAAATGAACATGCTGCCATCACATTTTGAGTTTTGGTAGCCTTCCTTCCACGATATGCTGTTTCTTGTGTGGTAGGCACCCAAGCTTCGATGTGTGTCCCATCTATGGCACCGATACAGTCCTGTAACAGTTGACATAATTACAAAGGTGTCGTATAGGAATTCATGTATTTAACTACTATTGGACCGTACAATTACCTTAAACCACGGATAGAATCTTTGATCATTGATAATTTCAGGAGGGGTAACATTCAAATAAGGCGGTCGAATTATGAATGGAGCTAACGTACAAAGGGCACGCCTCATGTACTTGAAGTGTCGGCATATGGTGTCTGTGGAACGTTGGAAACGATCTGCAACAGTTCTATGCCTTCCGCTTTGCCCACAAATGTATAAGAATATGGCTAATGACTCTTCCACAGATAAATGCATATGATCCCAGTTAAGGTTGCCTCTAAGTACCAACTCAGCAACCAATGACCTAAACGTTGGGGCATCTACACGCAAGACATCGTGTATGGTATCTTGATGCCCATTCAATAAATGTGTTACATATTCTTGCCCAGTGAAGGGGCATTGCGTTGTGGTTGCCTTTCGTCGTCCGAAGACGAAAGCATGTCCATTATCATCATGTCATCACCATCACTACTACTACTTCCCTGCTCATATTGGTATTGCCATGATGCACCATGTGATGACGACATACCAGTGGATTCTTTACGAGTACAACCTAAGTTTTCCAACAAAACTGCAGGCTAAAAATAGGACCACAAAAACTTTCCTGATCAAGAATCAAAACTGAAACATGTTTCCAAAAAATGAAAGTTAAGTATAACATCAGGTGAAAGACTTTTTATGAAGGCTTACAAGAATATAAAATGGTAAATGGAAAAAGTTTCTATCATCTGTCACATATTTCACTATGGTAGAATACATGTATATACTTATGGAAGCAGCCTTGACCCTGAAATCATACATTATTCCATCTCCAATCAAATTAGGAGACTTGGGACTGCCTTAACCACCATGCTTTTTCTCTCTTGATTATTCTTTTTCTCTCTTGACGATAAAAAAATCATAGCAGTCCAGTCAAGATATCCTTCCTAGTGTAACTCATACACTCACATGGGCCAGCATACAGATTTAAAAATTTTATTTTTTGATAAGCATCAGATGGGTCAGAGTAATGTCTGCACCTATTAGTATTCAACACTTGAAATACTGAGCTTATAATTATGCAACTGAAATTTAATATGCAGTTTCTCTTACTTGGTGAGTCATGTGAGCCATTTAACTACATCAGGTGAATTCAAAGTCTATAGCTCAGTTTCTTTGATAATGCACATTTTAATCAAGTTTGGACAATAGACAAAAACTGAAACTGAATACAATGCTAATTATTTGCCTCTCTCAGGATTTTACAAATATGACAAGGGATATCCATTTTTCACACAAAAAAGAAGCATTCAACACACAAGTACTAGTAGAGCATTAATAACCAACTGGAATTCATCAATTCATACGAGGAAGAAATGACAAAATCACCATGCTATTGGCATTTTCCTACAACAAGAAAGCGACTGACCTAACCACTTCTTTGAATGAAAAGGGACTAACATAGTTTGTGGCATCCTTCTTACTACCTAAAACATAAAAACTGGATAATAGCACAAACAAAGAGGCAAACATACGAAGCCTACAACAGACGACATCCAACTACAACTTAAAACAACAACCAACAAAAACTTCAACCTACAACAAACTTCCAACTGGTACACAAGACTTCCAACTGCCTAGTCAAGCAACAACCACTACTCAAGGGTTTCGACCCAAAAGCGCCTCATGTCGGGATCCAATTGAACAAATGATTTCCTAAGTTGTAGGTTCTCGGCAAGCCTGTTGAAAGCCTTAAGAAACTGAGTTGGTTCGACAAACGGCTTGAATGAGTTTAGTATCTCAATGGCCGAAGGTTCGGACTTTGGATCAACTTGTTCAGTGTTTTGGATCTTAACAGTTTGGTACCACTCTCCTTTAGCTTTCTGACAGAATGCTATTTGCTCATATGCATGCTCCTTCCTAACCATCTTGTTAGGATGACTCCTACCACAACTTTGCCCATCATCTGACTTTCTTTTTGCCCTTAGAACCTGAAGAGGTATCACCTTGCAGCCCTTTCCCTTTCCTCATCTTATGCATGAGTGCCTCCATCTCATCCTCATCATCCGTTGTTATGGGCCCTACAGTTGAATCTGGCGCATATGCACTAGTCGCCATAGTGTTGCCCAACAATTCAGCAAGAAGGTCATAATGTTCAAGTCCTTTGGTTCGGAAAGGCTTAGCATCAGGGTGTGCCTATAAGTTGAGAAATCAAAAGGGCCTAAAGTTAAAAAACAGATTGTAGAATTTGAAAATTTGTTGTTGATTGGGTTGCCTAATGTGAAGGTACCTGAAGGTAAAGTTGCCAATCAGTGTCTGACATTGTGACTGTTCCAGTAGCCTCATCCCATCCTAGCCCTGTTTGCTTGACTTTTAGTGCCACAAATGCCTTATATGCCTTTTCAAACGCGCAAATTTGCCCTGTAATTTTTTCGTAGTATATCCCCTCCTCCTCAACCTCACTGTCATCTCTCCCTCAATGGATGTCCACTGCCTAGCCGTAAAGTTTCTATCTTTCTTGCTACTAGTTTGTCCCTCTTTCTTCACCTCATCAAGCATTATATTTATGAAAGTCTCCACAGTGGAGTACCCCCACATTCCAATATCCGACAAATCATCAGCCATTCTACCCTAGTTCAAGCAACAAAAGGGTATACAAAACATGACACATTAGTTACCACTAAGATTCTCTATAGTCTAGTTTGAAGCAAAATAGAAAAAGGTCTCCCCTACTACTGTTTTGCCACACAGTAATGAAAGAGAGTAATAAAAATAGTGTTGACTTCTTTTTAAAAAAGGTGGAGGTCCATTTTGATTTTAGCGGATCCAAAACTAATAACATATTCCACATATCACTTTAACCTTGGCTTGACCTTAAACCTTAAAATAGATGACATAGATAATTTCCAATAATGTAAAAAGCACAAAAAAAAAAAAATCGAAAGCACACAACAGACACTTATTCCGAGTTAACAAGTAAGAGTCATACAGTTAACAAGTAAGAGTCATATACCACTGGTATGCTATTCTCTCCAGTGCACGACTGTTCTGAAGGGACGGGAGAAGATGAATGCTTCTCCTTCTTGACTGAAACCTGACTTGGAACTTGTCTTGGAGGCGTCTTTGGAGAAAAAATTTGGGCTACATAGAAACAAGCAAGGGCATTAAAGTCAGAAATTGGTTAGAGTTTTCACGTCTGTTTAGAAGGTGGTTAGTGATTAGTTAGTGGTGTTGTGGTGATTAGTCAGTTATGAGTTTGGCCGTTTGACCCAAAAAAATTAAAAAAAAACAACAACTGAGTTTGGTGTATTTTCATATATAGCTTGTAATCGGATCTGGAACAGAACAAGGAAAACAGAATACGAAACTCAAGATTCTCTCTCTCTCTGAATTGATTGATTCTTGAATGTTAGGGTTTTTCAATATCAGAAGAAATTATTCATAGTTTCAAATCAGAAAACACTTTTACAAATTGTTCAAGTTTATAAATTAAAATCAAACTACCACATGCATTGTCAATTGAATACCTCTAGCTTTTCGAATTTTCGTCTGTCGGAGAACCCATCTTCCGCATCTCACAACGTTTGCCCCAACCTTCTCTATGGTGTTCTTCTTCGATCGCTTATGCCTTTTACGAGCACGGATTGGGGCCATTTTGTAGAGAAAGGGGCTTGTTTGCTTGAAGATAAAGAAGACCTGGTATAGGTATGAGATTTGCAAATCTACTTGAATGATGGGTGTGACTAATTGTATAGAGAGCTTTATGCAGAGAGAAGACAAGGTTGAGATCTATGCGAGTGGTTGAGTGTTAAAGAGATGGCTTCTTCGGCACAGTTACAGATGAGTAAAGTCGGTGGGTGAGAGAGAGAGAGAGATGCGTGAGATTTGGTCTGCATCCTCTGCAGAAATTGAAGAGAAAAGAGGTTGAATATAGGGTTTGGTTGCTGTATGATAGGCGCGCAATATTATAGGTATGAGCGCCTAAGTAGGGCGAATTAGCGCATTAGAGGCGCGTTTTATTTCATTTTCCATTTGATGCTGTGCTTTGTCTTTGTTTTGTGTTTTTATTATTTTCACGGTAATAAGGCGGATTTAGCACCAAGGTTGGAATGAGTGGCCTCGAGGCCGGTTCGTACGTTGTCGGGGTGTCAAAGCGGAGGTTGCTCAAGCTTGTTTTCAAGAAATTTGGACAAAAATAGCAATAAAAGAAAGTTTGGGGTTCAAATGCGAAATGATTCAAAATTGAATCATTCATTTGTTATTTCATGAAGTTCAAAGGTCTTTTGTGTGATTAATGTTTTCAATACCTATTTAAAAGGATTAACCTACTGTTGAAGGCGGCAGCCGTGAAAAAAAAAGAAAAGGTTACAGACGAAGGCTGCGTGGAAAAGAATAAAGAACGTGGACTGCCGATTCGTTTTTCTGATGAGTTTTTATTTCTTTTCAAGTTTTTGATACTTTGTTTAATTATTCGTACTCCGGTAACTCTTTCTAATTTCTGTTCTTAATAAAAGTTGTTCATCTATTTTTGTTTGTTTTGGATCTGTTATTTATTTTCTGTATTGTGTAATAGAAGCATGTTGCAATTTAGGGTTTCTTTTCCTTATTGCTTAATAATGAGTAAGTAATCGTATGGGTAGGGTCGCGGGGTGATTAGCACACCGTGGCCAGTTCGTACACTGTTCCTATTTTCAAGTAATGAAAAAGATAATTTTAGATTGGTAAAATACTTTCCGTAGACGAATTCGGGCATTGTCGGAGCCCATGTGAACAGGAGAATGGGGGTCCAAAACTCATTCTCCGCTGCGCATGGGTAAACGGCGACCATTAGGATTCGCATCTTTCGGGGTATCTTTTCCTCACTAAAATCAAACGTTTTAAGAATACTGAATGGAGCAGGTTAATCCGGGCTGGTTGCGAGTGCTATGAATCCTACGATCATACCTTCCTTTTAATTTTCTGAAAAGTACAATCAATTTCTAGTTTTTAGTTAATCTCTCAATCAAAACAACAAAGGGTGGCTACCTAAGAGCCCATTTAAATTATAACAACCCGAATTTTTAGTCAGCACACATCACCGTCTCTGTGGATTCGACTCCGGACTTACCGGATATTGTGCTGCGTCGGTCTCCACCTACGCTTGGGGCAACCCATTATTTTAGGTCTAGGAATCCGTCAAGCATTTTTGGCGCCGTTATCGGGGACGGTAACGTGTGTTAAAGAATTCGGGTAGTTAGTTTTATTTTTGTTTTCTTTTTCTTTTTCTTTTTAATTTTGTTTGAGTCATCATAAGTAGAGGTGCGCAATCCTCCATCGTAGGAAAGCAATCACCTCTAAAGCCTAAGTACTACAGAGACAATACCAGGCGTCTTGTAGCCATTGAGAGAGAGCCGAGAGTAATCGTGGAGGGAGAGTCTTTTAGTGGTGATTCTTTTGATATTGGTGCCCTTTTTGTTGATTTAATAATTGAGCCACCAATAGCAAAGCCACCGATGTCGATGCGTGCACACATGCATCCTGAGAGGACCACTCCTCTCGGTCCAATTGTTCTACCAACCGAGACAGTGGAAGCACGTAATGCTTTCACCATTAAACTTGGTACGCATAATGCCCTTCCCCTGTTTTGTGGAAAGGAGAATGAGGATCCCTATGAGCACGTCCGTCATTTCGAGGGCTTGGTGCACACCCTGGCCACCACTACTCAGTGGGAGAATGCTTGTCTGAAGCTTTTTCCAGCCTCGCTCAGGGACAATGCGGATAAGTGGCTGCGAAAGCAGAAGCCACAGTCTCTCAGGACGTGGGCTGCTATCCGAGATTTATTTTACAAGAAATATTTTTCGGAAAGTAAATCAAAGTACCTGACTCGTCAAGTCCAATCGTATAAGCAGAAAGAGGGCGAGTCGTTTCTAAGGTGCTGGGAGCGGTTCAAGGACTTGTTGTTGTCCTTACCGCATCATGGTTTTGTGAAACACCAGTTGATGTCATTTTTCTATTTGGGCTTGAATGTTACTACGGTCCAACAAATGGAGTACCTCTGTAAAGAGGAGGATTTTCTAGATAAGTCCCCGGATGATGCGTGGGACTTTCTCGATGAGTTGGCCGAGAAACACCGAAGTTGGAAACCTTCCGACCTCGGTGATAGGGCCATGGCTGCACAGGGACCCAGTGGGTCTGGCATTTTTCCTTCTAGTGTGTACGAGAGCATTGTCCAGTCTCAGCTGGACAAGATGGCTAAACAATTAGAGGACTTGAAGCTTAAGCAAGTCCATCAGGCGAATGAGGTGAGAGTCGAAGAGGTGTGTGCGTTATGTGAGTGTCCGGGGCATCTTGTCACTGCTTGCCCCGCATTTCCCATTGTCAAAGACGCATACCATAGTAACCAGGCTGAGGTGAACGCACTTAACCAGCGTTGGGATCCTTTCATTCAAACCAGCGTATCCTTATTCAATACCTACAATGGGTGGGCCCAAAACCCACTTTTGAGTTGGAGGGATCAAAAAGCCCCGGCAACCCCAAGCACCACCTCAGCCGCAAGTCAGCAGTTCCGGCCTCCTCAAGGCCAAATGACCCAGTTTCGTTACCCACCTCAGCAGCAGCAGGGTTCGGTCCTTCATCTTTTGGACCACCCCCAGGCATAAACCATCCCCCGCGGGATAAGCAGACTGATGAGATGATGAAGGCTCTCATGCAGTCTCAGTTAAGCTTCACTGAACAAACCAAACAGGCAATTGGTGACATTAGGACCCAATTGACCCAGTTGACGGCGGCAGTTGGACAAGTCCAACAGGAGAAGGGAAAGTTTCCTTCTCAACCTTTAGTCAATGCCGCTGGTACCCATTATGTGGGCGATTCTTCTGGCCCAAGTAATCCGAATCTCAGTCTGGAAGATGCTAAGCGATCACCACTCTCAGAAGTGGGAAGGTGATTGACAAAGATTTGCCCCCAAAGCAGAAATCGGTGCCACCCCCGGTGCCGGTAGCTATTCCAGCAATCATTCCAGACTTGGGAAGTGTTCCTGAGGTAGAGAAAGAGGCGGAGTCTCCTGAAGTGGTGGTGCCTGCAACTGCGGCCCCCACGACTCCAACGCCACCCGTTGCTCCATATCCAAATCGCTTGGTGGCGAAACCTAAGGTCAATGTGAACTTTCAAATGCTTGAATTATTCAAGAAAGTTCAGTTTCCTATCTCTTTGATGGAAGCCATTGACGCAATTCCTCAGTTTGCTAAGGTCTTGAAGGATCTGTGCACGTCGAAGCGGAGAACCAAGAGTCAGGACAAAGTGCTTCTGACGGAGCAAGTGAGCTCCATTCTCCAAACTGAGATCCCCACCAAGTGTAAGGACCCTGGTTGTCCCACCATCCCTATAGCGATTGTAGGCCAAAAGTTCGATAAGGCTTTACTGGATTTAGGAGCGAGTGTCAACCTGCTCCCCTATTCAGTATACTTAAAGCTTGGCTTAGGCGATTTGAAAGCCACACCGGTCACGCTGCAGTTGGCTGACCGAGTGTGAGAATTCCAAAGGGGGTGGTGGAGGATGTTTTAATTCAAGTGGGCGAGTTTCTTTTTCCAGTCGACTTCATTGTCCTGGATACATGCCCAATACCAGAGGTCTTTGAAAAGACTCCTATCATCCTAGGCCGTCCATTTTTAGCCACCTCCAGTGCTGTCATGAATTGCAAAACTGGACAAGTCCAATTGTCGTTTGGGGACTTGAAAATGGAGGTGAATGTTTTCAACGTGGATAGCCGAGTTGAGGATGATGAGGAGATATATGAGGTGAGTTTGATCGACACGCTGGTACAAGAGCATGTCGATAGTGTGTTATACAAGGATCCTCTGGAGATAGCCTTAACCGCCGAAGAGGCGTCATTTTTAGATTCTCCAGAGGTAGGAAGTTTGATGGAGATGCTTGCAGTGGAGGATGTGTGTGGCGCAGCTTGGAACCCAGTTCCTGAGCCGCTAGGCGCCCCATCTCCTAAAGTCTCCCATCGTCTGTCCAGCCGCCTAAACCAGAGTTAAAGCCTCTGCCGGACACGCTTAAGTATGCCTTCCTTAAAGGCGATGATACTTTTCCGGTTGTGATCCTCATCCCTCGAGGTAGATCAAGAGGCTAAGTTGCTTGCCTGTTAGAAAGCACGTGGGCGCGATAGGCTGGACATAGCGGATTTACAGGGAATTAGTCCAACGGTGTGTACACACCGCATTTTTCTAGATGAGGATGTGAAGCCTTCTAGGCAACCTCAGCGTCGTCTGAACCCTAATATGAAAGAGGTGGTTCGAGCTGAGGTGCTGAAGCTTTTAGATGCGGGTATTATTTACCCGATAGCCCATAGTGAGTGGGTAAGCCCAGTGCAGGTGGTGCCTAAGAAGGCAGGAGTGACCGTCGTGAGAAACGGCGAGGGCGAGCTAGTGCCGACCCGTGTTCAAACCGGGTGGCGAGTTTGCATCGATTACCGGAAGCTCAATGCGAGCACCCGGAAAGACCATTTTCCTCTCCCATTCATTGATCAAATTCTGGAGAGAGTGGCTGGCCGGCGTTTTATTGCTTCCTGGATGGGTACTCTGGCTACAATCAGATTGAGGTAGCCATGGAGGATCAGGAGAAGACCACCTTCACGTGCCTTATGGTACGTTTGCCTACCGTCGCATGCCCTTTGGCTTGTGCAATGCTCCCGGAACCTTTTCAAGGTGCATGATGGGAATTTTTAGCGACATGGTAGAGAAGATCGTGGAGGTGTTTATGGATGACTTTTTAGTTTTTGGGGATTCGTTTGACGAGTGCCTCGAGAACTTAGGAAAGGTCTTGCAACGGTGCGAGGAGAAGCAACTTGTGCTTAATTGGGAGAAGTGCCACTTTATGGTGACCCAAGGGATTGTGTTAGGACATATTGTCTCATCCAAGGGTATTGAGGTGGACAAGGCGAAGATTGATTTGATCGCAAATCTACCAACTCCAAAGTCTATTAAAGAGATTCGATCTTTCCTCGGTCATGCGGGTTTCTATTGGCGTTTTATTTAGGGATTTAGTGCTATCTCCCGACCGTTGTGCCATTTGCTGTCGAAAGCCACGCAATTTGTGTGGTCTGAGGCGTGTGAGGAGGCATTCCAGACATTGAAGCGGAGTCTCACTACTTCGCCGATTGTTCAGCCTCCGGATTGGAGTTTGCCCTTTGAGTTGATGTGACGCCTGACTATGCAGTCGGGAGTTTTAGGGCAGAGGCGAGGGAAAGATCCCTGCGTCGTTATATGCGAGCAAGACATGAATGAGGCACAGATGAACTATACCACTACTGAGAAGGAATTGCTCGCGGTGGTGTTTGCCTTAGACAAGTTCCGGTCCTACTTGGTGGGTTCGCAGATTGTGGTGTATACCGATCATGCGGCCTTGAAGTATCTGATGACCAAGCAGGACGAAGCTCGCCTTATCCGGTGGATTCTTTTGCTGCAAGAATTCCACCTCGTGATTAAGGATAAGAAAGGGGTTGAGAATGTAGTGGCCGACCACCTGTCTCGTCTGGAGTTTGAGGACCCCACCTCTCATCTCCCCATTGTGGATTCTTTCCCTGACGAGCAGTTGTTCGCTGCTAATGTGTGCCCATGGTTTGCAGATATTGCCAATTATTTGGTGACTGGGCAAATTCCACCCCATTGGTCCACTGCTGAGAAGCAGCGATTTTTGAGAGAGGTCCGGCAATATATTTATGATGATCCATATGTGTTCAAGTATTGCGCAGACCAGATAGTGCGCCGGTGTGTCCCCGAAACTGATCAAAGGGGAATTTTAGAGTTTTGTCACACCGAGGCGTGCGGAGGTCATTTCTCCGCAAAGAAGACCGCCGCCAAGGTCAGTGAGTGTGGTTTCTTTTGGCCGAGTCTTTTTAAGGATGCGTACGTCTTTTGTAAGTCGTGTGACCGGTGTCAGAAATTAGGCAAGGTTGGCCCGCGGAATATGATGCCCCTACAGAACATTTTTGTGATAGAGGTCTTCGATTGTTGGGGTATTGATTTCATGGGTCCGTTTCCGGTGTCATACGGTTATGAGTACATCCTCTTGGCGGTGGATTATGTTTCCAAGTGGGTTGAGGCAGTCCCCACTAAGACCAGTGATTCCAAGGTCGTACTAGAGTTCTTACGAACTAACATTTTGTCAAGGTTTGGCATGCCACGTGCCATTATCTCTGATCAGGGTACGCACTTTTGCAATAGGTCTTTTGGGGCATTAATGAGCAAGTATGGCATCTCTCACAAGGTGTCTACTGCCTATCACCCTCAAACCAACGGTCAGGCTGAGCTAGCAAATCGCGAGATTAAGGGGATTCTAGAGAAGACCGTGAACCCGAATAGGAAGGATTGGTCACTTCGGTTGACTGATGCCTTGTGGGCCTACCGCACTGCTTACAAGACCGTGTTAGGTGCTTCACCCTACCGGCTCGTTTATGGTAAGGCCTGCCACTTGCCCGTTGAGATGGAGCATAAGGCCTATTGGGCATTAAGACGCTAAACGCGTTTACCTGAGGCGGTGCCCATAGGAAGCTCCAGTTGTGTGAGCTTGAGGAAATTAGGAATGACGCGTATGAGAGTGCGAGTATTTATAAGGCTAAGGTTAAGGCATATCATGATAGAAATATTCAGCGCAAAACCTTTAGTGTTGGTCAAAAGTGTTTTGTATAACTCGCGCCTTCATTTATTTCCTGGTAAGTTGAGGTCCCGGTGGGACGGTCCCTACGTTGTGCATAAGGTTTATCCGAATGGGTCGGTAGATGTTTGTGACCCTAAGAATGGTAATATTTCCAAGGTTAATGGACAGCGTCTAAAACCATTTTTGGAATATGTAGAAGTAGGTGAACCAGATGAGGTGTTGGTCGATCCTGTTTATTCGGATGACCCTGTTGTGTAGCCGTTGGGCTACGTTCCGACGGGTAGCTTTCGCGTACCACTGTCTTCACTAAGAAGTGGACCCGGCCCGTAGCAATAGGGGTACCCATCATTGACTTGGATTTTGGGAACAATCTTTGTACACTTGTTCTTTTATTTCTTGTTAATCTTTAAAATCAAAAAAAAAAAAGGAAATTGGAAAAGGAAAAAAATTAGCATAATGGTCTGGTATAGCCACCTGGTCGAAGCTATGTATGTAGTACTTAGGAGGTTGGGTCTGACGGCAGGCGCGTAGTTAGCAGCGAGAATTCTGTCTGAACCATCTGACTTTAATGTCCAAACTCTGTGGAGATTGCTTCACAAACGGAGTGGTGGGTAAGGAATCTGGCAGCCCCAGAGGGAGTGACAGCCTATTAGATGATGGTACCACTTCTCAAGATATCGTTGAATCCTATGCATATTGTCCTTCCAACAAATAGGGAAACACAGTCTTTGGCCAGGGAGAAAAGTAGTACCCGTGTCTTTCGCGTGAAGAAAGTGGATGGTTTAATTTTGTGTCTTTCATTTTATTTCTTGCCTTATTTATTTCTTTTAGTTATTTTTCTTGCTGTCTTGGAGGCTAACATTTTGCAGGTTGTTCATCCAAGTTGGGGGTCTCCCTCTATCTATAGTTTACTCTGCTTAGCCCCTCTTTTTCGAGGTGATATCTATCCTCTCTTTTATGTTATGTCCTATTTTATTTTTCATGCTTTCAATGAGGACATTGATAGTTCAAGTTGGGGGAGGATCACTTTGTTCTTTATTTGTTAAATTAAAAAAAAAATAGGATTTTTTTGCATGAGACTTGAAAGCTGTTGAGATTGGCTCTTAGTTGATTGAGTTTGTGATGTGATAGTCATTGTTTTGATATTGTGGTGGCATAGTAGTTCTTTTTGCTAGCTTGTCGCGAAGAATTGTCATGGCATTTATTTTTAGCACATTTGCACTTCACGTCTGTTTGGGCTTTGGTTGCTTGTGAGCTGTGACTTGATTATTCTTGATGGCTAGTTTAGTGGAGACTTATGCCCCATGTGAGTTTAGAGCCTTATCTTTTCTTGGAGTGGTGTCAAATAAACTCTTGTTGTCACAAAAAGTAAATTTTTTTGATCTCATTATTTTTGTCGTCAAGTGTTGGAAATGTTTTGAATTGCCTACTTATCTCTTGGATTTGGAAAGTTGCATGGTTGTGTTGCCCATTGGAGAGGATTATAGGCCATCTTTGCTATTTAGAGCCGGTTCGTTTCTCTTCATACATTTATCACTTTGAACCAATTTGAGTCTCATGCATACAGCCTTTTTCTTGTTGAGCTCCACCATCTATATTGTGTCTTGAGAATTGTTAGTTAATGATGTGAAGGTGAATTTTTGAGAAGGGGATGAATAGAATTGAGTTTTGATTGACTGGTGATCTTTTCCATTCAAAAAAAAAAGAAAAAAAAAAGAGCAAAAAGGCAAAACACCATATTATTGTGGAAAATAGTAATTGTTCTAAATGTGAGTTTGTGTTAAAGATAGGAAACAGAGATGTGGCGGAGTTGAAAAAAAAAAAAGAAAAGAAAACGAGGGCACGCATCGTTATATTTGCCCTATGTAGTTGTGGTTAGCCTATTCTCGACACTTGAATTTTTACCTAACCTTGAAATATTTCCCTTACCTAATGTTATAACCGAAATGAAAGTCCTATTTGATCCTTGGAGCAATAAGCTGTGAATTGGTGGGTAAAAAGAGTTTTCAATACTTGACATTCCGTTCATGAGATCGTGTATCCACTTTGTAGAGCTTTCTTTTTGTGTCAATTTGTGCAGAGTATTTTATTTTCAGTTACATAATTTCCAACTGCACATATTGATAGTAATATGCACCTTGTTTCGAGTGATTTCATTTGTTGAGTGCATAACACGGTGAGATTTGAAGTCGAGACTCGGTCCGGAGAGAACTTTTGGTTATTTTTCACTTGTGACCGAAGCCCTTGATCACACACGCTAAGTATAGCTGCCGTGACTCATTTTTATGACTTGATAGTATCTAGAACTGCTTATGCCCGTTATCTCTTTACGATGGCTTCATTTCTTTGTTTGGAAATCATTGAGTTGTCTTACGGTTTTTCGGATTTCATGTGAAAGGATTCTTGGTGTTTTGTGGGTGATCACTGCTGAAAACTCTCACGAGACTTCACTCGTCCTACCGGGCACCGTCTGGGGGTTTAAAAGAACTATTTATTTTAATTTGTTTTCTTTAGTTGCATTTTGTTTTCTTTGCTCGGGACCAATAAAGTGTAAGTTGGGGGGTGTGATAGACGCGCAATATTGTAGGTATGAGCGCCTAAGTAGGGCGAATTAGCGCATTAGAGGCACGTTTTATTTCATTTTCCATTTGATGCTGTGCTTTGTCTTTGTTTTGTGTTTTTATTATTTTTACAGGTAATAAGGCGGATTTAGCACCAAGGTTGGAATGAGTGGCCTCGAGGCCGGTTCCTACGTTGTCGGGGTGTCAAAGCGGAGGTTACTCAAGCTTGTTTTCAAGAAATTTGGACAAAAATAGCAATAAAAGAAAGTTTGGGGTTCAAATGCGAAATGATTCAAAATTGAATCATTCATTTGTTATTTCATGAAGTTCAAAGGTCTTTTGTGTGATTAATGTTTTCAATACCTATTTAAAAGGATTAACCTACTGTTGAAGGCGGCAGCCGTGGAAGAAACCAGAAAAAGGTTACAGACGCAGGCTGCGTGGAAAAGAATAAAGAACGTGGACTGCCGATTCTTTGTTCTGATGAGTTTTTATTTCTTTTCAAGTTTTTGATACTTTGTTTAATTATTTGTACTCCGATAACTCTTTCTAATTTTTATTCTTAATAAAAGTTGTTCATCTATTTTTGTTTGTTTTGGATCTGTTATTTATTTTCTGTATTGTGTAATAGAAGCATGTTGCAATTTAGGGTTTCTTTTCCTTATTGCTTAATAATGAGTAAGTAGTCGTATGGGTAGAGTAGCGGGGTGATTAGCACACCGTGGCCAGTTCGTGTACTGCTCCTATTTTCAAATAATGAAAAAGATAATTTTAGATTGGTAAAATACTTCCCGTAGACGAATTCGAGTATTGTCGGAGCCGATGTGAACGGGAGAATGGGGGTCCAAAACTCATTTTCCGCTGCGCATAGGTAAACGGCGACCATTAGAATTCGCATCTTTCGGGGTATCTTTTCCTCACTAAAATCAAACGTTTTAAGAATACTGAATGGAGCAGGTTAATCCGGACTGGTTACCAGTGCTATGAATCCTACGATTGTAC